>CAMRHE010000185.1:3657500-4088170 GCA_947044405.1 Leptodactylus fallax | reverse complement strand
ACAAAACTTGCACTGAATGCCTGGGGTCTCTGAAGCCAAACTGCAGGGGCAAAGAAGCCAGATACATTATATACTAGTAGAAATGGCAGTTCCCTACACTCTCCCTCTGGTGAAATCTTTACGTCACGTCAAAGACATACAAAGTCATAGTATACAGTCAACATTACCAATGACAATATCAATATGGTTGCTTTTGCATTTACAGAGTCACAACAGGTTAATAGGTATACATGCCAGCAGGAGCGAAAATTGGTAACATATTGACCAAAGTGGACACTGCACCCACCCAAGCATGGTATAAATGAGGCTGAGTAGTAAATCTGGGGTCCCCCAAACTATCATATGTCAGCATAGGTGGAGGGTGTCTAATTCTCTCTCCTCTCCGTACCTCTCTCTGAGGTAAACTAGCATGTCCAGGCCCTAAACTAGGGTTGTCTGCCATGGGAGGGGATGGTGCTGGTGGCGTAGGAGAGCTAGATCCCTGCTCATCTGTAGACACAGATCTAGGTACGAATTCTGGAGTTTGAGGGTTCATAGGTCTCCCTGAAGGAGAAGATACTGGTGATCTAGGAACTTCAGGAGCCACAGTCCAATCACTCTCAGGAGTTTCAGGAAGGTCAGGTGGAATATCGGCTAAGGACTGTGGAGAATCGCAGGCCGAGCCATCATTGGAGATATCCATACCATCAATCTGAGGTACAGGCAACAAATGATTTCTATGCCAAGTCCTGATCCTCCCGTCCCGTCCTTTTATCTTGTAGACTGGTATTCCAGGCAACCGATCTACCACTGTAAAGAGTTCACTCCGCCATCGATCAGCCAGCTTATGTTTTGCAGATGCTCCCAAATTCCGTAGCAGAACATGGTCCCCAGGGTTCAATTCTCGGTATCTTACTCGAAGATCAAATCTCCTTTTATTTCCTTCATTCACTTTGGCCGCATTTTCCTCAGCCAGCTGATAAGCACTCTTAAGCGTTTCTTTCAAACGTGCCACGTATCGGTAATGATCTCGATGACTGATACCATCGGTAGAGACTCCCAACAAGATGTCAATAGGTAGCCTAGGCTCTCTTCCAAACATCAGAAAGTATGGTGAATATCCTGTGCTCTCGTGCCTTGTACTATTATAGGCATGCACCATAGCCTCCACTTTTCTACTCCAGGATCGCTTATCCTCAATTCGTAAGGTACCAAGCATATCAAGTAAAGTCCTGTTAAATCTTTCAGGAAGGGCATCTCCCTCTGGATGGTAAGGCGTCATCCGACTTTTGCGGATGTTCAACAACTGAAGTAACTCTTTGATCAGGTTACTCTCAAAATCCCGGCCTTGATCAGAATGCAACCGGTGTGGTAAGCCATAATGGATAAAATACTTTTCCCAAAGCACTCTTGCAACAGTGACTGCTTTTTGATCCTTAGTCGGAAAGGCTTGAGCATATCGTGTGAAGTGATCAGTCACCACCAATACATTTCCAAATCCTCTGGAGTCGTTGTCAATACAAAGGAAGTCTATGCAGACAAGATCCATGGGGCCCGAACTCTTCAAGTGTCCCATGAAGGCCGCTCGAACCGGGACAGTCTTCCTCTGCAAACATCTGCGACAGCACCTACACAGACGAGTCACGGTATCTCTCATTTTGGGCCAGTAGAATCGGTCTTGTATTAGGCCATAAGTCTTCTCAGGTCCCAAATGACCATGATAATCATGCAGACTTCGGAAAATCATCTTCTGAAAGCAGCTTGGAATAACTAGTTGGCGCCTTCCAGGGTGATCATGATACAGCACCACACGATAAAGTAGGCCATTGTCTATTTCAAACTTCTCCCAATCTCGTAGAAGTTGACTGCATTCAGAGGGTAGGGATGTCTTTAACATTTCTCTGTCTTGAGAACTCACTGCTTGATAAAGAGGTCCAATTAAAGGATCAGTCTTTTGACTTCAGATCATTCGCTTTGAAGATATAGAACAACTCTCAAAAGATCCTAAAGCGGCAGGGTAGGCAAACATGTCTGGTACAGCTTCGGGACCTCCCCCAATAGAGTCAATAAGCCGAGTTTCAGAAAAGGCTACTCGGTCTTCAACTACAGCAGCCATGGCACACAAAGCTCCTACTCCAGGACTTGGCACTTCTTCCCATTCATCCACTACTTCCGGACTAGGTAATCCAGGCCGTCTTGATAGAGCATCTGCCCCAATGTTCTTAGGCCCCGATTTATACTTGAGTGTGAATTGGTAGTTGGATAAAGCTGCCAACCAGCGATGTCCTGTAGCATCGAGCTTAGCGGTTGACAAAACGTATGTCAGTGGATTGTTGTCTGTTCTTACTTCAAACGTGGCTCCGTATAAATAGTCATGTAATTTATCAACAATGGCCCACTTGAGCGCCAAAAACTCCAATTTATGTACTGGATAATTTTTCTCGCTGGGAGAAAGACTTCGACTTATGAAAGCTATGGGCCGTAACCCGGCCGGGTATTCTTGGTGCAGCACGCCACCTAATCCTTCAAAGCTGGCATCTACATGTAGCACATATGGCTTCTGTGCATCAGCATAAGCCAGAACGGGAGCTTCTGTCAATTTCTTCTTCAACAACTTAAATGCTTCTTCACAATCCGCAGTCCACCTATCGCCAAAAAGGCTTTTGGAAGACCCTTTCTTCTTTCCCGGATCTCCTGCATCACTCTTCAACAGGTCGAGGAGGGCTCGAGCAATTTTTGAATATCCTTCCACAAATCGTCGATAGAATCCACAAAACCCCAAGAAAGATTGCAACTCCGTAATATTTTGCGGTCGGGGCCAATTCACCACAGCTTCAATCTTACCAGGATCGGTAGCAACTCCTTCAGCAGAAACAATATGACCTACATAAGTGACCGAAGATCTACAAAATTTGCATTTGTCAGCCGACAACTTCAGCCCCTCTTCTTTTAAGCGATGGAGTACTCTCATGAGTCGTTCTTCATGTTCTTCCAGCGTCTTTCCAAACACAATAATGTCATCAAGATATACAAGGCATTCCCGGGGCACTAAATCACCTAACACTCTTTCCATCAACCTTTGGAACGTTGCTGGCGCACCTTTTGTACCTTGCGGCATACGAGTGAACTGAAAGAAACCCAAGGGGCATATGAAGGCTGTCTTTTCCTGATCCTCAGGTGCCATTGGGACTTGATAGTATCCCGATCTTAGGTCCAGCACTGTGAACCAACAGTTTCCATTCAGAGCTTCCAGAGCTTCTTCAATTCTCGGCAGTGTATACTGATCAGGTAAGGTTCTCCGGTTCAGAGTTCTGTAATCCACACATAGGCGAATTGCTCCAGATTTTTTTCTTACCACCACAATAGGTGAGGCATAGGGGCTCTTACTGTCCACAATGATCCCCTGACCTTTCATTTGCTGTAGAGTCTGTCTTAACTCATCAACATCCTTTGGAGCAACTCTCCGTGGTCGCTCCCGGAAGGGAGTAGAATCGGTCAATCGGAAAGTGTGTTGAGCACTTTTAGCACAACCTACATCCATATCATCCATGGAGAACACTTCCGATAATTCAGACAACTTCTGTGTCAGTCGCTGATTCCAGGCCTCTGGTAAATGTGGATCACTCAAGTCAAGATTGAGATTGGGGATTGCATCTCGGATTTGAATCCTGCACACTTCAGCGTATGGATTTACTCCAAGCACAGGGTAGCAGTGGGCCACATTCTGGTATGGTCCAATTACAATCGGATGCGGTGAACAGTTCCTCACTGTCACACAGGTAGATAACTCCACTTTATTTCTCCAGTCCTTTCTCTCTGGGATCACCATCCAGCCATTCTGGTTAATCATTTCTTCAGGGGTTTCCATAAGGACATAACTCCCCCTTCAAGCAAATCGGGAGCAATGCTGGAGGCTACTCTCAGAATTCTCTCCCCGCCGGCAGGAACCTCCACGGTTCTCTCACCGATATGATATACCATTCCATGTCGATAGCCAGTAGACAGGGCATCACAGAGTTCTCTAAGATCAGAAGATATATTCACCGGCTGAGCTGCAGGGTTCCAATCTCTTCCAAGAAACTTCTGAAAAGCATAATGCACTGCGGGACAATTAGTGCCAAGTATCACAGGAGCTGCACAAGAATCCCCTGTATCAGGGCAGACAAGAGCCGTAATCTTCATGGGAGCGACACTCTGATCTTCTAATTCAGGGACAGCTATAACTACTTGTAGGCTGCCATCTACAGGATATGATCCTGAATTAAGCCCCCACAATTTCATTTGTCCCGTAGACTGAAGAGGTATATCCCTCAGATACTTTTGGTAGAACGAGCGATAAATCAGGGTCACTTGAGATCCTGTATCAAACAGGGCAGGAGCGGCATGACCATTGACAGTGACTTTGACAACGGACCTGGAGCCCGCGATAGCGCCTCTGGTATTTACTCGGCCCGCCTTCCTTCGGTGTCTTTGATTCTGAATAGAGAAGACAGCACTGTGTCTCAATCCCTCACTGTCCTCCGTACACTGTCTGGCAGTATGGCCCGTCTGACCACATTTATAACAGGTTCTAGCATCCTTCCTCCATTGAGTGGCAGTGGGTGGAGTGGCGGACTGTCTAAGTTCTGACCGCTCCGCTGGTTTGTCCTTGTTTGAATTAGGAACAACATCTTCTTTAGAGATGCTTTTCGCTTTCTTAGGGGTACTAAAACTAATGTCAGCTTCTTGTTTCTTCACTAACTTCATTAAGTCAGGAAATGGAAGGACTCTATCAGATAGTAAGACCTTGAGTACTTGAGCAAGAGGATGATGAGGTTGTAACCCTCTCACCAACTGACTGGTTCTCATAGCGTCTACCTCTGAAGTAGATATAGCTGCGTGGTACACCAGACGTGAAAGAAGTAGCTGTAAACGGTTAATAAAAGTAGAGACATTTTCCCCTTCTTTTTGACGAACCATTCGGTAATCAGCAACCATCTGAGCAAGGTCATAGTATGGCTCAAAGTGATCAGACAGTACTTGTATATAGTCCAATGCACTCACTCCTTCATGAGAGTCTCTGTACAAGCGGATCAATTCTGCAGCAGGAGACCGCAAACTTTCACTGATACGCTGCCGCTTGCCTTCTTCAGAGCAAGACCATTCCTTCAGGCATTGGAGAGTATGTTCTTTCCATATCTCAAAGTTTTCCTCCCCTTGTGGTACTGGGACATTACCAGAGAATACCTTTAGTTTCTTGTAGTGAGTGGCCTGCAGGCCCTGAGCTAACATTTCAGTCAGCCTGGCTAAAGTGCTAATAGCACTGTCACTAGAGGAACTGCTAGCGACGGCCATACTGGGGGGGTAACTGGCTGAGCGGGGGTCTTCCTTTACCTGAACCAGGGGAGGAACAGGCGGTCGGTAATCCCATGTAGTAGCTAGTGGGAGGTTCCCCTCTGAGCTATATCGCTTCTCCATATCAATGACTATTCCCACTTCTAAATCTCAGCAGTGCCTCCAAATGTAGCCCTATTTGGGGGGGGGTATGAGTATTATCCCTCCCGCAACAGACTCTGGCGCTGACCTGTGTGTATAATGGGACCTGAAGCCTTCGCTGAAGGGAAGAGTGGGAACATATATGAAATATATCAGTGCCTCCACCCAGGATAGAGCCTCTGTATTACAGGGAGGATCTCTTCCTGGGACTTACCCATGAGGTACAGTTAGTAGCCTTAACAAGGATCACTGTACTAATCTCACAGTCTGAAGAATACATACAGATACCACATAAGGTTATAACAGTAGCTTTATAAGAATCAACAGGGTAATAATACATACATAAAATATACTCAGAACACAGCAATACTACAACAACCAGCAAGTCCTCAACCGTCTTAGGTTATATACCCGGGTATATATATAGATATATAGCAAGAGTCCAGTGCACAATACCTCCAGGCAACAGAAGAGATGCAGGGGCCCCTGTGGATGACTGTGGATCCTCGGATTCTCCCAGGAGATGACAGACAGCCGATCAGGAGATGATGATGGTGGTGAGATTCTTCACAGGCAGCAAACAGGGCGACGGTGACGGCAGTAGATGCAGGCCTGACTACCCTAACACTGAGTCCTTAACCTGCCAGCTAAACTACTAGTGCCACCGGGCCTCTAACTAGCTAGTTGGCCTTCGGAAGCCTAACCTATCACTGCCCTGAACTATATATATATATGGATCCCTAACTACGGTTACTAGCTAGGTCCTGTGAGTATATAGGGGGTAACACATACCTAACTATATACTGTGAAGTAAAGAGGAACAAGTGGCTCTTAGACTCCCCCAGACATAACATGTCTGTCTCAGCAGCTCTGCTCACATCTCTCCCCCCAGCAGCTCTGCCTCACATGTGTCTGACTCACTGTATTTACAAAACAAAACTTGCACTAAATGCCTGGGGTCTCTGAAGCCAAACTGCAGGGGCAAAGAAGCCAGATACATTATATACTAGTAGAAATGGCAGTTCCCTACACTCCATATTTGTAAAAAAAGGTAATAGTTAAGACAAATGTTATTTCCTCTCTGCAAAGGGAATTTGTGTCCATCTACAATAAATGATATGTTTAAAGGGAATCTGTCACCAGGAAACCAGCTATAGGGGATTGTAGGGACCATCATACCTATAGATGGAAAAGTCATGTTATAAATATACAAAGGAGGCTCAAATATAGAATATAAATAATGCAGATATATAATATGATTAATAACCATGTATAATATAAATTATACACATATATAATATAAATTCTAGAATATAAACAATACACATATATAATATAAATAATGCAAATATATAATATAAATAATAAAAATATATAACATAAATTATACAATTATATGACACAATTAATACAAAAATATAATAAAAATTACAAATATACAATATACTTTATACAAATGTATAATATAAATAATACAAATATAGTATATAAATATATAAATTATACAGCACAGCCCCTGTTTGCGCTTTGCTTACCATATTGTGCAAATGTGGGAACAGCAGACGCCTCGACCCGACATATTCATTATAGCTCACACCAGTTTTTTTCTGGGGTAAGTAAAAATGGAAATCTTTGTCAGTTCCTGACTGGCGTAGATTTCCATTCCAGCGCTGGGACGTGCCGCTGATCTATGGGGAGGCCGCAGCCTCTTCATACATCACTCGTTCCCGGCACCAGTCGGGGCCTTTCTTGCCATAACTGACTTGTTATGACAAATTACCATGGCACCTACTGTGATATTGTATATGGCATGTCATTTTGTGGTTCTTTATGTCCTCTTCTGTCTCCTTTTAAGTCTTCTATATATTTGTATTTTTTAGGTGCCTTTTTGAGATGCTGTATTTCATACAATATTGGATTCTCAGGGAATAAAATGTATTCTGGACCAGCAGGGGTACAATTCGGTTATGCAATACAACAATTTACTAACCAAGATGGAAACTGGTAAGCATCAACACACATTTGTACCTACATGTACCAAAATGTCAGTATACATTGTTGTGCAAAAGTTTTAGGCATGATTGGGAAAAAATGCTGCAAAGTAAGAATCCTTTCAGAAATAGAAGGGTTAATAGTTTACTTTTGTCAGTGAAAAAAACGAAGAAAAGAGCAATGTAAATCCCATCAATATTTGGTGTGACCTTTGCCCTTTGGAGGAGGAGTCCTGGAAGTGATGATGATATGGCCCCCACAAATATAGCCCTGATCTCACCATCATCCAGTCTGTCTGGGATAACATGAAGAGACAGAAGGATTGGACAAGCCTACATCCACAGAAGATCTGTGCTTAGTTCTCCAAGATGGCGGGAACAATCTCCCTGCCAAAAACTGTCTGCAAGTACCGAGAAGAACTGATGGAAGGCAAAGGGCAAAGGTCACACCAAATATTGATAGGATTTACATTTCTCCTTCTCATTTTTTTAATTGACAAAAATTAACTATTAACCCTATGATTTCTGAAAGCATTCTTACTGTGCAGCATTTTTTTACCACACCTGCCTAAAACCTTTGCACAGTACAGTATAATATTTCATTTTATTGATTTCACACAAGTATTACAGGTCTTACAATGCTGGATGGGGTTTAATATATTTTAGTGCCACTTAATGGAATTAACCTTATGCTATATCCAAAAATGTACTGTGTAGTGTCTGATATTCACCTGGGCAAGGAAAGTTCATCGTAAAGACCCACTAGCTCTAGAAATGAATGATACAAGTGAAGAGGATTAAAATTATCCACAATATCAGTATTCACTCCCCTAAAAATTATTAAAGAAATTCCGACTAGTGTGGGGAGTCAAGGGGTCAGGGCTGTGTTAAGACATTGGTGTGGCCCAGTGTAAAGGTTTCCTAAGTGAGCTCCCGCCATCACCACTACTGAACCCATACAAATTATGCCCCCTAAGTGGCCCCCACAAGGTATAATGCCCTTTATGCTAGGTTCACACTAGTGTTTGGCTCTCTGTCATTCGGGTCTGCATGAGGACCCATAAGACAGAGAGCACGTCCACTAAAAAAGCGATTACCCGTAGACCCCATAGACTATAATGGGTGGACTATAATGGGGTCCACTGGGTGTCCGTTGGGTTTCGTGTCCAGCGCAGATGTGAACCTAGCTTAAGTGGCCCTCACACAGTAAAATCCCACCGCTTGCGCGATAGGCCCTACATTCACTGTTATGGGGTAGCCAGGACTGTAATCACCGTTTCCTCCAGCAGCCCCATAGCAATGAATGGAGCACTGGTCATGCCAACGCACTAGTAGTGCGGCTCATCTCCATTGACGTGAATAGAGCTGATCTTGTAGACAAACATAGTATTTTGAGCAGAATGCAGCCATAGCTTTATAATCCTGGACATCCCCTTTAATTATAGTACTGTCTGAATTTCGTTAGTATATCTGTAAGCCCGAGGGTGCATACTCTGTGGTCGGCTCTTGGCGAGGGCCGGACCCCATCTCTTTCCTCATGAGTAATGTACACTGTAATAAAGGGGGCCATTTTGCATGTTATAATATATATAATATATTTAAGTACAGCATGTAATAATGATGGTTTACCATAAGTAGCTGTTAGTAAATCTGTCTCATAAAACCCCCTGGTATGGTAACAACCATTTTATCAAGTCTGTGACATAATACAACCTGTACCTGGGAGTACAACAACAATTCTTCCATATACATGTTTTGAAAAACTAGACAACCCCTTTAAATAGGAGTTGAAGGGGTGGACCAGGTCACATGTCCCAGTCACGTCACCAGATTGAACAGCAGCTCCCATAGGACATTTGTGTAACTGTAACTGTCTCTACCTTTCTATTTAAATAAAGTTACACTATACAATTAAAGATGGTGACTGTAAACAGGTGTGAACCAATCATGAGTCAGGGGGTGTGTCTTAGACTCCCTGCAGACAGTTATGGTCGCAGGTCACAGAACTCTAATAAGAAGCAGACAAGGAACAAGACCTAACTGTTTAACATACAAACATATCAGCTAAGCATTCCCTATACCAGTGATGGCGAACCTTTTAGAGGCCGAGTGCTCAAACTCCAACCCAAAACCCACTAATTTATCACAAAGGGCCAACACTGCAAATTAACCTTAATACTGTGCAAATCCACAATTAAGGACAGTTACGGACCCGCAAAATATGGTTGTGTGAATGGGGTTTTACAGTGCTTTCAATGATACAAACAACTTTGTACTGCATTTGGCATAATTTTGAACAATTAATGTTCACTATTTACATCGCACAGGATCTGTTTTATAGTGACCGTGCAATGTTATTACAGCCTGTAGTAATATCACATGTCTGCTATAAAACAGATACAGTGTGATATAAATAGTGAAGGGACCCCCATACAGTCCAACCTGCTCCATGGTGGCTCCCACACAGACCAATCTGCTCCATGGTGGCCCCCACACAGTACAATTTGCTCTACAGTGGCCCCCACACAGTACAATCTGCTCCATGGTGGCCCCCACACAGTCCAATATGCTCCACAGTGGCCCCCACACAGTAAAATTTGCTCCACAGTAGCCCCAACACAGTACAATTTGCTCCACAGTGGCCCCAACACAGTGCAATCTGCTACAAAGTGGCCCCCACACAGTACAATTTGCTCCACAGTGTCCCCCACACAGTATAATCTGTTCCACAGATGGGTGCCCACAGAGAGGGCTCTGAGTGCCACCTCTGGCACGCGTGCCATAGGTTCGCTACCACAGCCCTATAGTTACTGACATACAAATCTTTTTTGAGCATCTGACTGGACATTTCCTTTAAAAAGAATTTATCACCATTTTTCTTATTTATTAAAACTAGGTAGTGAAATCTATCACTTTTGTAATCTGTTTTATTTTCAGATTGTAGATTTTCTTAAAGGGATTCTATCATTTCCCAATGATGACTCATTGAGATATATGTGAGAATTTTGTAAAATGCTTGGTATAGGGAGGGGGAGGAGATAAAATGTGACATCATCTATAGTCAGTAGTGGACGTAATCATAGCTCAGTGGTGTTATTTATGGAGTTGTTATCTTTTATAGTTGTAATCCTGTCTGGGATATAAATGCGGTCACTGCTGCAAAGAAAACCCATACAGAATTGGCAAGAGTATGCCTAGTGTTAGGCTTAGTGGCCAGAGTGAAAATTGCATGATATAATACTTTTTATTTATAAATATAGTGACATGGAAAATGAAAGTTAAAATCATAAAAAATCTTTATGTTTAGTATAAAACATTTTAATCTTAAATTATTAGTGAAAAAGAAGGGAGTAACCCTTTAAGGTCATTGGTTGTTTGCTTTGTATGGTATTAGCTGTATCTCTGTGTGGTTTATAATCTTCAGGATAATGACACATTTTCTTCATGTAAGGTTGTTTGGAAAAAAAAAATTGCATTAATATGTTTTTTTTTTTATACAAACCTCAGACCATAAAGAGCAAATATAGACAATGTGAGAAGCGTCACTGGAGGAGATCTGTGAATGCTGGCCTAGACGATTTACACATTCAGTACTAATACACGACAGGATGTTACATTCAATGTATACAGGGCGGGATACATTATGTGGTTATCCATCAATTACGCTGCATTGGTTTTCATTAATATACAAGCTCTTACTGTTGTGCTATTACCACCCAAAAGCTTAGAGTAACAGGCCGAACTGTGATAGTAACTTTTTATTTTTTTTAAATAGAATGTGTCACCAATCCATTCCGTTGATGACACAGATGATTATAGAGCAGGTCCTATCCTGCTCAATGTCATCAGAACAGTATGAATCTATAGACCCCATAGACATACATGCACAATGGAATGCACTTGGCTGTCACTCCACTGCAAACTTGGCCCAACATCAGATGCACACTCGGTCATGTGTATGGGACCTTAGTGATATGCTTTACAGCATAGTCCTGGCCATAGGCTGCAACAGTCTGGAGCTGACTCATTAAAGTCTATAGGGGAGTTTTCTAGCAGGGAGGGGGAGTAGATAAGCTGTGACATTATCTATTCAGTAGTTAATGTAATGTTGGGTCAGTGGTGTTAGCTACAGAGGTGTTATCTTCTATTGTAATCCCATTTATGATTAAAGATGTGACTGCTGCAGGGGACCTTCAGGCCACCAGGGGGCCCTGTATATCCCACATCACATCCCTGATGATGAAGAGTATCAGGATGTTACTGACGCTATTCAGCACGGCACACAGGACCAACTGGAGGCTGAAGGGGAAGAAGAGGCGGCTGTGAGTAAGAGTGGTGATCAGGCAGGGTTGCAGCGTTTATAGTATTTGTTTGGAGTGAACCTCGAAAGATTCGCTGCCACTTTAGTTTGGGCCAAACATGTCCGAAATCAAACTGCTACTGTGGGGTGTAAAGAGCAGTGATCCAGGCATATAGAGTGGAGACCCAGGGGCGGTGATCAAACATAAAAATTAGTGTTACTCACCTCTCCTGGGCTCCGGCATGTCTTCGGGCCTCTTCAATAACATCACAGACTGCAGAGACTTGTTATTGGACCTCAGGGTCACTTGGGTCACGACGCATAATGACACCGGCATAACCCACATTTCCACTGAGGCTTAACTACAGGCCTTATTGGGCCGTGATGTTATTGAAGAGGCCCGAAGACCGGCACCGGAGCCCAGGAGAGGTGAGTAACACTGTTTTTTAATGTTTGATCACCTCCCCTGGTATAATAATAGTTTGTGGGTGGTGAACCCCAAAAATGTCGGGGTTGACCGGTGCTCCATTCACTTCTATGGGGCTGCAGGAACTGCGGGAGATTACAGTCCCAGCAGGCCTTTGGAAGTCAATGGAGGACTGCAGTCCCCCTTCCTCCTGATCACTGGGGTCCCAGCGATTGGACACTTATTCCATGTCTTGTGGATAGGGCATAAGTGTCCATAGGGGCACAAGCCCTCACCTTATACTGAGAAGAATCACTGCTTCTGAAGATTTAGGATATTTCTATAGACTGTCAGCAGTTCTAGACACTGGCACTTTATGGGTTACTTTATCTATCCTGAACTTTTTATTGGGAAACATACGGATGTCCCTGCCATAAAGCCTGTCGGGGGCTTATACATGAAATACATAATACCCTTTAATAGGTACATCTGGTTTAGATCTCGGGTTCTCTATAAAACACGTTACACGCACAGAGAGAGAAGTGACAACATTCATCTTACTACTAGAAATGTGAAGGTGTGTAGAGATTTTAATTGCCTTTCGCCCTCTACTTAGCATCTACATATCACAAGGCATTATGGGAAAGGAGCTGGGGAGCTCATGCGCCCTCTATTGGATGTAACAGATCCTCAATTTGCTTTTGACTCACCGAGCCTTGAGACAGTAAAAGGGAACTTAGCCAAGCCAATTTCACTTATCTGCATACAACGCTGTTTCCGGATTGTTGTCCTTCATCAGTACAGAGCAAAGTGAATTGGCTGGCTTAGTGGGAGGCAATGAGTGGGTTAGGGACAAGAATCTCTCACATTGAGGAGAGCACCAGTGAAGGTGTGTAGAGATTTTAATTGCCTTTCGCCCTCAATTGCTGTCTCAAGGCTCGGTGAGTCAAAAGCAAATTGAGGATCTGTTACATCCAATAGAGGGCGCATGAGCTCCCCAGCTCCTTTCCCATAATGCCTTGTGATATGTAGATGCTAAGTAGAGGGCGAAAGGCAATTAAAATCTCTACACACCTTCACTGGTGCTCTCCTCAATGTGAGAGATTCTTGTCCCTAACCCACTCATTGCCTCCCACTAAGCCAGCCAATTCACTTTGCTCTGTACTGATGAAGGACAACAATCCGGAAACAGCGCTGTATGCAGATAAGTGAAATTGGCTTGGTTAAGATCCCTTTTGCTGTCTCAAGGCTCAGTAAGTCAAAAGCAAATTGAGGATCTGTTACGTCCAATAGAGGGCGCATGAGCTCCCCAGCTCCTTTCCCATAATGCCTTGTGATACTCAAAATGTGATAAGAGGAATTTTTTACAGAAGGAAGTCCAGCAGATGAGTGTGCAAAAATAAATAACGGGGCCGTCACTGCACCGCACACTAGGGGGCAGTCTTCTTCACTGTTTTGACTGACGACCTTCTTGCTTGTGCCACTCATATGAAGGCGGAAGATCTTAGAAGTCTTTGGGCATATATTGTATAGCACATCAATTAGGCCAGACCTCAAATTGGTTGTCCCCCTTGCCACCTCTCCTGGAAACTCAGGGAGGCTCCCGAAAAAAGGGGATGAGACAACGGATGAGATCAACAGACCGTAAGAGGGGGTTTCTAGGCTACCAGTTAACTCCCTTCACGGACTCTAGGGGGTACCATTTTGGTTGATCATATGCAGAATAGCAATTCTACATAAAATGTGGCCATTCTTGAAGGGTAAGGTGGTAATACATTGTAGGCGTTATGGAAGGAGTTTACTAAGACTGGCGTTTTATATGCCAGTTTTAACCTGAAATTCACTGGAGTAGTATACACAAAATGTATTAAGGGGCACACCGCATGTGGAACATCTTTTGTGCACCATAAGGTATAATGTGCACCAACTTCTGATATGACAGTCCAAGGAAGACCACACTCCTCCTGCCAAACCTGGCTCACTTTCTCGCCACAGGTGTGAAAGATGCTAAATAATGAATATTATTGCACGTACCATTATATATAATATTATAATAATATAATAATTATACATTTTACTATATAATTATATTATATAGTTCTATAACGTATTAGATATTATATTATATTATTAAAATATATTAATATATTAAAATTAAACTGTATTTTATGTACAGATGTAGCAAACTTTAACTTGACCCTTATCCTCACTTAGGTTACTGGTGAGTTCTCCTTGGAGCGGCTATCCCCTGAACAGGATGGGAGATGTCTATAAATGTCCTCTTAGCTCACAAAGGTGCGAGAAAATGAACCTTCCAAGTAAGTTCTTCACGTCTAAATCTATTACATATTTTGGAATCTCTAGACACACGTAAAGATAGACTCTTTTATAACACCTTTTACAGCCCTTCCCTCTCATAGATGCCTAAACACCTTTCTTTCTCCCATAAAGAGGTGTTTATAGGTGGAAGTAAGGCGTCTATATAGGAAAGGCTTCTTTACAGTTAAAGTACACAGACTGCAGTACGGCATGCCCTACACGCGGAGGTAGCAATGGCAGGACAGTAACTTCAAACTCCTTGGCCCCAATGCAGAATCTGTAATGGGCCCCTTACCTACCATGAGACATTTAGAATAATAGTGTATATGTGGCAGAGCGACCTTTGGGGCCCCCTCAGGGTCCAGGGCCCGGAAGCAACCGCTACCGCTGTACACCGTATACTTATGCCACTAATGGCAGATACCATGTTGACATTTAAAAAAGGATAGGGGATGAGTGTCAGATCGCTGGGGGTCCGATCACTGGGTTCTCCAGGGTTCAGAAGAACGGGGGACTAAAAGTTCTCAATGGAGCACCAGTGCGCTTTCATGATGGGCGCTCCATTCACTGTTAAGGGGCTGCCATCACTACCAGAGATTGCAGACCCGGCAGCCCCATAGCATTTATAACATGGGAATACCCTTTTAACTTGCCTACCCTACAATGATAATGAGATGACTCTGCTGACCCTGCCCCAGTCTACACTTTTAACAATTCTTCTATAATAGTCAATGATAATAATGAAGTACTTATTCAATTTGCAGGTGCAACTGTGATCCCAAATGTGACTGAGGTAAAGGAGGAGATGAATCTTGGGCTGACACTGATACGGAATGAAGATACAGGAGGATTTCTGGTATTATTTGGCATCTTTGAGCAAAGTTATATCTGGGGGGGGCCCCTAATACTGCCATCTTAGTGCCCCCATACATAGTATACTGCTTCCTTATTGTCGTCACACATAATATACTGCCCCCTTTATTACTTCATTACTAGTCCCTAGATAGGTCACAAAGAACACAAAGTCTACTTTACTGGAAGTCTGCTCGAAATTTTATTCCATTTAAGATTCTAGAGGTATTCCCATCTTTAAAAAGGTTGTCCAGGCAGATAAATTATTTTTAGAATAGGCCGGAGAAGGTGAAAAAAAAACAAAAAAAAAAAAAAAAAATACTCACCTGTCCCGGGAGCTCGGGTGTCCTCCCAGCGTGGTCCGGTCCTGCAGCTCGGCTGCCTTCTTGCTCTGGAATTTCTTGCCAGCAGCTTCAGGAAGGGAACCTGGGACGTTGCAAGTAGTGATGGCCCCAGTTCCCTTCCACTGAGCCCGCTGATTGGCCTCAGCAGTCGCATGTGGAAGAAAACAACAGAGCTGCAGGACCAGACCGCGCTGGAAGACACCGGAGCACCAGGGACAGGTGAGTATGGGTTTTTTTTGGTTTTTTTCACCGCCCCTGGCCTATTTAAATAATAATTTGGGTGTTCATTTTTGCCTGGACAACTACTTTAAGGCATAAGTTTTGGATAGATGTGGGTCACTCTTCTGAGAAGTTATGGGCTTCTTCCATCATTTCTGTAGAAGTTACAGAAACGGCTGTACTTTGAGACAGGAAGGGGTCAGGGACCCCTACTCTCAACATCCTGCATGACATGCAGGTCCCAGAGGTGGTAACCTCATCTATGGGACATTTATGGCAGATCCTGTGGATATACTACAATTATTAGAGATGGGAAAACCCATTTAACAAGACTAGGATGTGGTGATCAGGAAGGTTCATGTATTTCCCATGACCTTAAAGGGAACCTGTCTCGTGGAATATGCTGTGCAGTCTGCCGACAGCATGCTATAAAGCAGGAGGAAAAAATATAAATATATATATATATATATATATATATATATATATATATATATGACATGTCGTTCACATGATTACTCCAGACTCATAAACTATATAGACCAGATTAACCTTATTTCCCTTCATTAGAATCAGGGGCATAACATGAAGCTCTGGGTCCCAAAGCAAAATTTGTGACAGGCCCCCAAAGACCCATCCTCATTTGGGAAAGACCTTATGGGCCCCCAAGACCCCATTTTCATGGTGGAATTAGCCATTGATTTTGGGGGCAGATTCCATCCCAAAATCAGCATCAGATTCCTTCCTGATTCTGCCTCCTATTTTTTTCAATGAGAGGCACAGCTCGTAGTAGGACGCTGAAAAAATAAGCATTGTGCTTGATCTTGCTGTGGATTCTGCTGCTCAATCAGCCACGGAATCCCCGGTTCGAGGCTCCCCACTGATGGAAAGCTGATGCACTACATCAGGGGTAGGCAACCTTTTCTGTTCGGTGTGCCGATTTTAATAAAAAAAATCAAAGATGAGGTACTCGGAGTGCCGATCAATAATTGTAAGTCTGACGACCCCTAAACTAAAGTCATATACCACAAACCATAACACAGAAGTGCTGCCACCAGATGCTTTAGGACACATGTGCTTACTGCTATTTCCTGGGACGCTCCTGTACTTTCTGATTAGAAGCAATGAAAGTCCATGTGCATCCCCCAATTAGTGGTAAATGTGTCCAGGAGCGCCGTATGGCGGCATCCTTATGGTGATATCACACTATGTATCTGGATGCAGCTATATTCTTAGGCCATGGAACTTTTTCATTCGATGTAAAACTGGTGCATTTTTGCACAAAAAAAAAAAAACAAAGCTTGAGTTTTCTGTGCAAAAACACATCCTTAATATAGAAAACACACCGTTATACAGAATAATGTCCCATAGTGGTCCCTGCACTGGTATTATGTCCCATAGCGGCCCCTGCAACATGGTATATGTCCCATAGCGGCCTCTGCACACGGTATTATGTCCCATAGCGGCCTCTGTACACGGTATATGTCCCATAGCGGCCTCTGTACACGGTATTTGTCCCATAGCGGTCCCTGCACATGGTATTATGTCCCATAGCGGCCCCTGTACACAGTATTTGTCCCATAGCGACCCCTGCACACAGCAATATGTCCCATAGCGGCCCCTGCACACGGTATATGTCCCATAGCGGCACCTACACACGGTATATGTCCCATAGCGGCCCCTGCACACGTTATTATGTCCCATAGTGGCCCCTGCACACGGTATATGTCCCATAGTGGCCCCAGCACACTGTGTTATCCTCCATAGTGGCCCCTTCACACGGTATAATATTCTAACTTTTATTCCAATTTGTGCCACTCACTAGCTATTATTATACTGTGGGGTCTCTTCAGACCACAGAGTATAATAAGTGGAGGGCAAAGAGAGGTGATGAAACATAAAAAACAATGTTACTCACCATTCCACGCTCCGCAGCCGCTCTGTATCTTCGGCGCTTCTGCCTGTAGTCAGCGACCGCTCATTGAGTCTCAGGGGTCACGTCGCGTCATTATGCGTAATGACGTCAGACACAGACGCGACCCCTGAGGCCCTGTCAGCTGACTTCAGGCAGAAGCGCCCGAAGAGTACACAGCGGCTGCGGAGCGTGGAATAGTGAGTAACGTTGTTTTTTATGTTTGATCATCTCCCGGGGGCTCCGCTTATTATACTCGGGAGTCTGAAGAGACCCAACAGTATAATAATAGCAGTTTCGTTTCGGACGTGTTTGGTCCGATCGAAACTGCTGGGTGAGGAGTCCGCTGCCGTGCCAGGGAAATATGCCTCGCGTGCCAAGAGTGGCATGCGTGCCATAGGTTGCCGACCCCTGCACTACATCTACAATGAAGAGGAATTCGAGGCAGATGTCTGCTTCAAATTCCTCTTAATTTTTCAGCGTCTGAACAGGACCTAAGTCTCCTGGGCCCTGGTGCCTCTGCACCCCTCAAATTATGCCCCTCCTTAGAGTCATTCTTGAAAGTCTTGTATCTTGGGATATACTCACGTAAAGCACATGATCACAGTTATATGATACCTGTTAGGAACATATACAGTAACTGCAGCAATGGTCAGTCAATATCTTTTTGTTTCTTCTTTCTAGACATGTGGCCCCTTATGGGCACAGCAGTGTGGAAAGACGTATTATGCTACAGGGGTATGCACTGACATCAGTCCTACCTTCCAAGTGCTAAGAAGCTTTTCTCCAGCTCTTCAAAGTAAGTGAAACATGTAAATTGTGTTTATATCCAAGAAGAATTAGAAATGGATTTACTCATCTCTCCTTACTGAGTGTCATAGAGATGTTATTATTATTATTATTATTATTATTATTATTCTGTATCATTTTATAGAATACACGTACAATATGTAATATAATGTCATAGAAGCAATATTATCATTGTTGATAGTAATTCTTATTGATAGGTAGGGGATAACTTCATGATTGGAGGGAGTCTGATCACTCAGTTCCCCACAGATCCTGAGAACGGGGTCTGGTTATTATTATTATTATTATTATTATTGTTTATTTATATAGCACCATTAATTCCATGGTGCTGTACATTATTATATTAATTCCATGGTGCTTTACATTATTATATTAATTCCATGGTGCTGTACATTATTATATTAATTCCATGGTGCTTTACATTATTATATTAATTCCATGGTGCTGTACAATATTATATTAATCCCATGGTGCTGTACATTACTATATTAATTCCATGGTGCTGTACATTACTATATTAATTCCATGGTGCTGTACAATATTATATTAATCCCATGGTGCTGTACATTACTATATTAATTCCATGGTGCTTTACATTTGAGGTTTTACATACGGTACACAAGATATACAAAACAGATAATACTAACAGTGACCAACTGGCACAGTGGGATAGAGGGCCCTGCCCGCGAGGGCTTACAGTCTATGAGGGAAGAGGGATAGAGACAGAAGGTGGGGGTAGAGACTGTTCAGGTGGTGGTGTGGTGACAGTAGTGTTATTGGAGGTTGTAGGCCTTCCTGAATAGGTGAGTCTTCAGGGCCTTCTTGAAGCTTGTGATTGTGGGGGTCAGTCTTATGTGTCTTGGTAATAAGTTCCAGAGTATGGGGAATGCACGGGAGAAGTCTTGGAGATGGTTGTGTGAAGAGCGGAAAAGAGCAGAGTGGAGTAGGAGGTCTTTGGAGGATCGGAGGTTACGTGTGGGCAGGTAGCGGGAGATTAGGTCGGAGATATATGGAGGGGACAGGCTGTGGATGGCTTTGTATGTCAGTGTTAGTAGTTTGAACTCTATTCACTGGGCAATGGGTAGCCAATGAAGGGATTGGCAGAGGGGAGCGACCAATGAAGAACGGGGGGAGAGGTGTATCAAGCGAGCAGCACAGTTTAAGGTGAACTGGAGGGGGGCAAGAGTGTTGGTTCCCCCATCCTGATATAGAGGCAGACCGAGCATGCACCCTGTCTCTCTGTTAATTCTCTATAGGAGCACTGGAGATTGAGAATGGATGGAGGAGTTGGTCACATGCTGCTGCTCCATCAGGATAAGGGAACAGGACCCCTAAAGTTGGATCTGTCACCCTTCCTGACGTCACTGTTTTAGTAAAGAATTGCATTTCTCATAATAAAGTAAATTATATATATATATATATATATATATTTATATTTATGTTTTATTTTTTTTTTATATTTAATACAAATATGTTTTGCCCCTTAGCCTGTTCTTCTTACATTGACATTGCTATTGTGTGTGATGGATCGAACAGTATTTACCCCTGGTCAGCCGTGCGGAATTTCTTGGAGAAATTTGTGGAGGGCTTAGACATTGGACCAACAAAGACTCAGGTATTGTTATTCCTATAATTTTGCCGTGCGGATTTTTAGGGTTGAAATGAAGTAAATTTTGTACAGTACTGAGTGTGATTTGTATCCCTACTGTCAAACTACATGAGTAACTATTTAAGGGGTTCCTTACTTTTCAGCAAAAGTTGAAATATCTGTGGGGTGATCTGTTCTCCGACTGTATCTTCATAGGTGGTTTCCTATCAGTTTTTCTGCTGCTAATAGTCCCATTATGGCTGCAGCACATTTTGCATTTGTCTCTGAGGCTGGGGACTTGTACAATACAGAGCAGCCTTCCCTCCTCCATCCATTATTACTACTACTGGTTTCCTTGCATGTAATTCTGCCAGGAGAAACTGTTAAATATCCAACGAAGAGCTGAGAAAAATCCAGGTATACATAATGTAGGAGATCCAGGGACACTGAATTACAAATATAGGTTATGATGCAACTAAAAAGATCCTTGACACAGACTCAGGAAACTGCTTACTGTCCATGACTAACATCCCATCAGCAATAACACAAGTAGCTAGTCAGAAGTATATAGAAGTAGATAGACTCTCCTCAGGGGTGGGAAGGATCTTACCATCTTTGGTCATCTATCTTCATACATTTATTTCTACACTTTTTGTAGGTGAGTCTCATACAGTATGGGAACTATCCCAGTATCATGTTTAGAATGAACACCTACAAGAATAAAGAAACCATGAAAAGTGCAATATCGAGCATCACCCAGATGGGGGGAGACCAGACAAACACGTTCAAGGCTATTGACTATACCAGGTATGAGAAGAACATGGCGGTTTTAGAACCATCAGGGTTTAGGAAACCAGTTAATAACCATCTTTCTCCATGCACGACAGGCAGTACGCGTTCTCTGCTGAATATGGAGGTCGGCCAAACGCCAACAAGGTGATGGTGGTCATTACTGATGGCGAATCTCATGACAATGCAATACTAAAAGAAGTCATCTCACGCTGTGAACAGGATAAAATCACCAGATTTGGCATTGCAGTAAGTAATTCCTAATCTTAGGGGCTTGTCCCATTACATACAGCTCCTTTATATATTCCAAAAATAAGCTCATTGTGATTTGGAGGGAAATCCAATGAGCCGTACCCTGTCCGGGCTTTATTAAGACTGGCATAGGAAATGCCAGTCTTAACAAATCTGCCCCTTTGACTAAAATATGTAAAACCACCAAAGCAGCAAACTTTGTGAAAACTAAAATTTGGGTCAGTTTCAAAACTTTTGGCCTCAACTGTGACCGGCGATGGGAATGATGAGGCTCATGAGCTTTTTGTTATGCCCAAGTCCATTGGTGGTACAGTCTTACACAAATGAATGAACTCACTTTATTAAAGGTTTTTTTCTTCCTTTAGGTTTTGGGTTACTACAATAGATACAGTATCGACAGTAAGAACCTGATCAGTGAGATCAAAGCCATCACAAGTGATCCCAAGGAAAGGTTTTTCTTCAATGTGTCCGATGAGGTGGCGCTCTTAGATCAAGCTGGTACCCTGGGAGAGAGAATATTTAGTATTGAAGGTAATGTTAATAATGTCATGCTATAAATGCTGAACACTCTGTATACATATATTTCAGTAATTGGTTAAATGGATATTCCCATCTCAGATATTTATGGAACATCCACTAGATATCCGCGGCTTTCTCCCTTTACTTCTGTGGGACTTCTGGGAATGTTCGAGCAGACAGACTTGGTTATTTTTGGAACTCCCATAGAAGTGAAGGGATAGATCTATGCAAGTGCGACCACCTGTCCATTTGTAGAAGCGGCTGGATAGGAATTGGGCCTAGTTCAGTAGCCATCAATAGCCTTCTCCACAGGTCACTTCGGGATCGAACAGAAAACTGAGATATGGGGAGTTGCTTGATGGATACTTGATGGAACCAATCCCATATGTATTCTATAGGATCGCCTTTTCTCGCAACATTGGTCTGGGTTTAGTATTCTTCTAACCCTAGAACTTTGGTTCAAGGTGGTTCTCCAGGTGTTAAATAATATGAACCAAGGCACAGTACTTTCTGGAGTAAGGACGTATTCACACCGTTCCATTTTTGACGGAACAAATGTCCATGAAAAACAGTTTTTTAACAACCATTTTGCATCCATTCTGTGTCCATTTGTATATTTTTGATGGTCATCATGATTAAAAAATGGAGGCATTTCATTGGTCTTTCTTTTTTGATCCAACCCACCAATCCAATTTCTGACGGATATAACTTGGACTCTGTTGTGTGAATAAGGCTAAAGAAAGTGACTGGCTAATGATGGCAAAGGGACGTGACCGTTTGGACCGGTTGAGAATTATTCGTGACCAATATAACCATTGTTCCTGACCAATCTTGATCTGCTCCTGATTTTATGTTTAACCCTTTATATGTAGGTACGACACAAGGCGGTGAAACCATCCAGTTGGAGATGTCACAAGTTGGCTTCAGTGCACAGTATTCAAAAACTAAGGTGCAGTATAATAAAAATCCTTACACCAGTGTGTGATTTCTGTAGATGACTATTATGGCGCTTATCCCCTTTCCAATATCAGATGGATGTCAGATCTTTAAATATGGCGCCTACTCAGAAGCAGAGTGGGTGCCATAACTGCTGGGTCTCTGCTTTTTCATACAGTGACGATCCGATGTTAATGCCAGTGATCAGAATCTCTCATGATCACAGGTTCAAGCCCCCTAAAGGGGCTAAAAAAGAAAAAAAAGGGTAAAGTTTTTAAAAACTTTTGTAAAAAAAGAAAAAAAAATACTAATGTTGAAATCACCCCCACATACCCTCGATTCCAAATAGAAATAAACAAAAGCAAACGTAACCAAATTATACATCCTCGTGTCCGAAAATACCCGAGCTACAAACATAAAAAATTTAAAATGGGCGAACCGCTATGTTTTTGCAGTTTCACCCCCCTCCAAAAAATTTTGAATGGAAAGTGATCAAAACTTCAAACATTCCCCAAACGGTATAAATAAAAAGTACAACTGGGATTGTAGAAAAAGGCGCCTTACGCAGCCCTGTATATGAAAATATAAATAAGTTACAAAAAATATTATCTCTGCATTACTTCATCAGTTTGTGGCCATAAAGGTAGGTTTCTGCTCCTATTAAAGGCCCCTACATGGTGCTATTATTGGTTTAAGAGAAATTTTTGACCTGACAGGATCCCTCTAATATTAAGCATGATAAGAATGAAAGCCGCTCAGCGTGTACTGAGGTAGAGTATATGAGTATATGTCTCTTAAACCAGCAGAATGGGATATATTTTATGTTGTATTCTTTTTTTTTTTTTTTTTTTTTTTTTTTTTAAATCCTGTTTCCAATTTCTGCTGCTTACAGCTTTCCCAGAAACATAGTCACTCCAGGGAATCTAAAACATGATAGAAATTCTACAAAATAAGTGATCCCTCAGTGATTTCTAGAAATTCTGTTTATTGGTATCTATCATATCTCCCAGATCTACCCATCTATAAAATCTATCTACAGTATCTATCTATCTATCTATCTATCTATCTATCTATCTATCTACTCTCATCTATCTCATATCTATCTATCTATCTATCTACACTATCTATCTATCTATCTATCTACAGTATCTATCTCTATATATTTATCTATCTATCTCTCTATCTATCTACAGTATCTATCAATATCTATCTATCTATCTATCTATCTATCTCTCTATCTATCCCATATCTATCTATCTATCTATCTATCTATCTATCTATCTATCTACAGTATCTATCTATCTATCTACACTATCTATCTATCTATCTATCTATCTATCTACACTATCTATCTATCTATCTATCTACACTATCTATCTATCTATCTATCTATCTACAGTATCTATCTCTATCTATTTATCTATCTATTTATCTATCTATCTATCTATATATCTATCTATCTGTCCACCTACCTACCTATTGCATCTTCTATCTCATCTATCTTTTGTCAGATGTAGCCAAGTTTAAAGAGACTTTTAATACATAGGTAGATAATCTCATCCACACATTGCAGAAAAAAGAGCTGCGGAAAAGCTTGAGTTTTCAAAAATACACACAATTTGGAAAAACCAGCATGTTAATTTTAGTTGCGGAATTGCTAATAGGAGAAGATAAAATGCAGAGAAAAATGGAGCAAAAACCCAAAGAAAAAAAAAAGAGAAAACACTCTTGGAAGAAAACACCACAGGTTTTTGCTGTGTTTCTTGCTGCATATAAGTAATAATACGTGTGTAATATATATGTTTTCTATTTACTGTAATGTAGTACTTAAGTCAGAGATCTACTGTATGTGTATCATTGTACTGCGGTAGATGTAGTGATACAATGTTATTCTGCCTGGCAGGCGTCACTGATGTTGGGAGCGGTTGGTGCTTATGACTGGAGCGGCACTATAGTTCACCAGAATGCAAAGCAGTTCTCCATATTTCCTTATAATGCATTTGAGAAGGTGATTCATGGGAGAAATGAAAGCTCCTATCTGGGTGAGTTGTATTTCAGGACAGGGTACTTACACATATCTAATGTATATAATAAAGATGTCCCTTTAAAATTACCTTTCACCACCTCCAATAAGTCCAGATCTTTATATCAGGTGCTGCTCCACTGATTCTGGCGCAGTTGAAATTTTTTCTCTAGCCCCCACCATTCCTGAGCAAACACTACAGTTAGTTTTGGTGTCTGATATACTATTTAGACTCTGTACTGTCAGGTGGGCGGTGTCAGGCAGGAGCAGACAAGGGATGTGATTCTGAGCTCCGACACTGGCTGCCTCTGATTGGAGCTCAGAATCGCAACCCCCCCCCTCCCTCTTGATACTTCTCACCTGACATTACAGAGCCTAAATAGCACATCAGGCACCAAAACTACCTGCACTTGTTGCTCAGGAACTATGGAGGCTAAAGAGAAAATTCCAACTGTGCTGGAATCAGTGTAATGGCGCCTATTAACAGATGCTAAGAACTAGAATGGGTGGAGGTGGTGAAAGGTCCTCTTTAATATAAATGTTTCCCTCATAAAAAAAAAAAGTAGTTTAGCCCCAGTAAGCCATACTGTAAGGGTCCGTGCGCACCACTGTGTGCTAGCCATGTGTTTAACTGCAAATACACAAACCCATCATTTTGTTATGGCACTATATGAGCTGTCAGCCCCAAGGCACAACTCAGGACAGGTCCTATACCGGTCCATTGTGCGGTCCGGGCTCATTAATGTAATGAATGGTTCCATTGATGGCGCAGATGGTACACTGATATCATCCTTATGTCGTCCATGCCGTTTTCTTATGGCCCCATACGTGCACACAAAGTCTGATTCCTCTATTAGTTTACTCATGAACACATGGTCAGCTGCTAAAATAGAGATCCAGTCGTGTTTGGGCAGATGCTGTCACTCGGGTATCATTTTGTACCCCCCATTATAGAGCTATAATCAAAGTCCCAAATCCCTTGTTACCCCGTCATCTATGTAGGAGTCCTTGTACGTGCACATCTGTTTCCAGTCTTCAGTCTTAGCTGGTCAGATTGATACCAGACATGGCTTCTGTATGATCCTTGTTCTTTATATATTCTATGACCATGACGTATTTTATAGGGTATTCTGTGGCCGTCATTAACACAGCAACAAATGTGAATTTTGTTGGGGGGCCCCAAGAACCAACTACACAGGACAAGTTGTCGTATACAACCTAAACAACCAGGGGAATGTGACAATCCTACAGATTCAGAAAGGAGAACAGGTACGGAAGTAAAGTAATGCTGAAAACAATATTTGTAGCAACTGTACATTATGCTGTTACACGGTTATTCCTCTATTCCGGCTTTTCCAGGCTAAAATTATTCATGACCTATTCTAAGGAGAAATCATCAGTATCTGTCAGCACCCGCACCGATCAGCAGCGGATACACAGAGAATGGAACAGGAAGTGGACAGCGCTGTTCTCTGTGTAGTGGTTGAATGGAGTCACTACAGCATAGCTTCTATTCAAGTGCATAGGAGCTGGTCTGCAATACCCTGGTCTGGCCACTACACAGAGAACAGAGCTGTCTGCTATATGTTCCATTCTCTGTGTTCCATTCTCTCAGATGTTGAGATCAGCTAATCGGTGGGGGTGCTGATCTGATATTGATGACCTATACTTAGGATAGGAATGTAGGAATCTGCCACAGATTAGAGAGCGGATTCAGCCCCTGAATCCATGAGAGATTCCTTTCCGAATCTGCCTCCCATTGTTAGAAATTGAAATTGAAATTAGAAATTGAAACAGGACACAAAAAAAAAATCAGCAATCCTCCTTGATCAAATTTTGACAAATTCTGTGCCGACGGTAAAAGTGATATTTTCTGCCTCCCTTTCATTTCAATGGAATTTCTCAGGCAGAATCCACCTGAAGTACGAGCAGAACACTTATTCTTCCACTAGCTGAAAAAAAATCACCTAGTGTCTCCATTGAAATGCGTGGGAGGCAGATTTCATGCGGCCTTGAGGTGGATTCCGCGTCAAATTCAGCACCAAAATCCTTCACAAATTCCTATGTATGAGTTTACCGTAAAATCCATAACAGCACCCAGCCCTCACCTAATCTGTTTTATAATACTGGTGTCTTCATATACGGAAATGAGGTGCTTGCCCCTCCCCATTTACTAAGGACTGGGTGTGTCTTTTACCTCTACACCCTACAACTGGGTGTTACCATTCTTCTTGTCAATGGGGTGTTCCTACACAGTTGACAGTATCAGTTTTGAATAAACAGGGCCAAAGGGTGTAGGGATACACTGCATTGACTGGATACCCGGCTGTAGTATCAGTCCAGTGTCTGGATTAGTTTCAGTCCTCTGTTTTCTGTAATACTGATGTTTTATACCTTTTACCTCCAGATTGGCTCATATTTCGGCAGCGTGCTGTGCTCCGTGGACGTTGACAAGGATTCAGTGACTGACGTTCTGTTAGTGGGAGCTCCTATGTATATGAATGAGTACAAGAAAGAGCAAGGCCAAGTCTACTTGTTCACTATCAAGGGGGTAAGAGTGAATTTAATATTTAGAATCTATTGGTCTATATATTGGCAATGAGGGAGCTTCATCTTCATTTTATTATGGTGGCCGTTCTCCCTAACATACCAATCTGAGTATTATTGATGGTCTAGCCATAGAATAGGTCATCAGTATCAGATTGGTGAGGTCTACACACCAAAGACCTCAACAGATCAGCTGCTGTGACCACCAGATCTGCACAGTGTACGGAGCCAGACATAGACAGCTCCATACACTGTGTAGTGACCATGATGTTTTATTGGTTATTCACTCGAATCGGAACTGAGAGGCAATATTCCAGTGTGTATTCAGCTGTCTGCTTCCGGTTTCCTGACCAGTGGAAATAAATCTATCTAAATAACCAGGTGTAAAATTGGAGCAACCCATTGGGTGAGAACTGGAGGCTAGGAGTAGTAGTTGCAGAGATCACAATGGCAAGAATCTTGACCAAATCCTCTAGCTCTCCTCCTGAACTGGTTCAGTGCTGAGGATGCCTGCAGGGTATCTCAAGGTGATAGTAGCATTATCCCTGGGGCTGCCGTAAGCTTGATGGTGGTTGGAGTGCCCATGATGGTCGTAAAGGAATAAGACTCTGGTGACAGGATGCTTGTGGAACATTTTTTAGGTAGAACTGGATAATGCTAGGTTCACACCTGCGTTCGGGTTTCCGTTTGGGAGGTCCGCTTGGGGACCCCTGAACGGAAACCTAATCCACTTAAAAAGTGGTTACCCACTGAAACCCACGGACCCCATAGACTATAATGGGGTCCGTCGGGTATCCGACCAAAAAAGATCGAAAAATGCATGCAGCGCTTTTCTCTCCGCATTTTTTAAGTGGGTTCGGGGGACGGAAACCCCGAATGGAGTTTAATAGCTGGTGTGAATCCAGCCTAACTTAAACAGCATCCTGATACTGGATGTGCAGCTCGGAGCTGGTTGATGGTACTCCATTTAACAGTCTTCATCTCACTTGCTAGGACAGTCTTCCATTTAACTAGTGTGCTATATTTTGTCAAAATCCACAACGTTTCTATAAGTTCCAAGCTGCGGGGTGTAGACTCTCAAGGTTGCCTTGTCTGAACTGAGGCTGCCGGCAGTGTCATAGCTATGACGCCCATAAACGTTATCCTTATAGCCTGCGCTTGGACACTTTGTCTTCTACAAATTGAGCAGGGATAAATCCCATCTCCTGAATGAAGAAAAGCACAGGACTGTCTGAGCTGGTTTCCTTCCAGCCACTTGGACTCTTTTAGCTTCTCCTCATACACCTTCCTCCTACCACCTGACTCTTTATCATTTCCCCTTTCCGGAGCTCTCTCTGTCTCGGTTGTACCGTCGCTCAGCTTCCATTCTGCAGTGTTTTGATCTGTTTAAAGACACATACACTATGCAAGTGACAATGCAAATACTGTGTCTGATGGACCACCACAAGGGAACAAATACTTTGTAGCGCTCCCAAATGGACACTACGCAATGTGTGCTCTATATATAAGGCATACGTGCACCAACACACTGTATAATATCTAGAAAAAAGCTAGAAATCTTACATTAGATTGCTTCATTGTAACAATTTATCTACAATGTACAATTTTTATTGTAAGTTTTTTTTCTCTTGTCTTAAACAGGGAATGTTACATCAGCGGGAACTTTTGGAAGGTCCTAAAAGTGTGGAGAATACCAGGTTCGGAGGAGCCATAGCTGCACTTACAGATGTAGATTTAGATGGATTTAATGATGTCATTGTCGGAGCACCCTTAGAAAACCAGAACAGTGGAGCAGTTTATATCTACAATGGCTATAAAAACACGATAAGAACTAAATATTCCCAGGTAATCCATGATACATTACATTGTATACCTATGACTTGGTATTATAGATGTAGCAGAGCCAAACCACCCATAGTTTGATGATTTTTGGAAAAGAAAACTCATGAATTTTTTTGTCAGCAGCCAACGCTAGAGGAAGCAAAGACAGTACACAGTAGCAGAACTCGATTTAGTGTATTTAGTGAGCTCCCTCTAGTGGTGGCAGAAAATAATCTTCATTGCATTAGAATTCTGACCTTAAAGTCTACAACCATGATCGAGCGTGTCCTGTCGGTGATCCGTGAAACATAGAACATGCTCTTTTTTTTTTTACGGATTGGCCTCTTGGATCTGTTTTCAGGACTGATTCATTAATAGAGATGAATGGATCCGTGAAAAAAAGCATTACCCGCTGTTATAAATATGGCAATCTGAATGGACTGCCGGTCGTGCATATAAGCTAGTCCTTACTAGTCCTACAGACTTTGAATAGAGCAGCATTGCACATGCTTGACCAGCAGTCCATTGAAATGAAGGACATAGGATCCCTAATTGAGTTTGGTGGGGGTCCCTGTAGTCAGGTCCCACCAATCAGGCACTTATCGTCTATCCTATGTCTTGTGCAACTACTAGGGCATACTTACCAGCTTTTTTGTTGGTAATATAGGGATGTTTGAAATTCCCCTGGAGCCATGTCCCAAACATTTACAGCCCAACCTCCAAGTGGAGTCAGTCAATCCATTTGGAATGGAATTTTTATAAGCACTCCCCATTTTTGGCCTAAAATCTCCAGGATGATGTCCAAGAATTCAAGACCATTGACAACTATGCCATGGACTGGAGCTCTGTCCCTGTATGACGCCTCCATATGGGGGACGTTTACAAAACAAAAAAGTGAAGATGTATTTGAGGAGAACTTCTGCCTCAAACTTCTCTCCACTTTCCAACCCCATACTTTTCGGACGGTTCCTATAATGAACCTGTTGTGTTTTTGCCAACTATGTAACATTGTTTAATATGTATAAACTTTGTCTTATATGCAGAAAATACTTGGTTCCTCGTTCACGCCACCCCTGCAATTTTTTGGTCGATCACTAGATGGGCACAAAGACTTAAATGGAGACACCATCACGGACGTAACTGTTGGCGCCTATGAGAAAGTCGTTCAGTTTTGGTGCGTAACCTGGTCAAATCTGATCAAAATAAGGATAAAAAGCCCAAATTTGTCATTTAGAATAAAGTAAGATTACTTATATCATACGTAATGATATCTTCTGTCTCTCGATTAGGTCACAGGGCATTGCAGATATATCTGTGAAGGTTTCATTCAATCCAGATAAAATTGTCCTCACAAACAAGAACAGTGAAATTACCGTGAAAATCTGCTTTGATGCCCGCTTCAGGCCTGCAAACTCCAGACAACAATTAGGTCCGTATTTTATTTTTTTCATATTTTTTTTACATTTTTTTCTTTGTATTTTTTACTATTTTTAAGTAATTTGCATAAAATTGAGATGAGTTCAGTAATATGTAACGTGTCCTACACGAATTTATTGCAATTTCCTCTAATAAAACACAAATTGTGAAAAAATAGGACATGTCCTACTTTTTGACAGTCGATAAACGGACTGTCCAGACCGCCAAAAAAAATCGTGTGAATAGCCCCATTCATTTTAATGATTTAAAAAAATGGCCGTCACACGGATGTGAAGATCATTGGTCTAAATAGAGGCTTAGAGTGGTTGTCACTTCCCTTCCCCCAGTCGTCTTAGAAGATAATGTACAGTATTAGTCAACAGGGGGCGATAATGAGAACAAAGTACAGTAGTGGAGAAAATTACCAAGATGTCCCATTGTTTTGACTTCCATGAACCGCACTCTTGACAAGAACCAAATTATAGTCAGAAACCAGTGCAGGTATGATCTGTCCCAGAATTGAATGGAAGAAGAGGGATTTTGGGTCCCCTTCTACTTGGGATTGAAGAATGACAAAAAGTTAGTCTTAATTTAACAGACAGTTGTTGGTTGAGTGCTGTTTCGGACAACAGATATTCCTCTTGACCCCTTATAGACATGCATGCTCAACTTGGCCGAGTATGCATGTGTTATGGAGGGGGAACTGCAGCTAGACATCTCTAGTGACAACTTATAGGTGTAGCAGTGTTTAACTAGACTTTCTACAGCGTGAGATCCTATCTTAGTTTTGGTTGGCTACAGCGAGATGTCTTATTCTTGTTTTTTGCTCTCCTATACAGTGGCTGTTACTTACAATGCAACGCTAGACGCTGATCTCGTGTCATCAAGGGTGACGTCTAGGGGGCAGTTTAAGGAAAACGGAGACCGATTTATAACTAAGGCCATTGACATAGGTACAAAGGAGAGATGCATCGACCATGTTTTTAACGTTCAGGTACGTTGACTTTGATATTATTATGAGGTGCGTTGCGTTTAAGGGAACCTGTCGCCAAGGCCATGCCTCTATAACCGCATGAGCAGGCTGAATGATCGGCTGTGCTAATCCCGAAAGTATTGCCACTTTTTAGAGAGAGCAGCTTTAACTCTAAGTCACGGCCAGTGAGATGTAGTAGACGTGGGGAGGTACATCCTCCATGCCCACTTCACCTGTCCGACTCCCTATAATTGACAGGCCTCTTCCTATTGTGCATATAAGGATTCGCCTATATAATGATAATAAAATTTTTGTGCCCTCCATATATCCGCTCAATGTGGTAAACGGGACCTGGAAAATACACTGAATGGCCACTTTATTAGAGACACCTGCCCTTTGGCTATTGGAGACTCTCTGCATGAACATTAGACAAGTGACCCCGGAGTGCAACAAGTATCTTTATGGATCAGTTTCAGTGGGAATCCACATTATAATGGGAAAATCGAGTCATCTGAGCAAATCTGAATATGGCATGGTCATCGGTGTTAGCCTGGGCCAGGATTTCACACACTACTAACATCATTGGGTTTTCTCATGCAATAGTATGGAGAGTTTACCAAGAATGGTCTCTGAAGAGACCTCAGAGTATAATAACAAACCACAATACATGGCATGGAGGCCACTTTAGTTTGTCCAAGACGAATCCCCAATTGTTCGGTTTCGTTAAACGGAACAATTTGGGATATTGGGGTCGATCCCTGCTCGTGCCGAAGTGATTCCCCCCATCTCTACTTGTAGACGAAAGGTCAAAGAAGGACAACGAGATTAGTCCTGACAGACAGGGGGTGCACAGGCAAATTACTGGAGGACATTGGTGCTCCTGTAACCAACTTGTCATTCCTTAGTATTAGCCATTGTTGCCTAAGGGAAACAGAAAGACAAGACTTTAGTGAGCAAAAGAGCACAAAAATTCACTGAGCAGTGGAAAATCAAGACCAGATGAATCCAGATCACACCTTGTTGATGGGAGGGTCAGAATTTGGTGCAAGCAACATGAATTGATGGACCCGTCCTGTTAGGTGTCCACAGACCAGGCTGGTGGAGATGGAGTAATGGTGTTTTTGGAATGTTTTTTTTTTTTGCCAGAACCTGGGTCCTCTGATACGTGTGTACCACGACTAACTACTGCAGTTCTGAAGGCCAAAGGAGGTCTAACCTGCTGCTAGATGGGTGTGTCTAATAAAGTGGCCATTCTATATGCAGTATATTTATTCAATATTGTAGTTCTCACCAATCCTCCAGTGCCCTTATATCACACTCACAGGAAGCTGAGATATAGGGAGCTGTTTGGTGGTGTTCATACCGCTGTCAGCTGGCTATACACATTGGGGCATGTTTAGTATGGCCCGAGGCTTCTTTGGGGCATAATAAAGTTGGAAATCAATGGTTCGTGATTTTTTTTTTCTAAATTCTACTTGTGGCAATATTTATCATAAATGTCATTTTTACACCCTGAATGGAGGTGCAGTAAGGGGTGTGATAGGGGCCGGCCCTCAGACCCATCAGATTTTTTTATGATTTCTGCCAATTTTTTGGCAAGAAGCTTGCATAGATCTCAGTACAGACATAGGCCCTGGCTGAGGATGTGCCTAATTTATGATGAAGCCATAAATCAGGTTCCAGGACAGAGATTATGGAAACTGCCGAAATTTCAGTTGAATACCTGTCGGCCATTCCTTCAGTCTGCCCCATACACATGCACAACCGGTTCCGCTGAATGTATGAGTTCTGAATGGGGAAAGTAGAGTAAGCCGCTGGCAGACGGCTCTTTTTCCGGAGCACACATCCAGATTTCTGTTGTGAGCATGTGACTGACAGATGGATGTGGTCAATGATACTATACTGAGTTATAGGAGACTCGTATCATCAGATCTCCATGACGTCTTATTGTGGAGCGGTGTCTGAGCCAGCCAGACTGCGCAGTAATCCACAAGGTACAGATGTGTAGCCTGCGCTGGCAGCGGACTAGTTCACACTACTAGAATAACCTCACTACTTCCAGTGCAGCTATAATTATATCCCCGTAATAAAAGAGACAGCCACGCTGCTATCAATTATCCCCAGTGTAAACAGGAAGAAGGAAAAAATAACCTGGGTCACCGCCAATATGGAAGTCATTTCATCCAGCTTTCCCAAGCTCCTGAATAGAAAACCAACCCAGCAATATGCAAACAGGAGATTTTTGCATTACATTATTTTTTTTTTTCATTTCATCTGGTGTCTTTGGATAGCATCATTTTTGCTGTCTAAAATCCTAAAAACCAAATGGAGCCCCTAATAAATTCCGGTGTTTTTGGGGCATGTATCTGTCTCTCTGTTAGGATGGGTTCACAGTACCGTTACTTAAAGGGGTTTCCCATGAACATAACCTATTTAAATTTTTAGACAAAGAAAAAAATAAAAAATGTTGCAAATATAAATAATCATAAATTTTGCAGAGTTTTAAAGATTTTCTGTAACCATCTTAGTGGTGACGTCTTTTGTCTTGATCCGTTGCAATGGATATGACCATGAATGCAGGAACTTTCTATGATCTAGGACTTGTCAGAAACCCAGTCATGATCTCCTTATTGTGGACAGGTTATCAGGCAGACATTACATGTATGGGAAGATAACCCGGACACAATAAGGACTTCATGGCTAAATCTCAGAACATAGAAAGTTCCTGCATTCTATATGAACCTAAATAGAGATTGGCTGAGCAGTGACTCTTCATGTCCTGTATTACCTGGATGACAATTCATTGCTATGATTGCACGTAATACTACATTTCCCCTCTAGTGGCCACTGCAGCAGAAATCATCAATAGGTCATTTGTAGCGATCAACTGATCAATATGGTGGCTCTCATATTAATGGCAATGAGACTATCCCTTCAAAGGGGGTCATCCACCTTTTACAAATTGATGGCCTATCCCTAGGATAGGTTATCCATTTTAGATTGGATTAGCTTTTTACTGGTGGGTCCAACTCTGTCTTCAGTCACTGTACTTTTAGTAACAGTAGTTAGGACTACTACAGCAGTGTCCCATAGACTTGAATGGGACATGGCTACTGTACTGATAACCTCGGCTACTAAAAGTACAGTAAGTGAGCAGTGCAGCAAGTACTCAATACCAGGGTAGATGACCCCTTAAAGAATGGACACCAGGACAGTAATGCAAACAGAGACTTGGAGAGTTCACTTGTTTAGATATGGCTGAATGAAGTAAAAGTTGGCTTTTTTAATCAAATTTTGACAATTTTGTCTGTAAATAGTTGGCACCTTGTAAGTTATATCAGAACTGTATATTTCTATTAGGAGACGTCAGACTCGGAGAACGCCCTGGCATTACGTGTTAATATTGCTGCCCAGAAACCAGATAGCAGCCCTGTCCTAAATCCGTATTCATTGGCCTCAAGTGAATGGTTTGTAAGTGAAATATCAATTTATTAACCATAAATTCCCTTCTTGCCTTTCTGAAACCCACAACGTCTTGGTGCCATCTGTAGGACATATCCAACAAGACTCCAAGTGTTGGCCACATCTAATTACTTTTTCTTCCAGACTTCTGGCCGCCCTCCATACACAAGATTACTGGTGGATAACACCACAAGCCAAGTCTCCAGCCTTAGACGTAGTGACTGTGTTGTTGTTGTAGTGACTGTGTTGTAGCTTAAAGGGGTGAGCCAGGATTACAAAAACAAGGTGCTCTTATCCAGATTCACCAACACCACACAAGACATGTCCATGAATTGTGTCTGGCACTATGGCTTAGTTCCATTGAAGGGAATGTGGCTTTGTTGCAATACCATAAACAGCCTGTGGACAGGTGTGGTGCTGTGGGGCCATATTTTTCTAATCCTGGCTTTAAAGTTTACTGACTCAGTGCTAAAAACTAAAATAAAGCAACTTGAAACTTCAGTATATTGGATTAAAATTTTCTGCTCATTTGTGTATACAGTTCCTGTGCAGATGTATGTATCGCCATAGCTACAGACTACAAGCAAACCTTGTGTAATTTGATCCTGCAGTCATGTCTTATTCTTCCTCCTCTTCTAATGTCTGCAAGAACAATGGGCAAAGAAAGTGGAGTACCACTTAAGGCCGGGGCCCTATGTTGCAAAAATGCTGCGTTTAGGCCCTGGCAGAAAAGCCGCAGCAAAAACCTTAGCGTTTTACAGTACCTGCAAAGTGGCGAATCCCATCCACACATTGTGGAAAAATATCCGCAGCGGAAAAGCTGCGATTTAAAAAAACATGGTGTTTTTGAAAATCACAGCATGTCAATTATATCTACGGAAACCCTGGCGTTTTCCGTATAGGAAAAATGGAAGCAGAAAGGAGGAAAACTCTGCGGACTTTCTGTGAAAACGCTGCAGAAAAAAACGGGATGCATTTCCACTGCGGTCTTTTCCGCAGCGTTTTTTGGCAGCAATTCGCTGCATGGGGCCTTAGCCTAAAGGGGTATTCTTGGAGTCTGAAGGTCATTCCCTTTTTCAAGAGCCACGCGTAGCTTTCATTAGAGTTGAAAGTGTGCACTTATGGTGGTCATATGCTTTAGACTTTAGTCTATAGAAGGAAGAACTGTGTTGGTCAAAATGGGCCGTTTTAGCCATTTTGGCTGCAGATTGTTTAAAAAAAATACGACTGGAAAATACCTGGCATGTAAATTTCCGATTGTTGGTTTGTTTGTAGTTTGTAACCATAGAAACACATACCGTAGGTCTGTATAGATGCTATAGATGGAAGAAGTGTGTTGTTCAAGTGCATGAGGATGAACTGCAATACCAGACATAGCCAACATACAAGTGTGGCGCTGTTTCTGGGACTTTAATTCTCCTTAGAATTGTTAATGTAAAATGTTCCTTTACTTTTACAATAGATTCCTTTCCAAAAAGACTGTGGTGATGATGAGGTTTGTCATTCGGATCTTTCTCTACAAGTTGTGCAGAAACCTGATGATGTGTAAGTTTAGCTTGGTCTTGGTGCTAATATCTTATAAGATGCCCATAAAGGGTTAAACTAGTGGGCACTACTCCGCTATAGATCCCTGAGCGTGTTATGGGCATGTCGCAGCCTCTGTTTATGGATTCTAATACTTTAATGTACACTGCTAATACATTCTGTAGTCTCATCATATACAGACATGTAGTAGAGCTGAATTTGTAATTTAGTTTACAGTGTTTGTCTAACCCACCAGCACATTAACGGATCCTTCCATGGGCTCGGATGATATGGTCCAGCAGCAGACAACCCCATTTGGTACTGTAATATTTGAGTTACCCATCAATACCAATATACTTCTTACTCATAATTTTGCCTAGATGTGCAAGGATAAGGATACCGATAACATAGCTCTGCTGCACTGAGCAAACTCAACTCTGCTACATCTGCACCATATGTCCCCAATATAATGTACCCATATATCCTTATATTATATAGAAGGCACTATATATGCATAATATGAATTATCGTCTGCAGTCTTATAAACTAAAATGACTAAAAACGCCTTTTATTTTTAAGAAAATTACCGTACATCATCAGCGACAAAAACAGACGACTGATGTTCCAAGTAACATTGATGAATAAAAAAGAAAACTCTTATAACACAAAACTAAAGGCGGTGTTCTCAGAAAACCTTTTCTTTGCGTCGTCCACTTCTCCGGTAAGTCCATCCATGTTTCCATTATGGATTCGTTTAAAGGGTGCACTGACTTTTGCAACTATTTTTTTTTATTATTGTTCCACTAGCTCTATAATAAAATATCAAGCAACTTTGCAAATAGTCTTCATTAAAAATCTCATACCGATTTGTGTCTACAGCTCCTTTGCAGACCTATGTGTCTCCATGGTAACAGACTACAAAATAGTCCATTGTACAGTAGTCTTATCCTGCAGTTTTGTGTTACTCCACTCACTCCCCCTCTTTGTTCACCTACAGTATATACCATAGGTCGTGCGGGCTTATACACTCTAGTAGGTTTGCTGTGGGCACAAATAGCACAATCATTTTAGTAAATTCATATTTTTATGGCAAAAATGAACATATTTTTGTCTTCAATGTTTTCTTCAATCTGGGCTGAAGCAGTTACTTATGTTGTAGAGCGATGGAACTGAAGTCTTGTGCCAAGTGGGCAATATACAGGGATCAGTCAGCTGTCTGGTGGGATTCCCTTTCCTGAAGGACCAGCAAAAGGTATTTTAAAGTTTTTCACATTATTAGAAGAAAAACATTAAATTCAGTATGAGGTTATAAATTTAAAGATTACCCCCCCCCCCCCTTTTGAAATCCCCTTTCAGATTTTTGGCCATAAATCAGCAAATAGTACTAGCCATATCTATAGGCCATAAGTTGTGGTTGGCCATCACCGTGACCTATGGAAGCCTAATGAAGGATGGTCACAGCCAAAACCTGTAAATGCTGGTCTAAAGGGGAACTCCTATAGATCGACATTCCCAACCTTAAAGGGAGTCTACGATCTCCCCCAAGCATATTCAACCGTCACCACCATGTTACAGAGCACATTACAGTGATACACATCACACCTCTGTTATCTATGTCACTTTTGTAGCTTTGGAGAAAAACTATTTTGATGTCTTATGCAAATGAGGCAGTTGGTGCACTGGGGGCGGGCCTTCAGCCCTGGAAGCACTGCTCTTCCCACTCAGACCCCTACCATCTCCACGCCCAGTTGCACGTCCACCACTTCCCTTTCACTTATCCTACTTGAGCAGCAGGAGCAGTGCCCCCATGGCAGAAGCTCTACCCCCTGTGCACCAACTGGCTCATTTGCATAAGACTTCAGAGTTGTTTTTCTCCAAATCTACAAAAGTGACATATATAACAGAGGTGTGATGTGTATCACTGTAAAGTGCTCTGTGGCGGTGGAATACGCTTGTGGGTGGTGGTAGACTCCCTTTAAAGTTCAAACCAAACCATACTTGCCAAATCTCCCGGAATGTCCAAAAGGCTCCCGGACTCCCGGAATAGTAGACGAGACTCCCAGGCCCGGTGCAATGCTTCCACATCCACCGGTTAGCCCACCTCTAGGATCCTCATCTATCTTAAGAATGGGGCCCTGTTCATGGCTACAATGGAATATAGGGGGGCGTACTTGCATGGTAATTCCAGAAATAGTCAAGGTGGGAGCCCATTTTTCTGCCATGGCATATCCTAATGCAAAATATCATTTCTAGGTTACATTTGATATTGGATTTGATTTCAACCTCAAGTATCTGCAGGATAAAGCTTTCATCTACTTCCAGGCTACAAGGTACTGTGCCAAGGGGTTGTCTAAGTTTTTGGAGGTCTGTTTTTTTGTTTTTAGTTTTTCCAGAACTTGGACCACTATTATGCCTGGGCCATGTCTGGTATTGCATTTAAGCCTTGTTCTCTTAATTAAGGATAACCTGCAATACCAGACATGGCCTTTGTTAAGAGTGGCACTGTTTTTTAGAAAAACTAAATCTGTATTTTTGTTCTAATTCTGGAGAGACCCTTTAAATATATTCTTCCAGTATCTCATTCACACTTTATTTTACTACAGTGAAAGTTCTGAAGATTTTGAGCAAGACAATGCGGTGAACATATCTATCCCTGTAACGTATGACACAGAGATGCACTTCACAAGGTACGGTGCTTATGTCTCCTGAAGGTTGTATGTGGTACATCATGTATGCGCATGCGCCGCGCTCTCTGTTTGATTCTATGGAAGTTACAAAAACAGCCAAGCCTTTAACGGAATTAAAGGGGTTGTCCAAAGAGTTAAACTTACCTGACTTCCTCCGGCAGTTTCTTTATGCTGGACCTGGTCCCTGGATCTGACCCCAGGTCACATGATCGGGACCACTCCACTCCCTCCTCTCCTGTTTTCCTACCTCCCATTCATTTGAATAGGAGTTATCAGGCGGAATCCTCCTGAACATCGAGCACAATGCTTATTTTTTCCGCTACCTGAAAAAAATCATGAATGAATGAGAGATTTCAGGCAGAATTTGCATGAACATCCCCTAACTCCCAAGACCACCCCTTTAACAGAACAGCGCTGTCTGCTTCCTGCTCCATTCTCTGAGTATCTGCTGCTGAGAACAGCTGATCAGTGGGGGTGCCGAATGTCAGACCCCAACAAATCCGATATTAGTGGCCTATCTTTAGGATAGGTCATCAATATGTTTAGCCTGGAAAATCCCTTTAAATTGAATAAACTCTGACAGATCGATGGATTCTATTAGGATAGGCCATCAATATTAGATCTCTGGGGGTCCGACATCAGGGACCTCCGCAGGTCACCGGTACCGAGACAGCTCGTTTCGCGGTATTGTTTACATACCGTGAGCCATGCTGCTCACTCGCTGTACAAAGTGTAGTGGCGAGTGTGGGTACTGCAGCACTGTCCCATTGAAATCTATGTAGCAGCACAGTTTGTATGGAAAGTGAGGAGTGCGGCTTGCGGTATGTAAACAATACCGCACTGTCTCGGTACTGGTGATCTGTGGGGGTCCTGGGTGTCCTATCATTATATCTGTGGGGGTCCAACTCCCGGGACCCCCACAGATCTAATGATAGGGATCTAAAGATAGGCCAACAATGTTAAAAACCGGATAGCTACTTTAAAACCCTTGGAGAAAATAATTTTTCTACATGACAGATAATTGATAGCATTACCGGATATAATAATTATGACTGCAATAAAAAAGTGACATAACGATAAAAATCTACACAAACAGAAATGTGGAGCATCACAAATACACAGAATACACACAATTCATTAACTGCTTCTCTTGGAAGTCCTGAGGGAAAATCCTACTCATCATACGGTATTATTACATTATAGGCACTTGTACATAGCTAAAACCATAAGGTACAGTACAAATAGACAGAAAGCATAAGAATATAAACCAAGTAATCCAGCAGCCTTAGGGCCTGTTCACACAACGGAAATCTGCTGCTGATTTTGAGGCAGAGATTTCAATGGGAGGCAGAGATTGGAGCAGGACACTGAAAAATAAGCGACCTGCTCGATCTTGCTGTGGATTCCGTGGCTGATTCCGCAGCTCGAGATATTTCCCAAGATTATAATATTGATGTTGGATCCTAAGGATAGACCATCAATACTTGGTCTGTAACCCCACCAATCAGCTCTTTAAAGAGCTACCAACAAGTGGGTGGACTCCACTTCCTCTTCTCAGGCCAGTGAAATCACATTCGATTGTCACATGGCCATGCAGCAGCTGAAATGAATGGGGTCAGATGCAGTACCAAGCACTGCCACTATACAATGTACGGCGCTGTGCTTGGTAAGCGGTGAAAAGTCCAAACATGGCAGCCCCTTCAATCAGCTGATCTATGGGGGTTTCGGTGTCGGGCCTCTTGCCAATATAATATTGAGGCGCTATCCTAAGGACAGGTGAGATCCATTTTATAGACCTGAAAAACCCCCTTTAAGTAAGACAATAAATAGTATGAACATGTGACCATTCCAGACAATTTTGGAGATATTTATCACTGGGTTTGCAACTTTTTAAGAAGTGTATATTACCCCACAGAAGTACAGATGTGTCAAAGCAAAATCTGCACCAGGCCCCTAAACTATTAGGACACTTATGGCTCCCCTAAGACTCCTTGGCCTGGATGTAATTGAACTCTCTGCACCCTCTCAAGTTATGTCTCTGCCCATCCTTATCTCCCTCCTGCCTGGCCATGTCCAGATACATGTGTCACTAGATTACAGACTCTTCACAATGACAGTTTGTGTTATTTTGTCATGAGATGTCTATCCTGGCTGTGTTTGTGTGGCCACCCAGTGGCTGTGTTGTGAATTGCAGCCTGTCTAGGGTTTTGCTAGCAAGTTGTATTACTGTATTACCAAGCTCTATGGAACAACACATCTTTATGTATTACTAGGTCTACAAGCATAAACTTTTATGAGGTGTTTCCCGAGGCTCATGTTCCATCAACCATAAATCATCTTGGAGAAATTGGTCCAGAACTTAACTTTACTATAAAGGTAAACATGTTATTTTTGCCCTTGGCTTGACTCTCTCTGTTTAAGCTGTTCAACAAGAGTGTCAAAATGATTGAAGAATTATACAAATACTCTGCCTATCTCTTAAGAGCCACTGTGTGGCTTTATGGAACCATAGGGTTCTGTGTTGCACCATGCAGACTCTGTGTACATGTCTCTTCCATGTGCATGAGACCGTATAGAAATGAAAAGCAGAGGGTTAACAATAGGGCAAAGAGTGCATTTACTCTGGGCCCTATGGTAGTGTGGCCCTTTTAGCTGACCCGGATCAATAGGTACATTTCTGGGGCTGTCCTACCAATCATTTTGGGGCTGTCCTGCCTTACCGATGCCCACCTGAAGGAGCGCAGGGCTCACCTAAACACTTCTGCCATTTGGTTTCAGCGACTGGTGAGGGTCTCGGCAATAGGACCCTCATCAATCAAAATTTTTGACATTTCACTATGACGTGTTTAAAGTTTTCTGACCCTTATAACCAGGGGTTAGCAACCTTTGTCATCCCAGCTGTTGTGAAACTACAACTCCCAGCATGCATACTGGCTTTGCTGCTCCTATAGCAGTGAATGGAGCATGCTGGGAGTTGTAGTCTCACAACTACTGCAATGCCAAAGGTCGCTGACCCCTGCTTCTAACAATGTATTAGAAAAGATGAATGTATGAATGCAACTAATTCCCAAACACTAGGGGATAAGCTGCAGATAGCGGGGGGTCTGACGGCCGCTCCTTCATTCAAATCTATAGGACTCCCAGAGGCAGCAGAAATTCTGCATTTGGCTATCTCTGAGCCGCGGCGCACCTGCCCGACCTCCACGTCATTCAGACAAGGGTGCAGGCTTCCCCCCTTTCGTGTCATTGATAGGGGTTCCCGCAGTCAGATCCACCTACCTGCAACTTATCCCCTATCCCCGGGTAATGGTGTTAAATTTTGGACATTATGTGAATCTATAATGTCACTAGTCAATGTGTCTAACAGACCGTCTACTTGGAGAATAGTCTTTTTGGTGGAAAATTTTAGAGTTTTGGAAATATGTGACTTGGCAGTAAACAGGAAGACTTGAAATAAGACAAGGAAAAAAGAAATTTCTAGATTGCAGATCCAGCTTTACGCTCGCCATTACAGAATGTGCCGGGACACGAGCACAGCATAAGTTATACTACTGAAAATGTATTTTAGCACCAAAGTAACCTGCCAACTGGACTAAATAGAGCCTGCAGGGTCCAATATATACAGTCAGGTGCAAAAGTTTTAGGCAGTGTGGAGCAAATGCTGCACATTAAGAATGCTTTCAGAAATAGAAGGGTTAATAGTTTATTTTTGTCAATTAACAAAATGAAGTGAATGAAGAAAAGAGAAATGTAAATCCCATCAATATTTGGTGTGACCTTCCTTCCTGGAAGTGATGATATGGCCCCCACAGATAGAGTCCTGATCTCAACATCCTCCAGTCTGTCTGGGATTACATGAAGAAATAGACGGATTGGAGTAAGCCTACATCCACAGAAGATCTGTGCTTAGTTATACAAGATGGCGGAGGGAACAACCTCCCTGCCGAGTTCTGCCAAAAACTGTCTGCAAGTACCGAGAAGAACTGATGGAAAGCAAAGGGCAAAGGTCACACCTAATATTGATGGGATTTGGATTCCATAAAATACGATCGGTGCTGTATTGTGGATCCAAACTATGTATATGTGTATGAGCCATAAGGCTAATATTAAAGGGGTTGTCTAAGATTAGAAAAATGGGTCAACTTTTTTTTTTTTTTTTTTAGAAACAGTGCCTCTCTTTGGATGTGCTTGGTATTGTAAATCAGGTTTTCCCTCAAAAATTTATTTGAATTTTATTTATTTATTTAGTAAAAAGATATCTGTTTAGATACTTTGTTACATACTTGGTGCCCCCTGGTGTTCTTTTGATTCCCTCTTAGAACGTCCATATAATGTGTCCTGTGTTGGTGGTCACACATGCTCAGTTAGTCTGTATCCTTTTATACACAGACAGTGGAGTAATTCCTGTTGTTTATCAGGCCAATCAAAACATTAGAAGCAGCTTCTTGTCACCGATACTGGACATGTTGGGTGGACATTCTTAGGCTATGTTCACACTACTGTTATTACTATAATGTCCGTTGCTGTCCTCTGCCATAGGATGACAAGTACAGATATAAACTGTTGCAGAGTAATGGACAGAGATAGAGCCCCCTCCCACTGTGTCCGTTCCCATTGACTCTAATGTAAACAACATGGCAGATGCTTTCTTCTGTTATGTTTGTTTACTTTTGTAATTGAAGAAAAAGTTCTGTATGCAGGATGCTTTCTTCCGTCAGATAAGTAAAAAACATGATGTTAGTAAGGTTCCGTCATGTATTTTACATTGGGGTGAATTCAAACAAACAATAGACAAAGGGGGCTCCGCCTGCATCCTGTGAAGGATGAGGGCAACGGACATTAAATAAAAGTAGGGTGAACCTACCCTTAAAGGGATGCAAAAGAACACCAGAGGGCTCCATAAGTAGCATTAAAGCGAATATATCTAGACACAGGAGAATTTATTGTTACGTTTTGTCTAATCTAAGAGAGTAAAGTGACAGGAGATAAGCTGCAATACCAGACCTAGTCAGTAGACAAGGTGGCACTGTTTCTTGAGAAAAGTAGGCCCTTTTTTCTAATCTTAGACAATCTCTTTCCTAAACCTTAGCACCCATGACTTCTAAGCTACTGACATTTTTATTTATACTGTTGTATTTTCCTTATCATGTGATGTTCTAGGTCAGTACTGGGACGATTCCGGTGACAGCGGCCTTCGTAACGGTGAACATACCAGGATTCACTAAAGCCGACAATCCTTTAATGTACATCACAGATATCCAAACAGACCAGGTAAGATGAAGTAACCGTAGTATAAGAGATGCCCACACCTATATCATATTCTATTATATTATATACTAATATAATATTATATACACAATGGGGCAGATTTATTGTGCCTTGTACACCAGAAAAGTGGCATACAAGGCATAATCGTGTTTTTGCACAAAAAATGGCCAACTTTTTGTTTTCTTGCCGCCATCACCACTTTCCTGAAAAATTCCCAGGAGGAATAACAGAGGAAAAACACAGTTCTAAGAAAATATCCTCCAGAATGGAAATTTTATGGGGAATTCAAGTATTTACTACAACAGACATGTTGGTAGAAGTGACAGATCCTCTTTCAAGGAAGTCTTGTCAGGTCCAAAATGCCTCCCAAACCAATAACAGAGCTATACACGGGCCTTTAATAGGAGCAGAAACATACCACTAAAAATATAATTCACAGCTAAAGGGATGTCATTGGGCAGTGATTCCAGAGGAGAGTCGGAGCAATTATGACTGTCTGTACACACATCTGAAAAATAAGACCCGGCCCAAATACATCAATAGGTACTGAATGTGTATTTACTGTATGTGGATATTGATGTGGGCTTAAAGAGGCTATCCCCTGAGCAACAAGTATCCTCTATCTACAGGATAGGACATGAACATCTCATTGCTGGGGTCCCACCATCATGAAAATCGATATTTTAGTCCCAGAAAACCTTTTTAAGGGCCTGTTCTAGAGTCTACAAAGACTTTCTGGACACTTTACTATCCAATACATTGTAGACAATAGAGGGGCCAACACAAACAGCTGAGGGTCGCTGTGCAAGGACAGATATGGGCCGCTTGTGTCCAATATCTCAGCTTAGAGCACCCCTAATATGTCTCTGCACCAATAATCGTTGGTCATGAAGTCCATTAGCTTAGACATTTACCTGCAATCTCATAGACAGTAGGAGGCTGCTGTAGGGTGATGGGGCCCGGCCTACTGGGCCCTTGTGCAGCTCTACAGGTTGCACCAATGCTATGTTGGCCCCTGATACGTTATTATATTTAGTACTGAGAGATCTTCAGAATTAACATGTTACAAAGTGTCCCTGGCAGAACCATTAACCTTCTTCTGCTGTAAAATCACCTCATCTACAACTATTCCTTCCAGTGACCTTCTCTTCTAAGTATTCGGGACATTTTCCTTGCTACACGCGGCCGAAAATCCATCTCTAGGAGCAAGTGCAGCAAGGAAATGGTATCGATTTCTAATGGCATGGCGGCCGCTCTGGCCTTCTCAGGTCTCCGCTGCTTAGAGCCTCCTCAACAAACAAAGGATTTACAGAGAAAGGTCTCATAACCTGAGCCTGCTGTTACTGGCACGCAGCAGCCGCTGGAAAACTATTTTATGCTTTCATTGCTTTTCTAGGTTAAAGGAATTAGTTGCAATGCCGTCACCAATCCTCTTTACATCGGAAAGAAAGAATATGTGATTTCATTCACAGAAGAGAAATTTACCAACATCCAGGAATTGGTAAGTAGTATGACTTAAAGGGGCACTCCACAAAGTTCTGTATAAAAGGCCAGCCTCATTAACTTGAATAGGTATTTGACATCGCTCTCCTGTATAGTGGGTCACAGTACAGGAGTGCTTGATTAAATCATAAGAATTTAGGCAGAACCTAAGGCCGCATGCACATGACCAAGTGGGGGGACGATTTTAGAGTAAAATGTACTCTTATGACATCTCAGTGCCTTTCGTCCCCCATCGACTTCAATGGGAGTTTCTGTTCCCTTCCAATGTCACGGAGTAGGATAGGACCTGCTCTATAATTATCGGAAGAGCCTCGGCCTGTACACTTAAGTGTGTGCATGAGGCCTAAGTGGAAGTACGATAAGAAGAATTAGGTTGCGGGCATGGCTATGAGCGGAGATCAAAATTCTGAGCAAAAAGGTAGGAAGTGTTGTCATGTGGCCTCCTTACTTATGGGAAGACTAGTTGCAGCATTCATGTATTTACATGTGTGTAATTTGTTAAAATTGGTGAGAGATTTTGGCGGCTATGGACCCCCGGGAGCCCCGATTCCTGGGTGACTACTCATATTATAATCTGCTACGGTGTGACGTCATCCTCATACCCTTCCTCGTGTTATCTTTTTCAGACCTGTGATAATACAAGATGCATCACATTCAAATGTCTAATGAAGGATCTTCAGCTCCGAGAAGATTACTTTGTTAACGTGTCTACCAGGATCTGGAACGGGACATTTGCAGCTGTAAGTGACCAAATACCATGAATACAGGGTGTATGAGGTAGCCAGAGACACGCCTCCTGTCTCCTCATTGGTTCAGGCTGATGCTGTCTACCTCTACCTACAACTTGGTGTCTTCAGATTGGTTGCTTTAAGGCCATCACTCCATTCACTTCTATGGGACTACAGAAGATTTCCTTTCCAGCAGTCTCACATAAGTGAATGGAGTGATGGCCACGCACGTGCCCCACTTCTCCATTCACATGGAGCATTCATGGGAACTTTTGAGCCCCCAATCTCATGATTGTTGGTGGTCTCAGAAGTTGGACCTTTAGTGATCAGATATTTAATACTTATGCTGTGGATATGGATAAATGTCATTAGTGGGGCAACCCCTTTACACCCCATCCGGTGGCAATGGGATAAGGTCCTAAAGATGGAAACCCTTTAAGGATAACCTGACAGCTCTCCTGACAACATAAACAAAACCGAGAAAGAAGGTCAGCACTCAATGAGGGTGATAAGCTTCAATAAATCTTTGTAAGTCCTCCATGTTGGACAAAGTACAGTTATCAGGAGACTTTACAGGTAGCAATATTATGCATTTTAACCCATTGTCAGGCTAAATAGAGGTCCTTAAAGGGGTTTTAGGCCCCAAATGCATAACTCATAATGATGACCTATCCAAAAGATGGTCCATCAGTATGTGATCTGTGGGGTGGTACAACACTGATACTGATCCGACAGACTCCGAGCTAGAAGCTACTGAAATGGATGGGGAGTAGAAGCGACTCTGCTCTTACTCAACTACTAGGGACAGAGCTGTCCTTCCCTGGCACTACCACTATACAGTGGACAGGGCCGCAGCTCTACTTCTATTTCTTGAATAGGATCAGAGCCGCTTCCGCACCTTTTCCACTGCTGCTGCTTCAGACACCTGAGGCTGTGTGGAGACCGAGACCAGGAGCCTTAGGGGGCCCAAAGGCCTCTCCACAACATAGGAAGACATCACTATTATAGAACTTTGTGGGTCATGTACAGTATATGAAGCATATGACCCTTATTTCTTATAGTGTTTGTAGGAAAGTGTACCCACCCAGTAAGTACAACCAGGGGTGTAGCTATAAGAGGTGCAGTGACAGCAATCCCTACCAAGCCCTGGGCCCTGAGTCATATAATATATACCACTATTCTAAATGACACATGCCAAGTAGGGGCCTCATTACAAATTCTGCAGTGGGGTCCGGGAGCTTCAAGCTACGTCTCTGAGTATACCCATACACACTGGGTTATCCATCATAGGGCTGACAGTTTGGTGTACACCTCTCTTGACACCTTGTGTTCCCCATGTAGTATAATATAAGAAAACATATTGGAATATTTAGTTCGGTTGAGCAATGGAGGAGTTTCTTCTGTTTTTGGAAAGTGTAATACAAGCTCAATCCACAGAAGGCGATATCACCCAGACATGAGAACATAACATGGCAAGCACAACGGGAACATATCGAGTGGAAAGAATAGTTAGAAGACACATCTGCCATGGACTAAGAGCCGTGGAAAATATTCTAAGTAAATGAGCGCTAATAAACTTTACTGCCCCAAATGCTTTTATATGGCTTGGACACGGAATGGTCAAGTACTGACAGGTGGAGACTGTGTTATTATGTGACTGAGCTACTGAACTGCCGTATAGTGTATCCCACCCTTATATAATATATAAATATACAATATGTGGACCTTAGAGGGGTTTATATATTGGATATCACTCAAGTGTGCAGCTACAGTATTTTATGGCTAAAAACAGTAACAGAGCGCCCCTAGTGGACATCTGTTAAATATTTTTTTGCAAACATGTTTTTAAAAAATTTTAAAGTTTGAGAAAATTTTCTCTTAATCATTTTGTCTTGATCTGTTGCCAATGGATACGACCATAAATGTAGGAACTTTCTATGGTCTGGGACTTGTCGGAAACCCCGCCATGATGTCCTTATTGTGGTCAGGTTATCAGGCAGGGACACTACATGTATGAGAAGATAACCCGGACACAATAAGGACATCGTGGCTGGTTATCAGGAGGACACTACATGTATGAGAAGATATCTTGTACACCAGGGGTGTCAAACTCATTTTCTCCGGGGGCCACTTCAGCCTCACGGGGTACCTTGAAGGGCCAAGATTATTTTACACATGTATAAAAGTAACTTCTCCTTAACAGATAAGCGAGCTATTAAGCAGTAGTTACATTTGTACATTACTACTGTTACAATCAGCCCTTTGAGGTCAACCAGGAAGAACATAATGTATTGTTAAAACCTAAGACATTGGCATGTTACATACTATCCTCATCCTTTTCTGAATATATAAAAAATTAAGCACTATACAAATACTGTTTACCCCTACAAACGGTATTATGCTCTATAGTTGCCTCTGCACACGGTATTGTGAACCGAGAGCAAGGCAGGTGGTTTGGTCTCCGCAACCAGAAATGAACGCACACGCGGTAGTTCAAGAAAATAATATATATTTACTATAAGTTAATAAAGGCTATTTGAAGGTAAAATGACAGGGATAAAGACAAGCAAAATATACAATATAGCATGAACAATTTCAAGGCAAATTCTGCAATGGTTTCTACTTTTACTCTGTCCAATTCTGCAGTATGGACACTGAATGAACAATATACTCAAAACTATCCCTAACTGACCCTGACATCACATTTGGGTGCACCCCCTTTTCCTCAGTGGTCCAGGTGGACCGCTTACAGTCTGTAGAAGCGCGCGGTGGGGCCCAAAGTCGTTCCTTTCTTTTATAGCGAAACGTCCTCTCCTCACGGTTATCAGGATCTTGGGAGAAATGAAGTCCTCTTTAACAGGGAAACCCAATGAATGCAATGTAATCCAACAGCAGATTCCACTCAGCACACTGACAGTCCTGCCGAATCCATACACTGAGCTGGGATGTAAGCCGGGGTTTAGCAGGTGCTGTCCAGTACATCAACAGCACTGCGAGTCTCTATCTGTGGTATCCATATACACAGTCACAATGTCAGTCTCACTGATCAGCCACTGAGCACAGTTCCTTTCACGTGGACTCACTAGTCCTGTTGTCTCTTTACACTCTGTTTGTCTCTGGACCAAGATACAGCTTAGCTGTACAGAAAAATCTCCACACCAGTTCAATACAACACTTGCTAAGATGGCTGCTGCTCTCTGTCTCGTCACTTCCTGCTTCTCTGCTCACAATTACAATGGCTGCTGTCTTAAAGGAACAGAATCACAGAAATACATTCAACATTAACAGTTTATACAGACAAATAAAGCTTAGGACAACATTGGCTGTCTCTTACAGTATTACGCCCCACAGCGGCCCCTGCACACGGTATTATGCTCCATAGTTGCCCCTGCACACGGTATTATGCTCCATAATTGCCCCTGCACACGGTATTATGCTCCATAGTTGCCCCTGCACACGGTATTATGCTCAATAGTTGCCCCTGCACACGGTATTATGCTCCATAGTGGCCCCTGCACACGGTATTATGCTCCATAGTGGCCCCTGCACATGGTATTATGCTCCATAGTTGCCCCTGCACACAGTATTATGCTCAATAGTTGCCCCTGCACACGGTGGTATGCTCCATAGTGGCCACTGCACATGTTATTATGCTCCATAGTGGCCCCTGCAATCGGTATTATGCTCCTTAGTGGCCCCTGCATTGGTATTATGCCCCATAGTGGCCCCTGCAAACGGTATTATAGTCCACAGTGGCCCCTGCACATGGTATTATGCCCCATAGTGACCCCCCCACCCATGAACTATTATTATACTCTGGGGTCTTTTCAGACCCCAGAGTATAATGACCGGGAGGGACCCAGGTGGTGACAAACATAAAAATCAGTGTTACTTACCTGGGCCCCAGTGCGCTCCCTGCGTTCGGCCTTCTTCAATGTCGCACAGACCGGCGTCGCGACATAATGACGTCGGCCTAGCTCACGTGACGCCTGGGACGTCACCAAAGAAGGCCGAAGCCGGCTGGGAGCAGCATCGGATCGCCGGAGAGGTGAGTAACTCTGGTTTTTATGTTTATCACCTCCCCGGGGTCTCCGATTATTATACTCCGGGGTCTGAAAAGCCCCCGGAGTATAATAATAGTAGTATTTGATGGGGTTCGCCGGCCGCGGCCTCACTTACCATCCCCGCTCCTGCACACAGCCGCTTCTGCGTCCCATAGCAGAAGGGGGAAGCGGGGGCGGCCACGACCAGCAGCGGGGATCGGTAAGTAAATAGGCCGTTACGTGCTGGGGATACTCCAGCAGGCAACGGCCTATTTATATATATAAAAAAAAGCTTATCCTCACCTACTTCCGATGCCTTGATGCAGCCGCCTCCTCCTTCTTGTCTGCGTGTCAGCGTAGGCGGCGTGATGACGTCATTGTATCGCCGCCTGCGCTGACATGCAGAGGTCTTGTAAACCAGCCCAGGACAGGTATCGCGTAGCTTTGTTTTGTTTTTTTTTTAAGCGGCCTGTCCTGGGCTGGTTTACATTACATAATGTACATAGACAATAAAAAATGCCGCGGCCCTGCAGGCCAGCTAAGTGCCGGGCCGGATAACAGAAGGCAGCGGGCCGGATTCGGCCCGCGGGCCTTGTGTTTGACACCTGTGCTGTACACAATAAGGACATCATGGCTGGTTACCAGGAGGACACTACATGTATGAGAAGATAATCTGACCACAATAAGGACATTATGGCTGGTTACCAGGAGGACACTACATGTATGAGAAGATAACCCGACCACAATAAGGACATCATGGCTGGTTATCAGGAGGACACTACATGTATGAGAAGATAACCCGACCACAATAAGGACATCGTGGCTGGTTATCAGGAGGACACTACATGTTTGAGAAGATAACCCGGATACAATAAGGACATCATGGCTGGTTATCAGGAGGGACACTACAAGTATGAGAAGATAACCTGACCACAATAAGGACATCATGGCTGGTTATCAGGCAGGGACACTACAAGTATGAGAAGATAACCCGACCACAATAAGGACATTATGGCTGGTTACCAGGAGGACACTACATGTATGAGAAGATAACCCGACCACAATAAGGACATCGTGGCTGGTTATCAGGAGGACACTACATGTATGAGAAGATAATCTGACCACAATAAGGACATCATGGCTGGTTATCAGGAGGACACTACATGTTTGAGAAGATAACCTGACCACAATAAGGACATCATGGCTGGTTATCAGGCAGGGACACTACATGTATGAGAAGATAACCCGACCACAATAAGGACATCGTGGCTGGTTATCAGGAGGACACTACATGTTTGAGAAGATAACCTGACCACAATAAGGACATCATGGCTGGTTATCAGGCAGGGACACTACAAGTATGAGAAGATAACCCGACCACAATAAGGACATCATGGCTGGTTATCAGGAGGGACACTACATGTATGAGAAGATAACCCGGATACAATAAGGACATCATGGCTGGTTATCAGGAGGGACACTACAAGTATGAGAAGATAACCCGACCACAATAAGGACATTATGGCTGGTTACCAGAAGGACACTACATGTATGAGAAGATAACCCGACCACAATAAGGACATCGTGGCTGGTTATCAGGAGGACACTACATGTATGAGAAGATAATCTGACCACAATAAGGACATCATGGCTGGTTATCAGGAGGACACTACATGTTTGAGAAGATAACCTGACCACAATAAGGACATCATGGCTGGTTAGCAGGCAGGGACACTACATGTATGAGAAGATAACCCGGATACAATAAGGACATCATGGCTGGTTATCAGGAGGGACACTACAAGTATGAGAAGATAACCCGGACACAATAAGGACATCGTGGCTGGTTATCAGGAGGACTCTACATGTATGAGAAGATATCCCGGACACAATAGGGGAATGATGTGTGATTTGCTAACCATAGAAAGTTCCTTCATTCATGGTTGTATACATTGGCAACCGAACAAGATAAAAGACGCCATCACTGAGATGGTTAAAGAAAATCTATAAAACTCTGCAAAATTTTTATTTATTTATATTTGCAAAAATGTTTTAAACATGGTTATGTTCATGGGGAAAACCCTTTAAGCGTTAAGTTGGTCATGGATGTGTAGTGCCCAAACCCATCAATATTTCCCTGAGGGCAGATGTTGGAAGATATGGATTGGGTGGAGAAAAGCAATTCTCGGGGAGATAAGCTGCTCCCCTCTTCCTGTTCAGTACACATGCAGTGCTCAGCTAAGCCAAATGTGTGTGTGTGAAGATGTGCAAGATAGGTGTCGGCCGAGAGAGCGATCGCCAACTGCTATCTGAAGTGTAAGGCTGTCTGTAATCTCACTTTTACCTAAACTAATCTGCCTTTTGTTCCAGTTGGATTAGTGCTTTTAGTTCTGTGATACCTATATAACAATAAGTATTCTTCTGATTGTCTTCCAGTCATCTTTCCGGTCATTGGAGTTGGTAGCGAGTGCAACGCTAGAAACACTTAACCCTGAAATATTTGTCGTCAGCAACAACAAGTTATTGGTGAGTGTAATATACATGAGATGGGATCATACATACAGCTGATAAGTGGATTGTGTATGGGGGTGCGCCCAATGAGAGATGTTGGCAGCATTGGGTTCCACAACTAAGGGGATTCATTTCCATTGAGACCTAGGGTACAATTAGTGATAACTATGGATGATGGGAGGGGATGTGGAAAACTGACTGCGCCACCATTACTTTACTGGGATATCATAATGCCTGTATGTGACATCATTAGTGGAAGAGTGAAGAAATCAGGCGATACCTTTTAGAGGCTAACTGAGTATATTTATAAGTAAGCTTTCAGGAGTACTAGCTCCCTTCATCAGACATGGTGTGATACAAGAACTGAAAATTCACAGATTTTTATACACATGGTATAAAAATCTGTGAATTTTCAGTTCTTGTATCACACCATGTCTGATGAAGGGAGCTAGTACTCCTGAAAGCTTACTTATAAATATACTCAGTTAGCCTCTAAAAGGTATCGCCTGATTTCTTCACTCTTTCACTACTTTCAATGGCTAACACGGTACAACATTATACTACTGTGACATCATTAGAATTACATCCTTCATATGATGTGATGTCACAGTGAACAGTGTCTTTTTATGCGTGCTTTATCCATGTCCTCTGATGTCATATTGGGCATTATCTCTGTACTGTGACATCACTGTGTATATTATTCCTGTACTGTGACATCACTGTGTGTATTATCCCTGTACTGTGACATCAATGTGTATATTATTCCTGTACTGTGACATCACTGTGTATATTATCCTTGTACTGTGACATCACTGTGTACAATATCCCCATATTATGACATCACTGTGTGTATTATCTCTGTTCTGTGACATCACCTTGTATATTTTCCCTGTACTGTGACATCACTGTGTGTATTATCCCTGTACTGTGATATCACTGTATATATTATCCCTGTACTGTGACATCACTGTATATATTATCCCTGTATTGTGATATCACTGTATATATTATCCCTGTACTGTGACATCATTGTGTGTATTATCCCTGTACTGTGACATCACTGTGTGTATTATCCCTGTACTGTGACATCAGTGGCACAGATGTGCTACCTGTAGTTGGAGAATAAGTGTCCATAACGGAACAACCCCTTTAAGATAGTCATGGTAGAGTGCAGCCCTATTACAAGTTTTGCTATTGGACCCCCATGGTTACTGGTTACGCCCATGACTGGGGAAAAAGGGATATTGTATATAAGAAGATCTGGCCTGCAATGTCTCTTTACTTTTAATGATGTCATCTTTCATAGATCCCACTCACCGTTACAAAACCCAGTGAGAAAGCTGAAGTCCCCATCGGGGTGGTGGTGGGCAGCATCATCGCTGGACTTGTCCTTCTCGCTGCTTTGGTGGCTGCTTTGTGGAAGGTATGAGGAATTGTTATTATAGTATATTTTACTACAATGTGCAGCAGGGATGTTCAGAGTCCAACAGATCTGCAGGAAGGTGTCACCTACTGCAATGCCAAGGTGGAACCTGGAATAATACATGATAGAACAAGGCATGCAGCAAATCTGAAAATTCTCAGCGTGCCCATAGATTGGCTATCATTTTTTTGTTTCATATGTGACACGCTTTTGTAGTTTATTATATATTGTCCTAAATATATGTAGCACCACTAAAGAAAAGTATCAGATTTTGTGTTAACATCTTAGTTTGGTTTTCTTCTTGAAGGTCCTGAGGCCCTACATTTACACCATTAATACTTCTAAATATGAATTATTGTCGCCCTCTGCTGTCAGGTTGCTGAAATAACATTCATCCTTTTCTCTAGTTACACTATTTTTTTTTTTTTTCAACAACCATGACTTTTTTTTTACTTTTCCATCTGGGGAGCTGTGTAAGGGCTTGTTTTTTGTAGGGCAAGCTATAGTTGTTATTGGTAATATTTTGGGAGAATATACAACTTTTTTATCACTATTCCATGTTTTGTGATGTAGTGGTTACCACAGAAAACAAAAAAAACCAAACACCTATTAGGTCATTTTTGATTTTTTTCAGTTTTTTGCTGAAGGCGATAACAGTTATGTTTATTTTTTTTTATTTTTTTAGTTATTTTTATATGTTCAATTGGAAAAGGGGGAATGTTTTTAATTTGTAATATTTGTTTTATTTTACAATTTTTAAAAAATTTTTTTTTTAGTTGCCCTAAGGACCACATATAACATTGTGGTGTATTATGCCTGTGACAACTTCCTATTAAGCTCCCGATCGTGGTGCGGCCTCCCTATGTGCTCACACCATATTTCCTCTTCCATTGTAAAGGGGGTACCTAGTGGTGATGCAGTCAAAGATAAAAATGGGACGTCCTGCTGGTGATGGTTGGCACCACCGCACCCCTAACACCTGTGATGGGAGCAGTTGGTGCTTGTTTGCCTCTTGTCCCCTTTGTTCCTTAAGTTGTTATCCTTAAGTTGTTAACTTTCCAAACAGGACAGGGCCCCCTCTCACCAGGGGCCCCATAGTAACTGCATGAGCTGTCTCTATGGAATGTACCCTCTTGGTAACAATATTTTGACAACATATTAAAAAAAAAAAAAAATGCTGCATTGTTGTACATTTTAAATTTAATTTTTAATTGTACATTTTTGAATTTCTTTACAGCTTGGATTCTTCAAAAGAAAATATCAGAAATTACAGAAAAACGAAGATGAAATTGCTGAGTCTACACAACTAAACTAAAGATGGAATTACTGATGTATATTTTTTTTTTAGGGGGTGGGCACAGGATTGGGGGTAATTGTTATGAAAATATTTTAAGATGAGATGAATATTAGAGGTTTTTTTTTAACAAAATGCAGTATTTTGATCAAACTGCTGGGCGGTTTTTGGCATAATTTTATTTTGAATTGACATATTACTAGCTGGTCTGGGGTACTTTGCTATACATTTGTATGTTTATGAAAATATTTTTTTTTTTTACATTGAGATGAACTTTCTCCATTTAGGTTATAAGTATTTTATACATGAAAATAAAAGTCCATAAAAATGTTTATATCAGAATCTAGAATATTATAATAATTTCTCGCCATTGTATAAAGTCCATTTTTGTAGTGTATAAAGAGATACTTTATCTAAGCTTTCCTTCACTCAATGAAAAGATTTAGTTCACCACAGTAGCCCTGTATTGAGATATCCTAGCCAAGGCTAGGGCAGTGGAGTCGGTAGGCCAAACCTTAGCGATGGCTCCACTAAAAGCACTATTAAATACTAAAAATGTGAGTGGGAAGAGCCCTTTAAGTCTCACTTTGCTAATAGACTTAATTCAAAATATTGTATAGTTTGTGTGTCTCCATGGCAACAGACTACAACTAAAATCTTGTGTAGTCTAATTCTGCAGGAATATTCCCATGCAGATGTCCCCTATCTAAGTTCTATCAAAGATAAAAATGGGACGTCCTGCTGGTGATGGTTGGCACCATCACACCCCTAACCACCTGTGATAGGAGCAGTTGGTGCTTGTTTGCTTCTTGTCCCCTTACATTGATCCTTAAGTTGTTAACTCAATCTAGTCAGATTTAAAGAGGACCTCTCACCAGTTCAAGGTCTTAGCATCTGTTAATAGGCACCACTCCACTTATTCCAGCACAGTTGGAATTTTTTCTCTAGCCCCCACCATTCCCGAGCAACAAGCAGTTAGTTTTGGTGCCTGATGTTCTATTTAAGCTCTGTAATGTCAGGTGGGTGGTGTCAGATAGGGGTGTGATTCAGAGCTCCAATCACAGGCAGCCAGTGTCAGACCTCACAATCACACCCCTTACCTGCTCATGCCTGACCCCGCCCTCCTCACACTACAGAGCCTAAATAGTATATCAGACACCAAAACTAACAGCATTGATTGCTCAGGAATGGTGGGGGCTAGAGAAAAAAAATTCCAACTGTACCGGAATCAGTGGAGCAGCAGCTATTCCTTTATGTAAAGAGCTGAAAGGTCCTCTTTAAATGGATTTGGGTTTTTATGGCCTATCCTAAGGATATCTGATCGTTTGGGGGTGACATATCTGTACAGGGCCGCTACTAACGCCCTTACTATACGCGAGGAAACGCTCATGGGGACTTCCAACCATCACAACAATTTCCAGCGTGTTAGATTTCTTGCGATTGTCACATTACTACTCCCCAATTTACATGCACTGTGGTGATATGTGAGTTGTGATACTAATGTAAAGGTGCTGCAGAGCCAAAGCCTAGTACGCAGTGACATGCGACATATTGATGTGCAATAGAAATAAACATAAGCATTTTTACACTATAAATTTGATAAAAATGTATAAAAAGTTGATATTGGTGCACATGTATATATTCTGAGATGGCACACTGGATGTAAATATCTCTAATTGTAGCTAGAAAATATCCTAAAACCATTCCCCAAATCATCAACAAGTTCACTGAAGATACTGAAAGTGCTAAATACAATATAAAGCAATATGCAGGATAGAACATTGCATGGCTGGAATGTATTAGAAACAGATGGAAGTTACTATTACAAGACTGTGCAACGTATGTACTAAAGATTAGGTGCAACCTGGCATATTCCTTACTAGCCTAACCTGCTCCCTACAACCCAAAGGCCCCATATCGGCCACATCGGCTGCCTCCAGGGTATGTTCGGCTACATCAAACTTCCATACTGGTGTATCGCACTCTCTCTTTACCCCATTATTTACACCGGACATATTATTACTCTTATGGTACGGTACATTCTGTATACTTTTTACTATACTTGACAAATTTTACAAGGTACCTTCTAGGAAAAGCAAGAGTGTGTTACACTCTACATACTGCAACAAAGAGAGTTCCCAGCTATCGGACCCCTATGATCATATATTGATGACCCATCCTAAGTATAGGTCATCAACAAGTAAGACCCAGAAAACCCCTTTAGGCTGTGGTCCCACGTTTCGGAAACAACTTTTTTTGTTGCAGATTTTTCTGTGTTTTTTTTTTTTTTTTTTTTGAGCCAAAGCAAAGAATGTCTACAATAGTAATGTAGTAATGGGAAATATATAGGAAGTTCTTATACTTCTCCCTTCTGCTCAATCCACTCCTGGCTTTGGCTCAAAAAATTGCAGCAAAATCTGCACCACAAAAAGTTGCATTTCCGCAATGTTGGGCCTCAGCCTAAAGGGGTTTTCTGGGTCTTTTTGCAACGTAGGGCCTTAGCCCTCAGTATAGAAAAGTCCCGTGAGTGGATGTGGACCACAATGACGCCATGCTATGTGCACGTAGAAACGTTTACCCTCTCTTGCATTGACATTTGGAGGTCTAATGGGTGCTGCTGATACATCGTACACGACATCTTTACTGATCACTTTTAGTAACATAACCGGTGACTTTAGTATTTTGTACATATATTAGCAGAAGAGATATCTATATTTTTAGTGGCCCTTATAAAATGGTCACAGACAGGTACTGTATTTGGGGTAGACATGGCGAAGAAAGAGGGGTCATGTTCATTAAGTATCTGGCCGCCATTTTCTTTGCTTGGTACATTTTTAGCTTGGTGATGTGGTTTAAAAAAAGTTTTGACAAAAATAACTGATGGCCTATCCAGTGGAGCAGGCTTGTGTTTCTGCATGTCCCTCAATGGAGGTAACTTCTATCTCCTGGGCTCTGATGCAAAAGCTATAACAGGACCCCATCTACCATTTTTAAGACTAAGGGCATGTTCACATGGCGGAAATGGAAGAGGAACTGGTGGCGGAACTCCTAGTTCCGCCTCCAGTTCCTCTTCCATTTCTGTCCTTCCTGCTTTCCGCCGTTGCTTTCACCTACTGAGAAAATTAAGATGAAGAGCCCTAGTGAGCGGAGTGGACCACGTTGCTAAATCTGCCACGGAATCTGCAGCTAGATTGAGCAGGACGCTTCTTTTTTCAGCATCCTGCTTCCACCTCAGCCAATGGGAAGTAAATTCAGGGCAGAATTTGGCACTAATTTTGACCCGGAACCCGCCATTAAATTGTCTTGAATTTTTGCCGTGTGAACATCCCTAGGATCTTTAGGCCTCCTTATGCGCCAGGGTTCCTGACAGCAACAGCATGGCCACTACTCTGCGATAAACGAGGACTCTTACCCTCCCAATTTCTGCAGCGCACCCACTGGTTATGCCATCAAATTGTACAGTATATAGTTAATAAATTAATACTTAAAAAAACAATGGTTTTATTCTTGGAAAAAAGAAATGTTATAAATGTATAGAATTTGTAAAACTTTTCTACATACTTGAAATAGATTTTACTCATTGTATGTAAACTTTTAATGAATAAATATTTCTAAACTGGAGGTCTGATCTTTCTTTGCTTTTCTGGAATATTCTATGTAGCAACTGGTTCTTGCTTACAGTGATTTATATGGTAAGTGGTTGTCTAGATGGGACAATCCCTCTAAGGTTTCCTCCTTACTAAGACTCATTTGGCTCAGCAATTACCTAACAATTTTCTTTCCTTTCTATAATGGAGATCAACTTTCGGTCTTCATTCTCAGCTGGTGTTGGGCTTGTGCTTAGACACAGAAGCCAATCTAAGAAGGCAGAGCTGTGGGGAGGAGGAAGAAAGCATCAGTCTGGAACAACGAGAAGACTGGGGTCGTCTCAGACTACATCACATTTCCTGTAGCTAAACTGTAGTCACAGATTACAGCTCTGCTTAATGCAGCTGTGCCGAAAAGCAGTCAAGCAGCAAGTAAATAAGTAGATGGGCATGACCTAGGGGGACACGCTTAAATTTTCAGCCCATAGCTACAAGTCTGCCAAATTTCTATGCACTAGCGAGACATGCGATCGTTTAACAAAAAGAAAAATTAAAGTCAGTGGTCCGAGACCCCCCCCCAATGCTACCAAAAATAAAGGATCTACTGCAAAACTCTATAGCCCAACAGACTGAGCCACCTTAATTTCAACCTCACTTTACTGTAAGTGGTCCATGGGAGTATGATGGGCATTTTGGCATGGTGTTGAAGGTTTTCAGTAGGGCACAGTGTCAGAGAATACATGGTTAAATAAGACCACCCAAAAACTACAGAATTTTTCCAGACAAGTCAATTTTATTATCAAATAGATGAATCTACAGTAACAGACTTTACATTTTTGGCACTGAATATTCTGCAATGTGAACAGAATCATTTTCCAATAACTGATCGTAGAAAAATAGAATCTATGGGGGAAATTGAAGCCTAATACACACGACCGAGTGTGCAGGCCAAGGATCTCCCTAGGGATGGATTGATGCTCTGTTCCATTCCGATGAAATATACAGCAGGTGCTATCCTGCTCTGTGTCATCGGAACGGAACAGAAGCCACCATAGAGGTGAGTGCTTTACGGAAGTCACTCGGATCACACTCAAATGTCACTACGATCGCATCCAAGTGCATTCCACTACAAAGCCGGCCCTCCCTTGGACGGCACACTCGGTCGTGTGCATGGGGTCGTACTATTTCAACTGGTGTACATTTGGCACATCTTTAGTGCATGGCCTATATTTGCACCAAAGATGCACTACTATGTAATTTCTGCACTTTATTCACCACTTTTTAAGAAAGTGGGAGGAGTAAGGAGGGGATCAAGGCAGGCTGGGGACGCCTAGGCCCATAAAATTTACTATAACTCGGGCCAAAAAACTGTTGTGAGTTACATATGTATCTACGCCACTCCATCACGTCTTCCACTGAAATCTGGTGCACGAGACCTCACGTGGCGCACTAGAACTTTTAAGAGACCAGAGCATCTAAATAATTCTGCTGTATCTCACACCAATGGGGGTATGGATTAAGACTGGCCTAGGAAACACCAGTCTTAATCCCAGCCTATATTTTAGGTAGTTTGCATAACATGGATACCTGCTGTAGCCTCTGTATAAATGGATATATGGAGGGCAGTAAGGCAGAAACCACATCCAAGAGTATCATCGAAAACCAAAAAAAAATATATATATATCAACTCTCACGGTACTATGACCCAACACATGACCAGGACAAATATTCATCCATGCAATGTGCACAAAAAGGCTTTCCAATGACAGCAAGCAGAGATATTAAAAATTGTGGAGATAAAGAAAATATATTAAAAATATATAATATAATATGTGAAATCAATGTGCTGGAACCAGAAAATCCTTTTAGGTGAACTCCACATGTTGCAGAAAAAAAAAAAAAAAAATCTGTGAAAATGCAATCCATAAAAATACACCTTGTACTTGTGTTTTCCATTGTGTTTTACCGTTTTCCGCTTAGGTCCCGTTCATATGGTGGAATTTGCCATTGATTTTGGGGAAGATTTCGGACCTAAATCAATGGCTCATTCTGACGTAATAGCAGCAGGACACGGAAAAAATAAGCGCCCTGCCCGATCCTGCCACGGATTCCGCGGCTTCAGACTCCCTGCTCCTCTCAAATTCCTCTACATTTTCCTGAAGTGTGAACGGAGCCTTAGACTCTATCGGGAAAATAATGCAACACTTTCATAACTAAAATGAATATGCTAACATGCGTTTTCTGCAGCATTTTTTTGGGAACTTTCTTCCTTATATAAACATCTTTTTTTATAGGAGTTCTCCAGCCCAGTGTCGGACTGAGGTTCCTTGGGCCCACCAGATAAAAACATTCTGGGTGCACAACCTCCTAGGAAATAGATCATAGTGCGCTTCAAATTTGTCAGATACCCAGCAAACTTCAACATGTCCTATTCTATTCACATGCATGCAGCAGGCTGGGTGTCGGATAGTTGCCCCTGATCAACATCTCCACACAGAAGAGAAAGCTTGGACAACCCCTTTAAAGCTTAAAGCTATTCAGTAGTATATATGTGTAAGGGACCAGCTTCTTTTTCTCACAGCATTGTTTGTAGAGGTGTCGGAAATATAAGCAGCAGCTAAAACTGGAGGACCCCATTACTAAAGGGGCTGTCCCATGAAGCAAAGTATTTAAGGGCCTTTGCCCCGCTCCATATTCCACCTGAGTTCAGCCCGGCTGAATTTGGGTTGGACTGGTGATGGTTTCTACTCCCATTCACTTCAATGGGAGATAGCAGAGTGCTGTACGTCAGCTATCTACAATGCCCCCATTGACATGAATGGGAGCGCCAACCACCACCAGTCCTACCAAAATTCAGTCAGCCTGCGCTCAGGTAGAATATGAATCGGGACAAAGGTCCTGAAAAATTTTACCTCGTGGGACAACCTGTTTAGAGGATCGTACAGCTCTCAGATTTGCATTAAGAGTCTTCTTCCTTTTTCCAAAAACATTCCTTATTTTCCTTCCAGGTGGAGCCTTCCTCTTCATACATTTCCTTAAAGGAAACACAAAATAACATTTCTTGTCAGTCAGACATTCTTACTACAAATATCTAAAATTACAGATGGAGGCGTACACAGATATCATAGGGCCCCATAGCAAAATATAGTAAAGGCCGCCCAGTGATATTTTTGTAAAGTTGAGGAAGTTTTACAATAAACCAAAAAAATGGTAGAACTCTTCTTAGGCCTTATTCACACATCTGCATTTAACATACTGTACATACGGTGTCTGCATTTTTTGCCATACGTTCACATTAATTTCAATGTGTTTATTCAGACGTCAGTATTTTTATGCGGACCGAAGATTTGCGAGGTTTACCCAGCAATTCAGTTTGGGCCGAAAATGTCAGAACTGGATCTGCATAATGGGAGGTGATCAAACAGTGTTTCTCAACTCCCCTAGGCTCCGGCTTTGTTCTATCTTTTTCAGGCCTTCTGAAAGAAGTTAGGGACTGCTGAGGCCTGTGATTGGGCCTCAGCGATCACATGGTGTCATGAAGCAAAAACACAAGCGTGATAATTTTGACACGTTAATGTAGATCCTTCATTGTGATTAGAAAGCAGTTTTACCATGACCATATGTCACCATGAAGCCCTGGCATTCATTGAAGGGTCAAGGTAATGTAAATTATCTGTGTATGAATCGATAATTCTCACATATTAGTGTGTCCTTCCTTACCTCTCCCCTTGGTTGAACATACCCCGAGATCTGTGTTATGAGATGACCATCTTTTGAAAAACACATGATTTTGCGATATTCTGTCCTGAGATGTCCATCCTATACATGTGTGTCTATCCTATATGTGTGGCCACCTAGTGGTTGTGTTGTTAATTGCAACCTCTCCATGTTTTTGGTACAAAGCTGCATTATTGAATTGAACTGGTTCAATGAGAAATGGGAGTTCTTAACCAAATTCCAGCTAATGTATGGATGAAAAGATCTACAAAGTATCTGTAAAACATGGTCACCTTCTTCCATATAGGCACGGTGGCTTTCAATGTGTTTATACAGTACTTCACAGCGTCCAGGGAATCATCTCTGTGGGGTGAGGAGATTGCAATGACAACGCTGGCTTCACTTATTGGGACCAACCTCAAAAAATAAGAAAATGTTGTTAATTCTTGCATAGACCACTCATGGACTCTTTACACTCTCTCATATTAGAGAAGATCTGGTACTAAGGTTATCATTTATTCTTATCACGTGGTAACAGATGTAGCAGAGCTGAGATGGTGTGATGCGTTCTGCAGCTGCCATGGGGCCCAACAACTAAGGGGATCCATTTGCACTGAGAAATAGGGGGTAATTAGTGATAACTATGGATGATGGGAGGGGATGTGAAAACTGACTGCGCCTCCATTACTTTACTGAGACATCATAATACCTGCATGTGTGTGATGAACCGACCCTCAGTTTTATATCTTTCTTGGAAGTGTGTTTTACTTGCTTAGGTCAGTCCTTCCCCCACTTGGAATGCGGTGCTTTAGTTGAGTCCACATTGCTGGACGATACGCTTCACTGGTTTTATGTGTGTTCATTGGAGATGGCTTGCTATAGCCAGGCACTTTTATTATCCCTGGCCAGATGGGATGGGGGATAGCAAGCCTTAACTTCACCCTTCTCTCCGAGGGTTCTGCAAAGGTGGGAGAAGGGGGGCTGCCTGGGTGCAAGGGGTGGGTGGAGCACTAGCCATATGCTGTGGGCAGACCTGGATTCTGGGGTCATTCAGCAAAGAGGCAGTAAGGAGCTCTGATCTGGGAGAAGATGAGAGGGCCTGCCCTACTGAGGAATGCATTGAGGGCCTAGCAGTGAGGCCTGAAGCCTTTCACTTGTTCTGGACAACATGTAGAAGGATTGTTTTATGCAACTTGCTTAAGCTTGCGCCCTAGGCCCAAAACTCTGCTGTGGCCTAGAGAAACGGACTACGAGCCTATGCCGGTATTTTCTCTATCTTTTAATTCCCCTGTTTATTTTTGTGTATTGTATCATCGCTCCTTTGCTTGTATGTTTATGCTTGATCATATTAATATTGTATATTTCTGTATATGCTATTAATTCATACCGACCCACTTGGGTTATTAAACATATAAAATTTATATCGCTCATTTCGTTTTATCCTATGACCCGGTCTACTCACGGTGTGTGAGTGGGAGGTTAAGAAAGAAGTTTGATCGCAGGCGTGCCAGGCGGCTGGGCGAGGCGATATTCTTCACAGTGGTGGCAGCGTTGTGGGATATTAGGGTAACAGTGTGTGGGTGTGGTATCACGCAGACACTGGGGATTGCGGCAATCCTATGGAACGAGCGCGGTATGAGATCAAGCTTAAAATACGGTGAAAGTTTGGTACAGTACTGTTCCCTCCCTTCTTCTTTTTTCTGTCCTATCTTTTATTTGGCAACGGCTTCCAGTGGATGGCTGGTGGGACCAGAAGCATAACCAAACGTCTGCAGGACTTGGTTGCTGCTGAACTCCAGGAGATGGCAGATATGGAAGCTACCATAGCCATGCAGGAGGCGGAGCAAAGTCCTGAGAGGCTGGCACCAGAAAACATCACCATGCCAGATGGTTCCGCAGGTGCCCGGACCCCAGAGGTAACTGTGCCTGGAGGGACCAGTAACCCCAGTTCTGTGGGGGTAACGGACTTATACTTGCAAATGGCCTTACAGCAGATAGACGCTAGTGACTCTAGCACCCGTCTGCAGGTGATTCTCCAGTACCGAGAAGCTGCAGAGCGCCGGGCGGAGAGAGAGGCCGCTGCTGCAGAGCGCCGGGCGGAAAGAGAGGCCGCTGCTGCAGAGCGTCGGGCGGAGTTGGAGCATCAGCTTCAGCTAAAAAAGCTGGAACTTTGCCAGCAGGCGCAACCTTCCCCTGCACCAACTCCAGGAGCCCGAGCACTAAAGATCCGATCCGAGGACTTTCCAATCTTGGAAGATAACAGGGACTTGGACTCGTTCTTGCGGGGATTTGAGCGGGTGTGTAAACAGCATCATATTCCCCAGGCAGAATGGGCCCGTTACCTGTCTCCCCGGCTGAAGGGAAAAGGCCTGGATGTTTCCACGAGCTTACCAGTGGACGCGGACTATGAGACCATCAAAGCGGCGCTGATCTGGAGATACCGGCTCACGCCGGAGGTGTACCGCAAAAAGTTCCGGAATATCCAGCGGGGTCTCACAGAGAGCTATGCGGATGTTCTGCACCACTTACAGGTTACATTCTGGCAGTGGATCAAAGGACTTACTGTCACCACGTTTGAGGGAATTGGGGATCTTATGATAAAGGAACAATTTCTCCAGGTGTGCCCTCTGGAGGTCCGCCAGTTCGTGTGTGATCGGAAACCCACAACAGCAGACAATGCTGCAGAGATTGCTGACGACTATGTGTCCACCAGGGAGCAAGGGATCAAGAGAGGAGCCACACTGCAGAGACCCCCAAGCGGGAAGGAGGGGCAAAGTTGGAGTTCACCACAGCCTGCGGTCTCCAAGTGGGGTAAGACAAACTCTGTCCCGGGTGCCCCCTCTACTTCCCCTGTCCCAAGAACTCTGGGCGCCCCGGGTATCCCCTCCAAGTCCCAAGGAGAGGTCCGGCGATGTCACGCCTGTAACCAGCCAGGACATTTCAAGGCGGAGTGCCCCAACCGCTCTAAGAACCCCCCCTGTTTCCCCAGCCACGGCAGCTGGCCCATCTGTATACTTGGTGGGGAGGGAGGGGTTGCAATCCAATGCCAACAGTCAACAGGTCATTGTGGGGGGTAAAGAGTTCATGGGATTTCGGGACACTGGGGCGCAGATTACTCTGGTGCAACCTGACTTGGTCCCTGCGGACAGTATTATCCCTGGAAAAACTCTGACCCTGAAGGGTATTGGACAAGAACGCGTAACTGTGCCCATGGCTTGCGTCCATTTGGACTGGGGTGCGGGAAAAGGGATGCGTGATGTGGGGCTAGTGTCTGATCTGCCTGCCAATGTACTATTGGTAAGAGATTTGGGGCCCTTGGTGTCCCAATATGGGGTGGGAGCAGCCCCACCTCGCTGTGACAAAATGTCTGTACTGAAGGATGATTTTAATGAGGTGTTGAAGCCTGTCACACAGGCAGAGGGAGGGGTTAGCCTTTTGTCTCTCCTTGCTGTGTGCCCAGCTAAAGTAATCAGTGAGCCTGTGAATGAGGCATTGTGGAATGCTGACCTGGCTGTAGCCCCGTCCACATCTGCGGGTGATGAGAGCCCCCTCAGTGTGACCCTGGCTCAGCCATTCCCCCATGCAGTTCACTGTGAATCAATGAATGAATGCAATGTCAATGTAATTGCTAATTCTTGCCTTGCAGGTTTACAGGGTAGCTCTTCTGAGATGCTGGGGGCAACCCCAACTGAGGACAATGTGCCAGGTGGTCAGGTGGGTCACGGGGATCTCGGGGCCGATCCGGATGAGGGACGGACTGCTGGTGTTGCGGTGGTAACCCGCAGCCAGAGTGCTAGAGGGGTGGAAGGCGCTCCGACCCCTGAGCCGTTCCCTCTGTCACCCGGAGATGGCACTGAGGCCGCCGTGACTAGCCTCCCCACCCTGGAGCCGGAGGAGCCCGGCGGGTATGTGACATGCACATCTCTTCTGTCTGGTTCCAGTCAGGAGTTCAGGGACGCTGTCCAAGCTGACCGCAGTCTGGATGCATTGAAGGAGCGTGCTGGTCAACCTCCCTTGGAGTCGGACAAGGACCGCGTGTACTGGGAGCAAGGGAGGTTGTACCGGGAAACGATCCCCACAAAGGGAAAAGAAAGTCGGCTCAGGGAGAAACATTTGGTGGTACCCCAACCCTATCGGGTGGAGTTGTTGCGGATTGCTCGATATTCCACTGGCAGGCCACCTGGGGATCGCTAAGACCAAGGCTCGCCTCAGCCACTTGTTCTACTGGCCTAAGATGGGGACAGATGTAGCTAAATACTGCCGTTCATGTGACACTTGTCAGAGGATGGGCAAGGCGGGGCAAGGCTCCAAAGCACCAATGATACCTATGCCCATCATAACCGAACCTTTCCAGCGGGTGGCTGTGGATCTCATTGGACCCCTGTCCATTCCCAGCCGCACCGGGAAATGTTTCATATTAACGGTAGTAGACTACGCTACTAGGTACCCGGAAGCTGTCGCTCTGTCTTCCACCCGGGCTGATGTAGTGGCCAAGGCTCTGGTAGGCATCTTCTCCCGTGTTGGATTTCCCAGAGAGATGCTCACAGACCAAGGTACCCAGTTCACGTCTGCCTTGATGCAAGGCCTGTGTAAGGTAACAGAGGTGCAACATCTGGTGTCCAGCCCGTATCACCCACAGACCAATGGCCTGTGTGAACGGTTCAATGGCACCCTGGAGCAGATGCCCAGGATGTTAGTCGAGTCCCACGGGCGCGACTGGGAGCCTTATCTCCCGCACCTGCTGTTCGCTTACCGGGCGGTGCCGCAAGCCTCAACGGGGTTCTCCCCCTTTGAGCTCTTGCACGGGAGACGTGTACGGGGGCCCCTAACTCTTGTGAAAGAGTCCTGGGAAGGAGAAACAGCCATCCAAGGTGTGCCAGTCGTGCCCATGGCCCAAGTGCAGACGGCATGGGGTGCTGGAGGTGGGACCCAAGAAGGGGGTGTGTCAAATGTATTACCTGTCAATGTATTGTGGAGGGATGGTTTGGGGAAGCATAATCTCAGTCATTTGCCCAAGGTATCACCATCACCCACCCAAGTACAGGAGGAACAGGGTGTAGGCCCAAAGGGGCAAGGCGTCTGGGAGGGAGGACAGGGTCCAAACATACCTGTGCCAAAACCAGAGGTGCCCCTAGGTTTGGAAGCAAAGGGGGAGGTGCAGAATCCCCTAGAACTCTCCCAACTAGCGGCTAGTGTGGGCGAGACCCTGAGAGACTGCCGGGAAGGGGTCTCTAAACTGGTATCACAAAGGCCTGGGGTTGCGAGTGTGGATCTGCAGGATGCCAGCACTCAGAACGAGGTCCCAGTGCAGGCCGGGGGTAGCCAGGTGGGCGGAGACTGCCGGGATGGGGTCTCAGCACCGGTACCACAAGGGCCTGGGGTTGTGAGTGTGGGTCTGAGGGACGCCAGCACTCGGGGGAGGGACCCAGAGCAAGCAGGAGGTAGCCAGGTCTACTTAATTCAGAGCCTGAACCTTAGAAGAGTCTCCATTCAGACAGGAGAGGAAGAGGGTATCAGTACGCCAGGAATATGGTCAGGGACCAGCGCAGGTCCCGGCGGGGTGAGGCCGCCAAGGTGTCCGCGGAAGGCGATCTTAGGATCGTCCTTCCTCCCGACACGCTCTAAAAGGGGGAGGTGTGATGAACCGACCCTCAGTTTTATATCTTTCTTGGAAGTGTGTTTTACTTGCTTAGGTCAGTCCTTCCCCCACTTGGAATGCGGTGCTTTAGTTGAGTCCACATTGCTGGACGATACGCTTCACTGGTTTTATGTGTGTTCATTGGAGATGGCTTGCTATAGCCAGGCACTTTTATTATCCCTGGCCAGATGGGATGGGGGATATCAAGCCTTAACTTCACCCTTCTCTCCGAGGGTTCTGCAAAGGTGGGAGAAGGGGGGCTGCCTGGGTGCAAGGGGTGGGTGGAGCACTAGCCATATGCTGTGGGCAGACCTGGATTCTGGGGTCATTCAGCAAAGAGGCAGTAAGGAGCTCTGATCTGGGAGAAGATGAGAGGGCCTGCCCTACTGAGGAATGCATTGAGGGCCTAGCAGTGAGGCCTGAAGCCTTTCACTTGTTCTGGACAACATGTAGAAGGATTGTTTTATGCAACTTGCTTAAGCTTGCGCCCTAGGCCCAAAACTCTGCTGTGGCCTAGAGAAACGGACTACGAGCCTATGCCGGTATTTTCTCTATCTTTTAATTCCCCTGTTTATTTTTGTGTATTGTATCATCGCTCCTTTGCTTGTATGTTTATGCTTGATCATATTAATATTGTATATTTCTGTATATGCTATTAATTCATACCGACCCACTTGGGTTATTAAACATATAAAATTTATATCGCTCATTTCGTTTTATCCTATGACACGGTCTACACACGGTGTGTGAGTGGGAGGTTAAGAAAGAAGTTTGATCGCAGGCGTGCCAGGCGGCTGGGCGAGGCGATATTCTTCACAATGTGACATCATTATAATTACTTTTTTCATATATTGTGATGTTACAATCAATGTACACAGTGATCTTTTGTGTGTACATTATCCATGTGTCATAGTAGGCATTATCACTGTACTGTGACATCACTGTGTATATTATCTTTGGATTGTGACACTGTGTTAAGATGTCACAAGAGGCATTATCCTTGTACTGTAACATCACTGTGTACATTATCTGTACTGTGACATCACTGTGTGTATTATCCCTGTACTGTGACATCACTGTGTATATTATTCCTGTACTGTGACATCACTGTGTATATTATCCCTGTCCTGTGACATCACTGTGTATATTATCCCTGTACTGTGACATCACTGTGTACATTATCCCTGTACTGTGACATCACTGTGTATATTACTCCTGTACTCTGATATAACTGTGTGTATTATCCCTGTACTGTCACATCATTGTGTGTATTATCTCTGTACTGTCACATCATTGTGTATATTATCTCTGTACTGTCACATCATTGTGCGCTATCCCTGTTTTACAGGCCCTTTCTCCTTCTACTCATTCAGCCTGAGTGAAGCCAGAGAACTTGTGGCTTAGAGAGATCCAGTTACTGCACAGTGGCCGGGTGTCTACTTCATTACATGAACTTGTGACCAACTGACCGATCCCTATTAAAACTGTAAAATTAAAAAACAATAGTAATATAATATACCCAAGCCTATGATACACCGCCATGTGTTTGACAGACGGCCATTTCTGTCTGATATCAGTCAGGATTTTCTTAATTTCCGTTTCTGCCATTGGCACATAGGCTTCATACTCAAGGTGCACAACTTTTTTTCCTTCAAAATTGTTCCTTGTAGTCCCTAAAAAAACCCACAAAAGTAGTAAGTCCCTACAGTGTACAATGTGTAAAACTGAACTATTAGCATTGACAACTATAGCCAGCCAGCCGAAAATTTAGCAGATTAACCCCTAGCACAGGCATTTTTCGATTTTCATTTTTGATTCCCCGACTTCCAAACCCCATAACGTTTCAAATTTTCCGAGAGCCATAAGAGGGCTTAATGTTTGTGGGATAAATTATACTTCGTAATGGTACCATTTAATATTATGTATTATTTTTTTTTCCTGCTATGGTGTTTTTTGGGAGTGCGGTGGATGTTGGGAAGGAGTTACAGAGGACCTTTCTTGTCCTCTAAGATAAGGCATGTTGTATACCGTTGCAAAGCTGACAATGCACTGAATTCAGCGCACAGTTTAGCAGATCTGCTCCGCTTCCAGGATTACTGATGCTGTTAGTTTCGGCTTCTGTCAGAGGGAACAATCTCACAGCTGACGCTAAGCTGTGTGGCCGGCCCCTCTGACAGAGGTGGGATATCGGTAGCCAAAGTTAACAGCACCAATTTTTCTGGAAGCGGGGTAGATACCTGAAAAACTGACAGTCCACTGAATTCAGCACATTGTCAGCTTTGCAACGGTATACAACATGCCTTATCTTAGAGGATATGAATGGTCACAGGAACATTTTAAAGGGGTTGTCCAAAATTAAAAATAAGGGTCTACTTTTCTTCAGAAATAGTGCCACTTTGCTCCATGGGCTGTGTCTGGTACTGCAGTCCATTCCCACTCAAGATGATGAGGTTGAACTGTAATACCAGACACATTCCATGGGCAAGGGAGGCGCTATTGCAGTTTTTGCTGCTTTTTTTTTTTTTTTTTTAACAAAGGCAGGAGTGGATTTAGCAGAAGGGAGAAATTTTTTCTGTGCTTGTATGAAGATTCATTTTGCATGAATGCCAACAGGATAGCCTAATTTTTTTTTTTAATAGTTGAAGGTTTAGCCTTTTGTTAGCTACCCACCTACAAAAATGGACACAGCGCCACAGCTTGGAGAAACCACCAACTGCGACACTTCCTCAGTAGAAAGCTTTTCTGTACAAATTGTGATGACATCTCGGTTCTCTTCATTATTTTCATCCATAGCTGCTAAAATAAGCAATAAAAGTGAGAGTGAGATCCAAAACGTATTCAGGAATCGCTATGTATACAAATTATATGTAGAAATAAAATATAATATTACAGATTTTATTGAAATACATCACTTTTTACTGATTGTAGATTTTTTTTTTTATTCTATTTTCTGTACACGATTAAGGGGGCAGCCATCTTGTCTGAGTATCCCCTCTGCTCCGTTAACAGTATTTAGTGATACACTTTACAGCAGTGTCATGGCTGAGGTCTATGAGAAAGTTTTCGAGACATGCTCTGTGCAGGGAGGGGGAGTAGATAAGACGTGACATCATCTATCACCTGCAGTGGATGCAATGATGGGTCGGCCTTGTTATCTATCGAGGCGTTATCTTCTATTACAATCCTGTTTGTGATGTAAATTAAGTGACTGCTGCAATGAAAATCCCTACAGGACTGGCAAGTGTCAGTCTATTATTAGGATTAGTGGTCAAAGTGAAAATTGCAGGACAAAGTGCAAATTTTTTTTTTTTAAATATAGATCAAAAGTTCTTAAAAAATATGTTTAAACCCTTCCTGACATCCGCTGTACTATTACGGCGGATACCGAGTCTTTAAAGATGGCGGCCGCTCTGCACAGCATGACAAAGATCAAAAAACATAATCAATCATTCCATACCTCCAGTTTTCAGGATATTAACCACCACTGATAGGAGGGATTACTGCGACCTCGTCACCAGTACGCAGAGTTATGATGTCATCACTGATGGTGACATACTCCTGACGCACAGCAAGGAGAACGTGATCTTTAATGGCACTGAGCCTAGAGATAAAACCGTAAATTCTAAGTTATGTTTGATCGATGGATATGGTAAAACTGCACAGGATCTATGACACATGTCGTAAGAACTCTACGGACTCCATGACAGTAAGCCAATAATGTCAAGGGAAGGCCTGGCTGGCCAGACACAGGAAAACTACATGAAGACTATCCAAATAAACCAGACAACTACATAGTACATGGATGGAGCGAGAGAAGCTTCTTGTGACATTATAGGACATAGATAGCGGTTGTCTTCATAACCCCATTCTGTTACTGATACACAGAACCAAACTCTCCCTCTTATCCTTCTGGTGTGTTTAGTCCCCGCACTGTGACTCTTCCTCTGTAGCCACCCTATGTATGAAGAAGTTTCTATTACCATAGGGTGATGTTCACACAAAGGAACTTGTAGCTTATTTTGCAGCATATTCTGCAAATTTCACATGAAATCAGCCTCGCATTCATTACAATGGATGGAAGAGTCAGATTATTCCTGCTTGCAGAAAATAGAAGTGTCCTACTCCTTCTTCCGGCATTTCTGCTTGAGACTACCATTGAAACGAATGAGAAGTAGATTTTGAAGCAGATTTTCTGAATTAGCCCCAAAATTGGCTTCAAATTACTGAAGCAGAAATGTTCTGCCTGACAAATTCAGCATCAATACCTCCAGGTGAACAAACGCTTAGCCTAGGTTCACATGGAGGAAAATGAAGAGAAATTCCTCTTTAGTTTCCACCACTAAGGCAGGGTTCACACTACCATTGGCTTCCGTTATGAAGGTGTCCGTTAACATAAAAAAAAACGGACACCTATCATAACAGACATTAACGGACACTAACTGATGTTATTGTGTCTGTTTTTTTTAACTGATCCAATTAATGGTTCAGTTAAAAAAAAAAAACAGACACATTAGCATCAGTTAGTGTCTATTTTTTAACACTGTCTGTTTTCTTTTTGTTTTTTTTTTTTTCTGCTTTCTGAGCATGCGCAGGAAAAAACGGACATAAAATAAGGGACAGTAACTGATGGTTATAATTCCGTTACCCATAGACTTCAATGTTAAAAAAATAACGGACACATGCTGTCCGTCAAGAATCCGTTTTTTCAAACGGACAAAAAGTCCTGCATGTAGGATTTTTTGTCCGCAAAAAAAACGGACTTCTGACGGATTTGGTGTAAACGTACACAAACAGACACAATATAAAAACCCATTGAAATGAATGGAAATTTTAACGGTTTTCTGACGGTTCAGCTAGTGTCCGATGCTAAAATCTTGTAACGGACAATAGCAACGGACACTACTGACGGTCACCAATGGTAGTGTGAACGCCCCCTAAAGTCACCTACATTAAGTCAATAACATAGAGGGAGCTATAAGAAATGCAGTCGCACCTGATTCCTAAAGGACTCATGTAAGGAGAGCAGTACGACAATGAGTAAAAGTTAGGTAGCCCATTGGGTCCAGTAGCATTAAGTTCCAGTTACCCCTCTGACCAATGTGTGCCGCTATATGGTGCGTCCATACAGCACCATATCACAGAGATATTCTCTCCTACAAGCAATGTTTCGACTAATACATAATATACCGTTCTTTACCTTGGATGCAGAGCTGCTATTTTTTCCCAGAGGTCTTTGGAGGTAATTTCTTGGGGCAGACTTAAGTTTTCTGAACGGACTCCGGCTAGTTCAGAACTCTTGGCAAAATACAACACTACCACCTGCAAAAACAAAGGACAAGATATATATTTTAGGTCTCAATGCCTATAGAACACGTCCTCTGAAAACACTGCCCCGGTCTACAGTACCTCCGGACTCTGCCTGGCCTAAGATTAGGATGTAACATGGCTCCATGCAGCAGACATAAACTTGGAACCAACAACAGATCAGAACTTGTCATGTCTTATCAGAAATGGTGGCATATCTGCTATAGAATAGACTGTGCTATTCATCCTATGGAGAGGAGAAGCATGGCCAGCTTTGGGGTCAGCGTTAGTAGGGTTTTTGGAAAGGCTATGGTGATTGTGGGGTCCGCAATGGTTAACAGAATGAAGAGGTATTTTTTCCAAAGGGTGCGCAACCAAATAAGATGTGTAACTGCAATAATCTTCTGGGAGAAATACTTCATTTTCTGGAAAAATTTCAGGGGTCATCCTTCTCTCTAGTTCAGTTATGTCCTTCTTGTATACTGAGGGAGATATATTATATGTTATATATGACGGAATGATGGACGGAGTCCCTGAGCGCTAGTGTAACTGCAGCCTGACATTATATTACATATAACACATAAACATATACATATCATTGTAAGAGATGGGAGAACTGCTTCGTTCCAATTCGGGTTTGACCCGAATATTCCAAATTGTTCAGTTTTTAACAAAACCAAACAAATGTAGGTTTGTCTCGGACAAACTAAAATGACCGCCACGACATACATTGCCGTAAATTATTATACTGTGGTGACTCTTTACAACCCAGAGTATAATAGGTGGAGGCCCAAGGGAGGTGTAAAATATAACAAACATTTATACTCCTCAGTGACGTCATGCGCTCGGGTCACCACTGTGACTGAATCACATGGGTACGCCGAGTCTAATGACATCACCGAGGTGGCCGAGAGAGGGAAGGAGAGTATGGCCGGGTTCACACGTTGTGAAACTTGTGCAGCGTTTTACAGTACCTGCAAAGTGGATGGGATTCTGGCTAATCCCAACCCCCAACCACACATTGAAGAACAAATTCTGCAGCAGAAAAGCTGTGTTTTTGAAAATCGCAGCATGTCAATTATATATCTGCCGGAACGCTGGCATTTTTCCATATAGGTATTATAGAGGCAGAAAGTCCGCAGAGAAAAACTCTGCAAAACACAATGAAAAACGCTGCAGAAAAAAAACTTTTTTTTGATGTGCTTTGCTACATGGGGCCTTAATATAAATGTTTTTTGGTTTTTGTTTTTTTACACCTCACCTGTGCCTCCACCTATTCCTATTCTTTTCAGACCCCGGATTATAAGAACGCCACTTCCGGTTCCATACCAAACTAACAAATCTGGGACCCGAGCCACCCGAAAAGAATCGAATCTTGAGAGGTTCACCCATCTCTAGTTATGACTTATACACAGACCCGGCCTGACACGGAGCATGTACCTGGATTATACAAGTCAATAAGATTGCAGACATGAATCACCAAGACATGACTGAACCTGTTATTACATCACTACCCGACCCTGTGACATCACTGATACATTAACCCTTTCCTTGAACAAGAATGTAAGATTATAAATCTATTATGTCACGTTATCCGCAGGTGCAGTAACTTGACCTCGCATTACATGTACAGTATTTCATTCCGCATGACAGTCCACATATATCACATGCATACCTTCACCTTATTCCTGACCTGTCACCTGCATCAACCTAGAAAGTAAGAAACCACAACTCCCAGCACAGCTGCAGCCCGGATAGTCAAAGTCACTACTACTGCATCTGTTGCAAAGTCTGAATTACTACCTACAAATGCAAGCTGTAAAGTATTGTGACCACTCATGTCAGTGCAGTCAGAATGCAGAGCTCCATTGCTATATACTGTATCATAGACAGTGCACGGACTCACCTCACAAGTCATGGAGGCAAAGTGCAGGAGAGCTGACTATCAGTAACAGAACAGACCTGCAGAGCAGGAAGGGAACAGGACAAGGCTCTAGTATGTGCATGTGAGGGCCCTGCTCATTGGTAAGGCAGGCTGGGCCTGTAACCCTTTCCGTCATTGGTGCAGACACTATTCCACCCACACTGGCACAGTCACAGACAGAGCAGCTGAGTGTGCTGAGTGTCACATGCTGTATACATGCTGCAGAGTGTAGAGGCGTGCATGGTATACAGGACATATAACCTGTATGAGGTTGTGTGGAAGCATTATAAGGGTATATACGTCTATATCTGATACGTTTATTAGCAGCGTTTACTTTGATCTGTGAACTATAGATCATTACACTCGCAAGAACGTGTACAAGACATTTCAGGGGCAAAAGAATTCCTGGAGGCTTCGATATTAGGATGAGAAAGTCTAAAATGCGTTTTGCACCCGATGGGTTCCCATTTTCATGGATCCCTCATATATTGCAATATATGGAGGGATACGTGACCTATATTTTTACAGGTAGTTTTCCAGACCCCCATTCACATACAGTGAAATGAATGTGTCGCTTGGCTGATAGTCACGGACACTTTAGGCTTTATTCACACAGCTGCATTTCGCAGGCGTGTGATATCGGTGAGACTCACAGACGGCGCTCCACCCTGCTTATTTTCGGGTTCTGTTCTGTCCATTCTGAATCACATCAGTGAAAAACGGATCAACTTTTTTAAAATTTCCCATGTCTCTGAGTCTGTGAAAAACAGAGAGGTCACGGAGGGCCTCTGTGTGCTGTCCGTGATTTTTGTGGACCCCCTAGGCGCAGATTTATTATGTCATGTACACCAGTACACGGCATAGAAAGTCGCAATTTTTTTGTGCTAAAAATTAGTGATTTTTACTTTCCCTAAAAGGAGGCATGGGGGTGGGACCATCATCCCCGACAGATTTTTTAGAAATTTTGCCATAATTGTATAGTATGAGCTGGCATAGAGTTTCCTCCAGGCACACAACCCAGGGGAGAGCGAGCCTCATTTATGAGGAGGTGCATATTGTGGCGAGCAGGGACGGTGGCGTAGGTTTGGCGCAGGGACCTTGCCCTAAATGTGATCACATTGTCATCGCTCTGCACCAGAAAACTGGCAGAGAGGGACTGATAAATTTCCCTTGTTGTATGAGTAGTATAGTGTTAGCAGTGCGAGGTCAGTTTTATCTGATTCCTGACTTGTGTCGTTCTCACATAATATCTTTGTCTGTTTCTCCCACCGGTGATAATCGATTGTTAACCCTTACTTCCTGCTGAGAGGAATCGGCTCATGATCAAGCGCTTGTGATCAATTTATCAATGCAGCCCTTGTACACCATGTGCCACAGTAAAGACCTACGGTATCCATGAAGAAACTTTACGGCAGTGCACAAGTTACTACGCTGCTTCAGACTTACACTAGGTTCACACTGGTGTTAGCCTATCCATTGTTCTGGTCTGTTCATAACAGGACCAGAACAACGGACAGGCAGGCCGCTGTGATAGCAGTTACTCACAAAGGCTCGTGGAACCCCTTTGACTATAATGAGGTCCGCCGGGTGTCCGTCATTTTAAAACTGTGCAGGACTTTTTTGTCTGCTAATTTCACGCGGACATTGCGACAAAGTTTGCAACAGAGACTCCAGCACAGATGTGAAGTTAGCCATGTATGATTCTGGTTTATGGGATTATAAGTCGTACCATTCCAATTAAATTAAAGGGGTCTCCAGGATGTGCAGTTTTCCGCAAGGAGTCTGGGGAAGGAGAAAAATGGAAAAAAAAAACCTCAGGCTGGGTTCACACTAGTGCTTTAACTCTGTTCGGGGTTTCTGTCCCCGAACCCGTTTAAAAAATGCAGAGAAAAGCGCTGCATGCAGCGGGCGGAAACCACCTATGGGATCTGCGGGTTTCCGCGGATAACCGCTTTTTTAAGCGGATTAGGTTTCCATTCGGGATTTCTCCAAGCGGAGCCCCCAAAACGGAAACCCAAACGCAGGTGTGAACCTGTTCCCGGTGCTTCGGTGTCTCCCATCACTGTCCGGTCCCACGGCGCCCTGGGGCTTCTTTTGGCGGAAGTCCTCGCTGCGTGTGACCGCTGATTGACCTCAGTGGTCACGAGCGGCGAGGACTTCTTCCGGAACAAACTAACCAATCCCAACTCAGTTACTAGCCTGGGCAAATCTGCCCAGAGACGGCAATTGAAATTGGTGGGAAAACCACCTGAGGTAATCGACGTAGGATGACTACACTACCATGTGGATCCCCCTTATGGTCAGGATCCTCTTATTCTGTATATGACTTCTACAAAACTACAGAATTTATACAAGTGCCTACTAGAGATGGGTGAATCGGTTTGTACTGAGCTGGGTTCTACCCAAATATTCCAATTTTTTTTTTTTTTTTACGAAACCAAACAAATGGAGATTTGTCTCGGATGAACTAAAATGGCTGCTGCATTATATTCTGGGTCCCTTCAGACTCTGAAGTATAATAGGTGGAGGCCCAGGAGTGGTGAAAAAAATTAAAAAAACATTCATACTCACCTTCCATTACCTCTTTTTGGCCTCCTCACGGTGTCCGGTGCTCTCCTGTTTACGCCCAATGCTCTTATGTGATGTCAGTGGCCCGGGCTCAGCGCTGGGAATACTGAGTGTCATAACACCCAGAAGAGCGCCGGACGCTCTTATAGATAGACAATTGTACGTGTTTAGGGGTCGATTACTTATTTTTTTTACAATTGACGTATCCTCAGGATGGCCATGAATAAAAGATCAGTGAGAGTCTGACACCCCGGACCCCACTGATCAGTTTGTATTATAAAAAGTCTCCATGTATGCTGGATCTTGCTCATATATTGCCAGGAGACGTAACTGAGGAATGGCAGACTGTGGAGAATTGTTATTTCATGGATAAGGCTATTTTATGAATTATGTATTCTGCCTGTGACTGCATCTCGTCCGCATTGTATTCTCTTGAATAATCTGCAGTGTGATAGTATTATGTAGAACATGTATGTATCTGATCACTATATGGTCACTAAATGGCGGTATTATTGGTTATAGTGCTACTTGTATAGTGGTAATTTACACATATTACTTGACTGAAAAAGCGAGTTTATCTGGTACAGGCGTGGTTGGATTAGACACTGGGTTTTGCCACAACAGGGTGTGACAGTGCCTCCCCTGCTGCCCTATAAAAGGCTTTCAGAGGCTACTTTTGGTAAGTGTACCTCTTGGTCAGAAGTCTTTGACTGCTAGACATGCCTCTATGATGCACTTGTAGACTTGTTGCACAGTTGGCAGACTTTGAGAGGAAATGCACACATGGCAAACAGGGTCCATATGACCTAGACAGCCCACCAGTAGAGGGAATTGTGTATTCTGCTGACATGCACGAGAAGACACCATCTGACACAGGTGGCTTCTTCATTACACACCTCTGTCTTTGTGATTTCCAGTCACTTAGCAGAAGTAAATTTGGTGTTATAGCACCGATTACATGTCCTGCCATTGACAGCCAACCATTGTCACCTTGCAGTGAACGAGAAACCTGGACTGCTATGATTTGAAACTATATCATTCTTAAGGAGGAATGCAGGTTGTGCTTGGAATCTGGCTACTCTCAGTTTCAAATATAGAGGCCTTGTAGTGATTTCTTCAATCCTCCCTTTGCTGAGGAGCGACACACTGCCCCAACTACTGTTGTGATGATCTGGGGAGCCATTGTATATGACAGGTGGTCATCCATAGTAGTGATATGAGGGACACCAAAAGCTCAGCCATATCTACAGGACATCCTGCAGCCACTTGGCCGGGCTTCCGGCTGGAATTTTTTATTTCCCAGGAATGTCATCACCATATTAAAACACTTCCTTGACCTATCCAGTCACCGGATTTATCGCCTAGTGAGTATTTATGGGACGCCAGCTTTGCCAAGCTACAAATGTGAAGGATCTACAGGTCCAACGGCAAAATCTGTGGGTAAATGTGCCACAAGATACCATACTCCTTTTCACTGTAATATTGTAATCACTTACATATATCATCATTACTAGAGATGGGCGAACCTCTCAAGATTTGTTTTGTTTCAGGTTAGGGTCCAAAGATTTGTTTCTAGTCGAATAAATCCAATACAAACCACAGCTTAAACTGGCTTAAAACATAATGTATAACACTGTCAGGGCTCCTGCAAATCTATCTATAATACATAGTGTAGCATACTCTCAGGGCTCCTATGAACCCATCTATAAAACATAGTGTATAACACTGTTAGGGCTCCTAGGAACCTATCTATAAAACATAGTGTATAACACTGTCAGGGCTCCTAGGAACCTATCTATAAAACATGGTGTAGAACACTGTCAGGGCTCCTAGGAACCTATCTATAAAACATAGTGTATAACACTGTTAGGGCTCCTAGGAACCTATCTATAAGACATAGTGTAGAATACTGTCAGGGCTCCTAGGAACCTATCTATAAAACATGGTGTAGAACACTCTTAGGGTTCCTAGGAAACTATCTATACAATATAGTGTATGACACTGTCAGGGCTCCTAGGAACCTATCTATAAAACATAGTGTAGAATACTCTTAGGGCTCCTAGGAACCTATCTATAAAACATAGTGTAGAACACTGTCAGGGCTCATAAGAACCTATCTATAAAACATAGTGTAGAACACTGTCAGGGCTCCTCTGAACCTATCTATAAAACATAGTGTAGAATACTCTTAGGGCTCCTAGGAACCTATCTATAAAACATAGTGTAGAATACTGTCAGGGCTCCTAGGAACCTATCTATAAAACATAGTGTATAACACTGTCAGGGCTCCTAGGAACCTATCTGTAAAACATAGTGTATAACACTGTCAGGACTCCTAGGAACCTATCTATAAAACATAGTGTAGAATACTGTCAGGGCTCCTAGGAACCTATCTATAAAACATAGTGTATAACACTGTCAGGGCTCTTAGGAACCTATCTTTCTGATTTCTAGCTCTCTAAGGCAAACACAAAGTGTTTGTGACATGTTTGCGGAAAAACAGATGGTAAGCAGAGAATAATAATAACACTATGTAACACAAATTTTGTTCCCAGCTTTTAAATGTTATATTCCAATTGCTTATGTCTAAAACAAATTAAAAATTGCTTACATTCATCATAAACTTCGCTTTTGTGACCACGGCAACGAAAATTATGCATTTTTACTATAGAAACAGACGATTTTGCATCTTCTCATTTATACAGTCAGACTAAGAACACTATATGCATTGCAAATTTACACAGATTACCAAAAACTGTTCAGAAGTGTGCAGTTTTCCGAGATTTACGACTATACTGCAAATCAGTTTCACAAATCAATCCCCAAATATAGTCGCCCATCATGTTTTCGTTATATTGTCCTTGGTAACGGCGTTCAAAGTTCATAATGTCCTGGTGAAAGCGCTCGCCTTGCTCCTCTGAATAAGCTCCCATGTTCTCTTTGAACTTATCAAGATGAGCATCAAGGATATGGATTTTGAGTGACATCCTGTAGCCCATTGCAGCATAGTTCTTTATCAGAGTCTGAACCAGTTGTACATAGTTTTCATCTTTATGATTGCCTAGGAAGCCGCGAACCACTGCGACAAAACTGTTCCAAGCTGCTCTCTCCTTCCTATTCAGCTTCTTGGGAAATTCACTGCACTCTATGATCTTCTTGATTTGTGGTCCGATGAAGACACCAGCTTTGATCTTTGCTTCAGACAGCTTAGGTAAAAGATCTTGGAGGTAATTGAAAGCTCTCGACTCCTTATCTAGAGCCCTGACAAATTGTTTTATGAGCCCCAACTTGATGTGTAGTGGTGGCATCAGCACCTTGCATGGGTCCACCAGTGGCTCCCACTTTACATTGTTCTTCCCCACAGTGAACTCTGTCCGCTGAGGCCAGTCCCGCCTGTGGTAGTGCGCTTCAGTATCCTGGCTGTCCCAAAGGCAAATAAAGCAAGGATACTTAGTAAAACTACCTTGGAGGCCCATCAGGAATGACACCATTTTGAAATCTCCGATAACTTCCCAGCCGTACTCATCATACTTCAAGGCACCTAGCAACATCTTGACACTGGTGTATTCCTCTTTCAGGTGCACCGAGTGAGCTACAGGAAGAGACGGATACTTGTTCCCATTGTGAAGCAGCACGGCTTTGAGGCTCTTGCATGAGCTGTCTATGAAGAGGCGCCACTCATTCGGGTTACAGGTGATACCTATAGCCTCGAATAGACCGGCCACATTGTTGCAGAAGCACAGTCCATCTTGATGACTGAAGAAGATGGAAAAAACTTGGTGACGCTTCCTCTGATCTGTGACTTGGACGCTTTCATCTAATAAGTTCCATTGCTTGAGCCTTGATGTCAGAAGCTCAGCGTTGGACTTGGTGAGATCAAGGTCTCTGATCAGATCGTTGAGGTCTTTTGGGTTAGGGTAGTATGGCTTCCGCTCCTTATCTGCATATGAAGAGAAATCGTGATCTTCAATGTCTTCCTCGATGTCTGACCTGCTGCTTTCTTTTGAAGGTGGTGTAGCTCTGTCTGGAGGTGTTGGTACAGGAAGTTCAGGGCAGTGTGGTACTGGGGCAATAGATGACGGAATGTCAGGATACGTTACAGGTGGTGCATTTTTGCCAGTGCGACGTTTGGAAGGGTCCACCATGCAGCAGTAGCAATTTGTTGAGTGATCAGTCGGTTCACGCCAAATTCTTGGGATAGCAAAATGCATGGCTCTCTTCTCTCCCCTGTACCAACCTATAAGCAAACAAAATTATATTTGGATTGAGAATTTGATTTAGGCCTATTTCACACTAATGACTAGTGATATTTACAATATTAACACAGTTAATCTGCTATTTAAGAGAGTAGCATTTATCCACTTACCTTCAAGAGTTTTCTTGCAGTGCTCACATGTGAAATGAGGAGCCCATGGTTTGTCTTGGTCACCAACAGGCATGCCGAAGTATGCTTTGTAGGCCTCACACATCTTAGCAGATGCTTCCACAGAGTACTTTTTCGCTCTTGTCTTTATAAACTGCCCACATACGTAGCAAAATGCGTCTGCTGGATGTATGCAACCTCTTGATGCCATCTAAATTGACTAAGTTGCTGTGAACTATAAGAAAAAAGGATGTCTCTCCAAACTTGATAAAAATGGTCTTTATTCCATGCAGTATTAAAGTTCAAGAGTGTACTGAGGATTCAGCAGAGCAAGATTGATCACCCAGTACCAGAGTAACACACAATATATACATTTACATTCCTAAGCTCCTCCTGTAATGGGTGTGGGGTGAAGTGTGAATACTGTCGTTATCAGAATCTGAATAGATATTGAATTCACACCTGTCTGTCTAGGTCAATTCCCCTTTGTCTGTGATGGCCATTGCCCACTTACTATGCAATCCCAATCAATTAGATCCTGTCACTCCGTCACTCAGGAAGGGCTATAGTGGCCCTATATAACTGTAGTTATACAGCTACCTACAATTCTGTACAGTCCCAGAAAGTTCTAGATAATTCTGGGCAGTTCTAGAAACTTCTTGATAGTTCTCACAATTCCAGAAGCTTCTTAAGTATCTTGAAATATTGCAAATATCCTTAAAAATAGATCAATTTCAAAATATCAATGTGCTGACCACAAAAGCAAAGTTTACAGGGAATAGTAACATTTTTCTATTCATTTAAGGTACTAACAATCAGGAAAACACACTTAACAACTGGGAACAAATATTTTTTTGAAAATTGTTATATGGTGTAATAAATAATAATAAATTTTATTTATATAGCACCAACATATTCCGCAGCACTGTACAATTTGTAGGGTTCAAGTACTGACAAAAAAGATACATTACAAAAAAATAGTCAATTCATATACTTGGACTGAGGGCCCTGCTCGCAAGAGCTTACAATCTAAGAGAATACAAACTCCAATTTAACATTTAAAACGCCCGTGGTTTTTATACACAAACGGTGGTTATATTGCAATTTTTTTACAAAAATAAGCCTGTTTTGATGACTTGTTAGTGCCACATGCTTATTATTTGGGAGACAAATTGGTGGCTGTGTGCCTAGTCGAAAAGTGATGAAGAATTGGCTTTCCAAAACAAAAAGCTGTCAAAAATTATCCCTACAGATGTGAATTCAACATGGTGTTGGCATTGACAGATGCAATGGCACAGGTTTTTTATGATGTAGAGACCTTTTTCAATATAACTTTGTTTTTTTGATACTAACACTGTGGCACCAACAATGTGGTATAGTGGAATGTGATGATCTAGGTCGTAGGACATGTCTGGCTGAGTGGTGGAATAATGTAATGAATCGGGCCACAAGAGATGATGTCTGGCTATTTAGGAGGCCACATCAGCAATACAGGAAATGGAACATGATACAGGGAAACGGTGGCACCGCTACTCGGAGGCATCAGTCGGAGGTGTGTAAAAATTCTCACTAATCCATGCCTTATTCATTTTGGCAAAAATAATTTTTTCCATGCTAGAGGTGGACAATTTGGTCTTTTTAGGTGTTACAACACCACTGGCAGCACTGAATACCCTCTCGGCCATTACTCTTGAGGTTGGACTAGATAAAACTCCCATGGCAAATTGGGCCAGCTCCTTCCGCTGCTGTAAACTATTGGCCCAGAATTTCATGGGGACTAAGTTATCTGCTGGACTATAGGTGCACTCTAGGTAACCAGGGCCGGCGTAAGGGGGGGAGGGGGCAAACTGGGCAATTGCCCAGGGCCCCGACCCTAAAGGGGCCCCCCGGGATCCGGAGCCTGATGACTCCGGATCCCGGAGTCAGGACCGGCCATATCGATAACAGAAAGGGACCCAGTGTCATGTGTCGCAGGGCCCTTTCCGAGGTGAGTAAAAATAACAAACATTTTTGCTCACCTGTCCTTGCGTCCGATGTCATCTTCTGGCGTTTTCGGACATCACCGCTGAGGCCTGGCCTCAGTCTTAGCGATCACGTGGGGCGTGCCCACGTAACCGCTGAGGCCCAATCATAGGCTTCAACGGTGACGTCCACAACGCGTGACGTCAGCCGCAGAGAAGAGGAAGCCTGGCGCTGGCGGGGATAGAGGAGCATCGCGAGGAGGCCCAGCAGAGGTAAGGCAAGCTAAGTATAGCTATTATTTTCCCTTACCTCCCCCGGGCCTTCACTTTTTATACTCTGGGGTCTTAAGAGACCCCAGAGTATAATATAATACTAGCACTAAGGGAGTCTGTAGGGCCACTGTGGAGCATTATACTGGGGGGGCCCCTCTGGGCAGTATATTATACTGTGTGGAAGCCATTGTGGAGCGTGTTATACTGTTTTAGGCCACTGTGGAGTATTATACTGGGGGGGCACTGTAGGATGCATATTTATACTGTGTGGGCCCCTGTGGAGCATTATACTGGGGAGGGGGCCCTCTGGATAGCATATTATACTGTGTGGGACCCTGTGGAGCATTATACTGGGGAGGGAGCCCTCTGGATAGCATATTATACTGTGTGGGCTCCCTGTGGAGCATTATACTGGGGAGGGGGCCCTCTGGATAGCATATTGTGCTGTGTGGGGCCCCTGTGGAGCATTATACTGGGGGTCCCCTCTGGATAGTATATTATACTGTTTGGGGCCACTGTGGAGCATTTAACTGGTGGGGCCCCTCTGGATAGCATATTAAACTGTATGGGGCCACCGTGGAGCATTATACTGTGGGGGGGCCCTCTTGAGAACATATTATACTGTTTTGTGCCACTGTGGAGCATTATACTGGGGGAACCTCTCTGGACAGTATATTATACTGTGTGGAGGCCATTCTGGGGCATGTTATACTGTGTGTGGTTACTGTGGAGCATTATTATGGGGGGGCCATCTACAGAGCATATTATATTGCATGGCGCCAATGTGGGGCATTATTTGGGGGGGAACTAAGGAGTATTATACTTGGGGGCCCTCTGGGGAGTATATTATACTGCATGGGGCCTACTGTGGAGCATTATACTGGGGGGAAACTCTGGGGAGAATAATATATTGCATGGGGCCACTGTGGAGCAAAATACTGGAGGGGCACTGTGGAGCATTATACTAGCGGGGGCCCTCTGGGGAGCATATTATACTATGGGCATTATACTGGGGGGAAGGGGCAGTGTGGGGAGCCTGTTATACTGTGTTTTGCCACTGTGGAGTTTATTATATTGTGTGGGGCTTCTTGGGAGCGTATTATACTCTGTGGGGCCATTGTAGAGCATTATACTGGGGGGACTGTGGGGAGCATATTATACTGTGGGGGACCACTGTGGAGCATTATACTGGGGGAACTCCTCTGGGCAGTATATTATACTGTGTGGAAGCCATTGTGGAGCGTGTTATACTGTGTTAGGCCACTGTGGAGTATTATACTGGGGGGGCACTGTAGGATGCATATTATACTGTATGGAGCATATTATATTGTGTGGGGCTGCTGGGGAGCATATTGTACTGTCTGGGGTCACTAAGAAGTAGTATACTGTGTGGAGCCTTATATACCATGTGGGGCCACTATGGGGGGCTCAGGGGAGCATTTTATACTGTGTGGGTCCACTCTGGAGCATTATATACCATGTGGGGAAACTGTGGAGGGCTCAGGGGAGCATTTTATACCGTGGAGCATTATATACCATGTGGAACATTATACTGTGGGGGGATGCTCAAAATTCCTGCTGGCAGCCCTGTGTGTTATGTCTGCATCACAGCTCCCTCACTATAATTTTGCACATATGTGTAGTGCTCCACAGCCATGTCATTCGCCATACAGTACTGTACATGAACTGGCCATGGAGTTATTGGGGCCTGCACAGTACTATAGGGGCTGATTATATTGGGAACATACTCAGTAACACCAGATAGTCAGCACATATGTAAGACTTCAGTGAAGGAGCCGTGGTGTAAGCTATTAGGAGGCTATTAGTGATAATGGGGACTATTATTTATAAGGGTAACTATTATTTATGAGACGGCTATTATTAATAAGGGAGCAGTATTATTTTTACGGGGTGACTGTTACTGATAAGGGGGATATTACTGATACAGAGCACTATTTATCATTTACAGTATAAGGGAGCTAATACTGATAAAGGTGTAACATTATTTATAAGCAGGGAATATTATTTATAAGGAGGCGCTATAATAACTGATGACTGGGTGCAAAAATCTATTAGGCGGTACAAAGGTGCTCATTTGAATTGTGTGTGGTAAAATGGGGCTTGTTATTAATTTTTTGTTGGCAGAAAGGAGGCGTTATTATAGGTGTTGCTAGTGGAAGACAATGGTGTTGTTTGCATATCAGCATTTGGGGCCCCACTTTTAATTTTGCCCAGGGCTCCACTTTGTCTAAAACCGGCCCTGCCTATAACATATCAAAGAAGAGTCTTTCTCCTACTCCAAATCTTCCAGTCTAGGAGTCCCAGTTCCTCCACCATAATGACCCTGACCCAGATCTTCATCCTTCTCCAGTTCCCCTTACATTAAGCCAGGGTGATAACATTCACCAAAAGGCGGAAGTTGTTGTACCTCTTCTATCCCTCCTTGCATGAGTGTAAGTGTTTCCTGTAAGTCATATAATAGGGGATGACATTGCTGATGCTGACAAATTTGGTGACCTCTTCAAAGGGCTTGAGAAACCAACATACTTCCCTCATGAGCCTCCAATGGCGCATCTCGAATAACACATTGTCTCTGTAGTCTCCTGCAGGCAGAAATCATTCACTGCTCCCTGCTGCTCACACGGACACTCGAGTATGTTTAAGATGGAGTTCTTCAGAGTTGGAATGTTGCACATAAGGGAGACCATTTTGTTGCTGCAAATTGAGAAGAGTGTTAGCCACATAAGAATGGCTGAAATGCACAGACACTTTTCTGGCCATGAGCAGCACCACTATAGCCACTATACTGTATATGTTATTAATGAATCATCACATACAGGGACAATGCGTTATTTGACCCAACTGCAGCGCGGCAACAATATGGGTGGCATTGGCGCTGTTAACACTGACTAATTGTAGTAGGGCAGTGCAGGATACGCAGAGCAGTTCCTTTGCTGTGTGGCTCATTAGCATGGCAGTGCTTCAACTTCCACCTATGAAACAAGGGAGGAGAAGTGGAAGCAACACCTTGCCCTGGTTAAGATGGGTACCAGAAACGGTCCAGAGAGGAGCATCCAAAGGAAGCAGATGGGCCTTGCCTGCTGTTGGAACTGGGACTGTGCAAATGGGGTGGAACTAACACCTGGCCTTGTTGCATTTCTGGGCTGTGACAGTGGGCTGTGAAAGCCATACACTGTCCTTGTCCATAGTTGCCACTCCATGTGTCGACAGTGGTGTACACCTTTCCCCAGACACATGGCGTTATAAAGCCAGGGACAGCTTGCCTTTCCTAGAGAAACAATGGTGGCTAGGTATCCTCCATTGAGGTTAAGTGCATGCCCTCAGTTGGCTAAATACAGTGTAATCCACTAAGTGGTATGGCGTCTTGACCGTGGCGTGCCCATGTCAATGCTGAGGCCCAATCACAAGCTTCATTGTTGACTCTGGGCTTGTGACATCACAGAAGAGTGCCAGAGGCTGGCTCTTGTGCTCTTTTATGATGTCACGCTCCCGGTTGAGGAAGAAGCAGATTGCTGTACACCGCAAGGTGTTGTGAGAGAGGTGAAGGAAGGTGAGTATTAATGTTTATCCGAACACCAGACGAAACAAATCTTCAGAGGTTCACCCATCCTTACTTACCACTGTTAAAACTGAATGTACAGTTTTTCCAACGTTTGTGTTGGAAACCATTTCTACAGCAGAGGGCGCCATTGTATTAGTCATGTCATCAGTGTGGGTAAAAAAAACCCATAATACTATGAACTCTCCTCTCTTTTCCTAGTTGTATTATGTTAAGAACTATAATCTTGGTCAATCTAAGTCATTTTCTCTGGAGTCGTAATATTTGTAAAGTGTACCCAGTAATCTGCAGAAGGTACTGTATATAATTTATAATCCCCAGGGTTTTTTTTTTTTTTGCATAAATAATACTGGAGAACATTTCATAATAATATATATAGAGTGACGTGTAATAATTTGGTGCAGATTACATGAAATATATCAGAATGGCGCAGAGTACATTATTTATTTGGCACAGTTCATGACATTCTGCCCTGAACACTTTTATGTCACTGCATCGCTGTTAAACTTGATGTAACATGGCACTTTTTGACACTATAATGTCTATTAGGACGGGTTCACTTTTATTTTGATTAACGCATGCGTGGTAATTCCATTGTGAATGTTACCTTGAAATGCATAATAAGAAGGTTGGGTTAGAGATATGGGTTATCATCCCAGTACTGTGCAGATGCAGTGACGTCAATTCGGAGGTCATTTAGACATTCGCAGTGTGATAAATGAAGTCTCTATACCTAACCAGGAACTTAAAGGGGTATTCCCACGTACATAACCATTTTTAAATTTGTAGATAATTAAAAGTTAAACATTTTTGCAAATATAAGTAATTAAACATTTTGCAGAGTCTTAAAAATTTCCTCTAAATATCTTGTGGTCACAAGTTGTTGTCTTGATCGGTTGCCATTGGATACGACCATGAATGTAGGACCTTTCTAAGGTCAGAAAATCAGTCCTGTGATAGTAAGGCCGGACCGAGGGCGAAGACTGGAAGGGGAGGCCTCCATGACCGGTGTTAGCCTGGAGCACAGAAAGGAGGAGACAACAAGGGGTTAAAGTGGCTGCAGAGGAGCGGGAACAGTAGGGGAGGGGTAAGGGAGGAGACAGGGGAGGAAGGGGGGTATTTAAAGTAAAGGCGGGAATATTCCCGCCAGTTCGCAGCACAGAGCGCAGGAGAAGCCAGAAGCCCACACGGCTTAGTATCACCCCCCTTTTGCCCAGAAATGTCCGGAATTGACAAGCTACTGGCCCAAGTGCGGGCTGAAGCTGCCGTTAGAGGAACAGAGTGGCTGCAGTCCCAGCTGCAGGGACTGTTACAGGGGTCTGGGGAGGAGGTACGTTGCCCCTCTCCGCCAGGCAGACGGCCGCGGAGGACCAGGCCTCCGGCGCGCCTGAGCCCCGAGGAGACCCCTCGGGTCCGGCGCCGTTTGAGGAGCCCCTCACGGGACCCTCCGGGCCGGGGCGCCGCTCGGTGCGCTGCCGGGCGGCCTTCCCGGCCTGGGAGGAATCCTGGAACTCGTCGGGACCCGCAACAGGGGAGGGGAGTCCCCCCTCCTCCTTCTATTACCTCGTTGGTGGCTGGAGAGGGAGTGGTCGGCTCCGCGGCGGCACCGGCGGTGTCGGCTCGGCGTCGGAGACGGTTGCCGAGCAACGAGGAGGCCTTCGGCAGCGGAGAGTCAGCGGGGCCTGGGCCTCTTGCGGCGGGCGCCGACAGGCCGGCGCGAAGCAGAGCGAGGGCGTCGCAAGATGGCGCCCACAGCGGAGCAGCTGGGGGGCGGAGCTTCGCGGAGGCCCCGGCCAGGAAGGGCAGAGGAAGATGGCAGCGGTGCAGCGTCGATGGGAGCATCAGGACGGCAGGAGCAGGACTCTGCGGTCGCTGGGTTCACAGCGCCCAGGCAACCAGGTGAGGCTTCTTTCCCTTTGATGGGGCCCTTGTTAGCTGTCCCTGGGGGAGGGGGGCTGGGGGGGTCACCCCGGGGAGTTAGGCAGGGGTTTGTTAGAAGTTATGGGGGCGTTGGCGGATGCGGTTCGGGGGGGGGTTGGTAGCGGTAGTGGTTTAGGTTCACCGTCCCCGGCGTTAGCATGGGGGGTGGGGGGGGTCGCCGGCGCCGTTGGTGGCGTCGCCGCCCCCTGCGCAGGGTGTGTCAGTGTTGGTCCAGACTCAGGGGGAGGACAAAGGGGATGCGCCGCGTTTGGATGACGCGGCAAAAGGCGAGGTTTATGTCTGCTTTGAGGGCCCATTGGGGGCCCATTTAAAGCAGGAGGTTAGGGACCGGATATGGAAGGGTGAATATGTAGACATATTCTCACTTTTGCCGCTGGAACGTTTTAACTTGGATAAGGCGCGGAAAGAGGAGAAAAAGGAGGAGGAGGAGAAGCGGCGGTTTAGGCTGATTCCTAGGACATTTGCTAATTGGCTTCAAGCGTTCGCCATTTTAGCAAGTGTGATAGGGGAAAAGGCGCCAGAGAATTGCTCGGCGCTTTTTTGCTATCTGGACGCGATCGGGGAGGCGTATAGGGTTTATGGGGGCCAGGCCTGGCTCCGCTATGACGAGCAATTTCGTCAGCGGAAGGTGGTGCGGTCCAGCATACGCTGGGACCATAAGGATATTGGCTTGTGGCTGAGGATTATGGCACAGGCGAAGTCGGGGTAGTCCTTTCCAGGGGGGACCGGGGGCTCCGAGTCTTCGGGGCGCTCGGTTGCAGCGCAGAAGGGATTATGCTTCCTGTTTAATGAAGGGGGATGTAAATTTGGAGCAAAATGCAAATTCAAGCATGAGTGCTCCTCTTGCGGGGGCACTCATGGAGCCAACCGTTGCTTCAGGGCAAAATCTAAGGGTACAGAAGGGGTTGGGAAAGGGGGCGACTCCGGTTCGGCTCCTAAGTAGATACCCCGATAGGGCGGCGGCGGAATTATTGACGGACGGTTTTAGTGTGGGGTTCAGGATTCCTTTTGTTGAGGTGGGGGAGTTAGGAGTGGGGGAGGAATTTGAGGTCGGCGCGGGAGCATCTGGAGGTGGTGGCGGACAAGTTTGGTAAAGAGGTGGCTTTGGGGAGAATGGCAGGCCCGTTTTTGGAGCCCCCCTTTCCAAATTTGCGGATATCACCGCTAGGGGTGGTTCCAAAGAAAGAGCCGAATAAGTTTCGGCTGATCCATCATCTTTCATTCCCCAAAGGGTTTTCTGTGAATGATGGAATTGATCCGGAGTTATGCTCAGTAGAATATACCTCGTTTGATGCGGCGATATCTTGGGTTCGGCGTTTTGGGCAGGGGCCGTTGCTGGCAAAAACGGATATAGAGGCGGCGTTTCGACTGCTGCCTGTGCATCCGGATAGCCTACATTTGTTGGGTTGTTGCTGGGATGGGAGGATTTTTGTGGACTGCTGTTTGCCGATGGGCTGTTCGTTGTCATGCGCGTATTTTGAGACATTTAGTTAGTTCCTGGAATGGGTGGTTAAGGATGTCTCTGGTTGTGCTTCGGTCATCCATTACTTGGACGACTTTCTTTGTATCGGTCCTGGGGGGTCCTCCATGTGTTCGGTGTTGCTGCATTCGGTAGAACGGGTGGCGGCGGATTTCGGGGTCCCATTGGCGCAGGGCAAGCAAGGGTCCGTCCACGGTTATTAGTTTTCTGGGCATCACCATAGATACGGTCCGCATGGAGTGTCGGCTGCCAGAGGACAAGTTGTGCGGTTTGCGGGACGAGGTTCAGAGGGCATGTTGGCGGAAGAAGCTGCGATTGCGGGAATTGCAGTCTCTGCTAGGCAAACTGAACTTTGCCTGCCGGATCATACCAATGGGGAGGGTTTTCTCTCGGCGGTTGGCGGCGGCAACTGCTGGCGTGTCTGCTCCATCGCATTTTATTCGATTAGGCGGTGAGTTAAGGGGGGATTTGAGGGTCTGGGATACCTTTTTGGAACAATTTAATGGGCATTCTATTTGGATGGGGGAAGCTGTTGATGCAGTTGATTGGGAATTGTTTACAGATGCGGCGGGGAGCGTGGGTTTTGGGGCGTATTTTCAGGGCAGTTGGTGCGTGGGAGCGTGGCCGGAGTCTTGGTTGGCGGAGAGGCTGGTTAAAAACCTGGCGTTACTGGAGCTGTTCCCCATTTTGGTGGCAGTGATGGTTTGGGGGGAGTTTTTTCGTAACAAGAAGGTTCGCTTTCATTGTGACAATCTGGGGGTGGTGCAGGCGATAAATAGATTGTCAGCCTCCTCTCCTCCTGTGGTTCGGGTGCTGCAGCGTTTGGTGTTGGAATGCCTGAGGTTGAATGCGTGTGTGGTGGCCGTCCATGTCCCGGGGGTTCAGAATGACGTGGCAGATGCCCTCTCTCGTTTGCAGTGGGATCGATTTCGGCGGGTGGCACCGGAGGCGGAGGAGTTCGGAGTGGAGTGGCCGACGGAATTGTGGTCGGTGCCGGTCGGGTGGCAGAGACATTGATTCGCTCCTCCCTGGCAGACGGTACCTGGGCGGCGTACGCCAGGGCTTGGGAGGAGTGGGAGGCATGGATTGAATTCTTGGGCGGGGAGTCGGGCGATCTGGAGATACCTTTGGTGTTATTCATAGGGCATTGCAGGGAGAAGGGTTGGGGAGTGTCTCGGTTGAACAGGTGTCTAGCGGGATTGACGTTTGGGTTTAAGTGTAGGGGCTTGCCGGACTTCACTAAATCATTTTTGGTTCGGCAGGCCGTAAAAGGTTGGAGGCGGTTCCGGTCGGGGGCGGATGCGCGGAAACCAGTGTCTTTCCGGCTGCTGCAGGATTTGGGGGTTGCTCTGGGGTCGGTGGGGTCAACACCGGGGGAGGTCAGATTGTTCAGGGCTGCTTTTTCACTGGCCTTTTTTGGGGCTCTGCGCTTAGGGGAGTTAGTTAGCGGCTCTAGGAGTCGCCCAGGGGGATTGATGTGGGAGGATGTGGACGTGTATGGGGACAGGGTGGAGTTTCGGTTGCGTCGATCAAAGACTGACCAGGAGGGTGGCTTGTGTGCGGGAGTATTTGTCGGATAGGGGCGGGGCAGGGGGCCCCCTCCTGATCCATGGGGATGGTTCTTTTTTGTCTCGTTTTCAATTCGTAGGGGTGTTTAGGCGTTGTTTGCGGTTTTTGGGAATAGGGGTGGATCAATTTAGTGGGCATTCATTTCGTATTGGGGCAGTGACGGAGGCCGCTAGATGGGGTTTGGGAGAGGATGTGATTCAACGAATCGGGAGGTGGGAGTCAGTGAGATTTAGGTCCTATGTCCGCCCTGGGGGGTTGGAGTGAGGATGGTTGGGCAGGCGCGAATTGTGTGGGTGGGACGTTTGGGGGGGGGGGATTTGTGCCCCTTGTTATGTTCTTTGCTTTGGTGTTTTTACAGGTGCCGGGCCTTGTCTGGTGTAGTTACTGGGTCACTCCTACATATTCTGAGGTGCGTTGCGGGCAGCGGTGCGTCCGGACGGGCGACAGTTGGGATTCAGTAGAGACGAGGCGATCTTGCGGTGGTTAGGGCTGAGAGGTATGTTGTGGGGTCAGGTGCTGGCAGAGATTCATCGGTATGCCAGGCTGGATCGTCCTTCCGATGTGTTGCTGTTACATGTGGGGGGGAATGATTTGTGTGTTCGCCCTTTTCGAAATTTAGTTAAGGACATAAAATTTGATTTATTACGGCTTTGGGCGATGTTCCCAGGGATGGTGACCGTGTGGTCGGACATAGTCCCTCGCAAGGTCTGGAGGGAGGCTTGGTCAATCGAGCGAGTTAACAAGGCCCGGATAAAGGTGAACAGGGCCATTGGGAAGTTCATGTCGCGGAATGGGGCAGTGTCAGTGCGTCACTCGGAGCTGGAGTCGGGGGAAGGTGCTTTTTGGAGGAGGGACGGCGTCCATCTGAACGCCGTGGGCATTGACATGTGGTGTTTGGGCCTGCAGCAGGGAATCGAGACAGCGCTGCGGGTGTGGCGGGACGCTCGCCGATGAGGTTTCACCGGCGCTCGTCGTGGCGGTGGGGGTCCTCGAGGCTGGGTATCGGAAATGGTTGTGGTGGGGAGGGCCCCACGGTAGGGGCTGGACTCCCCAGACCATTTGGGCTTTGTTTTGGTTATGGTTAAAGGGGTATTAAGGGCTTTAGGGCCCTCTGGGATAGTGAGCACCGTTGAGCTTAATAAAATTGGTGCTCCTGAGGTGGTGTGGAACGGCTAGGGGTAACAGAGCTGGTGCTCAAGGGACCGGTGGAAAAACTTGGGTTTTGGGCCTCGAGGACCTCCGTCGTCGGGTCAGGGTTACTGACAGTGTTGGGGTGGGGTTGTTGGTTTTGTTTGCACTTTAAAACGGTTATTTATTTTATTTAATAAAATGGCTGCTGTGGCCAATTTAATCCAAAGTTGGTGTGGAGTTTTTATTTCAGGTACTGGGCAAGAAGTGTTCGTGCGACTGGGCGATACCCGGGTCAAGTAAGGCCGGACCGAGGGCGAAGACTGGAAGGGGAGGCCTCCATGACCGGTGTTAGCCTGGAGCACAGAAAGGAGGAGACAACAAGAGGTTAAAGTGGCTTCAGAGGAGCGGGAACAGTAGGGGAGGGGTAAGGGAGGAGACAGGGGAGGAAGGGGGGGTATTTAAAGTAAAGGCGGGAATATTCCCGCCAGTTCGCAGCACAGAGCGCAGGAGAAGCCCCCCGCCCACCCGCCCTTTGTTTCAATTACCCTCTCCGGTTTAGGGTTTTGTGGGGGAAGTTATCTGTCACAGTGGCTATGGCGGTGGGGGTCCTCGAGGCTGGGTATCGGAAATGGTTGTGGTGGGGAGGGCCCCATGGTAGGGGCTGGACTCCCCAGACCATTTGGGCTTTGTTTTGGTTATGGTTAAAGGGGTATTAAGGGCTTTAGGGCCCTCTGGGATAGTGAGCACCGTTGAGCTTAATAAAATTGGTGCCCCTGAGCTGGTGTGGAACGGCTAGGGGTGACAGAGCTGGTGCTCAAGGGACCGGTGGAAAAACTTGGGTTTTGGGCCTCGAGGACCTCCGTCGTCGGGTCAGGGTTACTGACAGTGTTGGGGTGGGGTTGTTGGTTTTGTTTGCACTTTAAAACGGTTATTTATTTTATTTAATAAAATGGCTGCTGTGGCCAATTTAATCCAAAGTTGGTGTGGAGTTTTTATTTCAGGTACTGGGCAAGAAGTGTTCGTGCGACTGGGCGATACCCGGGTCATGTTTCCTTTTTTTTTTTGCTGGAAACAAAGTCCTGCATGTCCGACTTTGTTTCCAGCGAAAAAACTGGATTCGCAGCGCAGAGGGTGTAAGCGCACACCCGCGCATTGCTTTAAAAACCCATTCAAATGAATGGGTTTTTAAGCAATGCGTTGCTAACCTTTCGCTATCCAGTCTCTATACATTTTCCCGAGATTTTCAGTCGGATTCGCGGCGGATGGACTCCGGCGCAAGTGTGAACCCACCCTTATTTGCAAATATTTCATACACATCACAGAACATTATTAATTATAATATAAATTTAGCTATATAAGTGTGGGTTCACATATACGTCATTCTGTCCATTATTCTTGTTCATCACAGGATCAGACCAACAGAAAAACGGTCCTAATGATGGCCAGCAACGGTTCTCGAGGGATCTCATTGACTAAAATGGGGTCCATCAGGTGTTATATTTTCCTAACATAGCTGCATGAAGAAATCGTGCTTGCAGGATTTTTTCATCTAGGATTTCTGATGGTCTTTGAGTCAGAGGCTCCAAATATAGACTCCGGCTCAGACGCGAATGTAGCCTTATTGGTTGTATTTTAGGGTGCACTATACATGGAATTGCGCATGAAATACCCTGAAGATATGCCTGCCTAAAACATTTAGCCACTACATACAGTAGGTAATAACTAGAGATGGATGAACCGACTCGTACCGAGCCGGGTTCAACCCACATATTCCAAATTATTGTTTTTTTTTTTCACAAAACTGAACATATGGAGAGTTGTTTCTGGCAAACCAAAATGACTGTTGCATTATACCCAGGGGTCTTCAGACCCCAGAGTATAATACGTGGAGGCCCAGGGGAGGTGACAAAAAAACCCAAAAACATTCATATTCACCTTACATTCCCCCTTTGGGACCTCCTCGCATTGTCTGGCAGTGTCCTGTGATGTCATGACACTCGGCATGCCCATGTCACCAGGCGCATAACATCACAGGAGAGAGCAAAACTTCACCGAGGAGGCGGACACAGAACACTGGATGATGTGAGGGGCCCAAAAGAGGTAACGGAAGGTGAGTATAAATGTTTTTTTTAGTTATTTTTGAGTATAATAATGTCACTTTCACTTTCAGGCTCCTAGGAGCCCTGACAGCATTCTACGCTATGTTTTATAGATAGGTTCCTAGAAGCCCTGACAGTGTTCTACACTATGTTTTATAGATAGGTTCCTAGGAGCCCTGACAGTGTTCTACACTATGTTTTATAGATAGGTTCCTAGAAGCCCTGACAGTGTTCTATACTATGTTTTATAGATAGGTTCCTAGGGGCCCTGACAGTGTTCTACACTATGTTTTATAGATAGGTTCCTAGGAGCCCTGACAGTGTTCTACACTATGTTTTATAGATAGGTTCCTAGGAGCCCTGACAGTGTTCTACACTATGTTTTATAGATAGGTTCCTAGGAGCCCTGACAGTGTTCTACACTATGTTTTATAGATAGGTTCCTAGGAGCCCTAACAGTATTCTACACTATGTTTTATAGATAGGTTCCTAGGAGCCCTGACAGTGTTCTACACTATGTTTTATAGATAGGTTCCTAGGAGCCCTGACAGTGTTCTACACTATGTTTTATAGATAGGTTCCTAGGAGCCCTAACAGTATTCTACACTATGTTTTATAGATAGGTTCCTAGGAGCCCTGACAGTGTTCTACAATATGTTTTATAGATAGGTTCCTAGGAGCCCTGACAGTGTTCTACACTATGTTTTATAGATAGGTTCCTAGGAGCCCTGACAGTGTTCTATACTATGTTTTATAGATAGGTTCCTAGGAGCCCTAACAGTATTCTACACTATGTTTTATAGATAGGTTCCTAGGAGCCCTGACAGTGTTATACACTATGTTTTATAGATAGGTTCCTAGGAGCCCTGATAATATTCTACATATGTTTTATAGATAGGTTCCTAGGAGCCCTGACAGTATTCTACACTATGTTTTATAGATAGGTTCCTAGGAGCCCTGACAGTGTTCTACACTATGTTTTATAGATAGGTTCCTAGGAGCCCTGACAGTATTCTACACTATGTTTTATAGATAGGTTCCTAGGAGCCCTGACAGTGTTCTACACTATGTTTTATAGATAGGTTCCTAGGAGCCCTGATAATATTCTACATATGTTTTATAGATAGGTTCCTAGGAGCCCTGACAGTATTCTACACTATGTTTTATGGATAGGTTCCTGGGAGCCCTGACAGTGTTCTACACTATGTTTTAATCCAATTTAAGGTATGGATACAACACTCAGCCGTTTCCTTCAGTGCCATCCAAACTGCGGTCGTGTAGATGTCCTGCCTCTGATTCACCAATGATCTAACATTTATCAACTGCCCAGTGGATACGTTTTAGGCTGGGATGCAGTGCACATGTAATCTTCCAGTAGGTGAGACTATTATTAGACGACCTGATCTGCTACGTTAACAGAGAAGCAGACATGTTACAATCTGTCTTTATTCACAGGGTCACATAACTGTCCCATATTTCTAGGCTTTGCTATGTTTTATGTGCCATTGCTCATGGCACAAGCCTACTGCACCACACAGATTTAGCACAATTTATTGGAAAAAAAAAAACAAAACATAAATTTTAAGTGAAAGTTCTGCCAGTTTAGACCTGGAGTAGATTTCAGTTTCTGGTGCATGGACTGCCAGTCTTAATAAATTTCATAAAATTCAGACTTCAAAAATTGGATTTTATACAGCCAAGGAAATTAAGGGGCGTGTACAAAAAAAGGTTTTCAAACTTGGGGGTTATTCCATTTGGATAAAAAGAGGTGATGTAACTACAATGTACTATGAATGGACGGTACTGAGCTCTTTGTAAAGGTCTTTTTATAGCTAGGGCCATCCTGAGAGAAAATGCCACAAGCATATACAGGGATTCTTTACTGTACGAGCGTTGAGACTGTGGAACTCTCTGCCACAAGATGTTACCATGGCTCATTTATTAGACACGTTCAAGACGCCCTTGATACCTTACGTGAACATAATAAAACATAAGCTTTGGGTTCTAGATTTCTGGACACAGAATGTTGATCCAGGGATTCTGGTTTAACTTTTTTTTTTTAATAAACTTTGTCTGGATCAACACAGATGGATTATAGGTTGGACTGGCTGGACGTGGACCTATATTTCAATCCTTTTAACTATGTAGCTATAAAATAATCCCAACACCCATGGGAGCACCAGCAACATTTCTCTCAGAACTGGAAAATTTGGAGAACTCAATGCCAAAGACAAAAAGATACATTATTTGTCAAACACTTGGGTACCTTTGTTCTAGTGACATGGAATATTTTACAAACCCAGAGGTACGAAACGTAACCTTGTGTTTCTCCTTAACCACTTCCTGACTGGACCATTTTATCTGGTTCATGCATTTTTGGGATTTTGGTATATGTGGTTTTGAAGGCTATAGCATTTTTTCGTTCAGGTTCAGGTCATCTTTTTTGGTGATACATAGGCATTGTCATGACATATGTCATTTTTATTTCTAAATGTTTTTTTTTTAATAAAAAAGTGTCTTTTTCACATTTGTCCTTTTTTATATTTTTTTAAAATATTTTTAAATAGCTTTCGCTCTCTATGACAGGAATTTTTATGTAGGTGACATATAGTTTTATATTGCTGGGTGCACGGCTAGAACCTGTGATGTGGGTGTCGTTTTGTCTTTTTTTATTTTAGTTTATTGATTCATGTTTTGGCCTTAATTTTTTATTTTTTTTTTTTCATTTGGGGGGGCAGAGCTGATCTGGGCCCTGTACGAACCAGCACATCTTCCAATTCCTGACACCCACTTCATGATGGCTCCTATAGCTTAATATATACTCATTAAGCACTGTGTATACGGTGATTGGGAAGGCAGGGATGGTAATACACCATCCCTGCCTTCTCTTAGAGATGTTTGCACTCCTTCAGCTCCATGATCGTTTGCAGCTTCTATTTCTAAAAGTACATACAGGTACATCCTTGCAGAGATAAACAGCCGTCTGATCGTACATAGTCGGAATGTAGTTAAAGGGCAGCTCTGTATGTCATAACATTTTGATGAAAAGACGTGAAGGATCCTGAAAATGACAGAACTCCGATAACTATATTTCATCAATTTTAAGATTCAGGAATGAAAACTGTACAACTTTGTTAGCGACCAGCCCTGAACCTGCCAGCATTGTGTTCCTTACTCTTACTTAGTATCTTGTTGACTACTCACTTGCACTTCTTTCGTTTTACATTAACTAAAAAATTCGTAAGGAACTAATCGTATAAACTCGAGAAGACCTACGACCTATTAAATATTCTGGAAGAATTGGCCACTATTGCCAAATTCTTAGAAGCAGTCCACTTTATCAGCCTTGGCTGAGACTTGTCTATCTTGTACATAACATGAAATGATACTCCTATGGGCATTGCCCTTTTTGTATTTCCTATCGGGGTCAGGCATCAAGTGTGACTCCAGATGTTGATGAGGTAGCAATATAGCAAGAAAGAACTTCCTAAATTTTGGCTGAATCGTCAATGTTTTCCCCTTGGCGTAAGACAATGGCTGTGAGTTTCAATGCACTAAGCTATTTGTTATCAGTATTTCTAGGTTTAGTAATATTCCCTTGTTGAAATACTTCACCAACACTCTCCAATGTGAGGGGAAGGTTGTGTATAAAAAAATGCAAGAAAAATTGAGTGACCAGAAAAAGTTAAATCATTGGTCCCATTCTGATTCCCTGGACATAGTATTGTTCCTGACCCTTGTAAGGACAATGTGAATCCACCTCTCCAAGACTGTGTGTTGATTTGGGTGTTTGCTGATAAAATATGCTTGAGGGGATATTATCAGTCCCTAAAAAGTTGACCGTCATTGTTGACGCAGTTGAAACCAAGCAGATGCGTGACCTGACATCCCGTATTTAAGTGACAGCGCTAAAATGCAAAGAGTGAGTAACAAGAAAAGCTGTAGCTCGAGAAATTCTTAAGAATTCATGTAAAAGCTATTTGATAGCTTAAAGGAACACTCTAGGCAAAACTGATTCATTGTGCTATGACTATCGAGGACCTAACCAAAAATAACAAATGGTATGAGTCAAGGTAGCAAGACCTTCACCTACATTAAAAAAAGTTGTCTCTTTCAGAAAACCCAAATGCCGCCCCCCATCATGTAGTCACAGCAGTCAGTGGCCTCGTATAAATGTGTCTCATCTTTTTCTTGACACACTGTTTCCCAATATGGTGGAAAATGACAAGCTTTTTTTTAAAATAAATAAATAAAAATTTTATGATATTATGCCACCATTATTGAACCTCATGGTTTGACACAAGTGTTGACAATCTCCATGTGAACACTGAGGCCCAATTACAGGCCTCAATGGTCTCCTAAGGTCGCTGATGTCACCTAGGAGGCCACAAGAAGCTGGAAAATGCCAGGGAAGAAGACCAGACACCATAATGGAGCCCCTGAGAGAACTCAAATTTTTTTTTAAAAACTTGCATCGAACACGGCTCATTACAAGGCAGTTCATTCATTCCTAGTTAAAATGTGAATTACAGTCTCTCGAAAATTTGTTAAAATTTTATGACAGTGTATTGAATTTATATCTATGAAATTGGAGCCCCTAACAAAATACAGTAAGTTAAAGAGGTTGTCCAAACTAAAATATTATTTTTTCATTAGGCCAGGGAAGGTGGAAAAAAAAAAAAAAAAAACTCACCTGGCCCTGGAGCTCCGCTGTCCTCCAAGGGCGGGCCAGTTCTGCTGCTCAGTTGTGTTCTTGCAATGGAAATCCTCACCGGCTTTGATGTCCCGGGACCCTTCCACTGAGGCCGCTGATTGGCCTCAGCAGTCACATGCGGTGGGGACTTCGCTGGAAGATAACAATGGAGCTGCAGCACCAGACCCTGCGGGGAAGCACCAGAGCAATGGGGACAGGTTAATATGTTTTTTTTTTCACCTCCACCAGCCTAATTAAAAAATAAAATTTTAGCCTGGACAACCCGTTTAAAGGTGGACCCATATATAGATCCATTACTCATTGGGAACTGTGTAATACTGTATGTAAAGTGTAATGCTTCATTTGGCCTGTGGAGGCACTGCAGGGAAATTGCACAGTTGCTGCCAGTTTTCCTCATATAATATACAGTTGATTGCTGAAGATTCAGCTGAGCGCTGTTGTGATCAGTTTATCATTAGGACACCACCACAGGTGAAACATAGAATTGCGCAGTAACTTGAAATCAATGAACTCTGTATAATAGACAGTAGTCATGCCTGGTCCTCCAAAATGAAATATGGTCTTTCTAGTGGATCCAGTAAATGAGGGTCCTGGAAGGAAACCCTGTATTCATTGAGGGTTCTAAATATTTGAAGGTATCTTCTATGCATTATTTAACACTGTTTTATATATGGTACCATTTGGATAGTTTCCCATGGCCCTTCATGTCCAAAATCTATAAAAAGTAGAAACATAAAGTAGTTGTGACATCAGATGTCTATTTGGAGGATCAACTTGGCAAATGTCTACTTAGCTTTGTGACTTCTCTGAGAATCATTTAATGAAGAGCAAGAAAAAGATATTTTTTTGCCACCCCCGATATGTTTTCCATAAATCCCTATAGTCATTGTCTCTCAACCAGGTCAACATTACTCTCTCTACAAGCCCCTCAAGTGCTCCTGACCTTGAGAATGACTGTGGGCCTCAATAATAACCTACACCAGAAAATGAGACAACCCCTAAGTTTTTTTTTTCATCTCTGATAATGAAAAAAGTTCAACCCTTCATCACGACGAAGTTATTTAACATTCTGAAGGACATTACAATATTGAGTGCACCAGTATAGATGGGAGATCAAGGGATGCCAATGGTAAAAAAAAGGAGCAATGAGTGAGAACAGTGACAATGAGGGGGCACAAGGGATAACAGAGAAGGAAAGAAGGTCTTTTAAAGGGCGCATTTTCATAACAAGGAGGCCGAGGATGGAATGGAAAGAACTCAATAGACAACAAATAGGCGCATCGGGGAACATAGGAAGCAGGAGGATAAAGAGAATGACATAAAGGGATGAAGGGCAGATCCAGGGACACAGAGATGACGCTGGGACATATTAGCAATTTTCAATAGAAAAGGGTAAATTTGGGCTAAAAAGGCTATTCCTCACTGGGACACATGGAAAAAATGTGCCGCCGATGACAGTTGTTTACAAAGAGGCCTATAGACATAACACTCAGTATAATATAATGCCCTGTGACAACCTGTCCAGGAAGTGCCCATCCTTTCAATCCATTTTAGCAGCTATTTTGACCCTTCGCAGAGTTTATGGTGGGGTCAAAGTTAAGGCAACTATTGAAGTTTTTTTTTTTTTTCGTGACTTCATTTTCAAAAAGTTGTAATGTTGTAAAAGGAAAGTGTATATCTTCTACAAAGTAAATCATCATTTGTGACTATCATTTGAAACAGACTGATCTATAACGTCTGTATTAGACATAGGAAAAAGTGCAGATGGATGGAGTAGAAGCGGTGATGTAATGCCAAAGGGATTTCCAGAAAGGGGCTCATGTAACAAAATAAACTATTGTGTAGAGATGAGTAAGTCGCTTCATCAGGCGTCTAGGTCTGATGGATCTTTGATGATGGCGGATCCCGAATCGACTTTGACTTTGTGTGTTTTGTTGGTAATATGATATTGGCTAAATATCAGAAGTTTCTTTTCTAGAGGTCGCACTTGGAAACCAACAAAAAATAATTTTAAACAAAAACCTAAATATATTTGGTGTAAAGAGATGAGAGTAGACTAAGATGACTCTCTCTCTCTCTCTCTCTCTCTCTCTCTATATATATATTGTGATAGCTTGGGGGAATTAAACTCAAAATGGCGGCTGACTCCTGGTCCGGACAGCGGTGGTTCGTGGTACTGGGCGCCAGAAAGTTAGCTTTCAGACGGTCAAGTGTGAATAAAAGTGGCTTTATTCAGCTTAACTGCAACACAGCAAAACAACAAAAAACCTATGCCACAGTTAGGGCCTAACTCACTCCTTGAGCCCCTAACTGTCCTGACTGTTACTCAGCTCTAGCAACAGTCCTCTGTGGACGCCAGCCCTGTGGGACAGAGCCTATCTCTCTGTCCTCGCTGGTCTACTCCTGTGGATGCCAGCCCTCTGGGACAGAGCCTCTCTCTGTACTCGCTGGTCCACTCCTGTGGACGCCAGCCCTCTGGGACAGAGCTTCTCTCTCTGTCCTCGCTGGTCCACTACTTCCTGCTTCCTGCAGGATGCTCCAGCCCCTCTGGAGTTGCGTGCCACCACCCAAAGGCGTGGCTGAGAGCCTTTTCTGGTCTGGCCTGGGTCGCTCAACAGCGCCCTCTGGCTCACATACTTACATACCCTCCCCCTCAGCTCACTACCCATGGGGTGAGCTACAATGGGACGAGACATCCTATGACGAAGTCCCTCTTCAACCAAGTAGGCCTGTCCAGTGTCTCTCCAGAATTCCCAATCTGGGGGTCTCTTCTTCCGGATTCCGGTTACTCGACACTTTCTCATCACTTTAACTGCTACGTCAAGATCCTGGCCATTCTGTGCAAAGGCAAGTTTTTCTTCATCACCTTCACAATTCGCCATACAGGGGATCACATCATTTTCATCACATTTCTCGCCATAGTCTTCAGCTATCCCATTGCAGGACTTTGATTCCTTTAGTGAATAGCCGTAAGAATCTTCATCTTCTCCTATCCTGAATCCACAAGAGCTCAGAGACCAACTAACACGTACTTCCTGCACATCAATGTCTTTAGAGTATAACTGTTTCACGGGTACTTTTTCCGTAACCTTCATCTCAAAACAAACTTTGCCATCACCATCAAGTCTTAGAAGTTTAGGAGACATAGGCCGCTTGCTCTCCTCTTTGTTTGAGATACACAATCTCTGTACTGCAATATCTTCTCCTTCTGCACGAGGGCCATACCGTACACCCTCACAAAATAGCTCACGCTGAACTACATTTTCTGGCATGTCTTTAACAACTGTCACATCATTGGTGACATGTAACCATCTCTTACTTCTTGACTCCCCCTTCACAGACAACATGGAGTCATTATTCACCGTTTGTCCACTAGACATTTGGCTAGAGACAGGCACAGCAACACCTTTATCCACAATGGCTTCAGACACTTTAGCTGTTGGGACAACATATGCGTGGTCAGTCTTCTTACAGACTCTTGTTCCACACTTTTGGTGACCCTTCACCTTATTTATCATCTCACAGCCCTCTAGGCTTTAGACCTCATTGGTTTGAGGCTGGACCCACTCTGTCACAGGCAGTGTGTGACCAATCACAGTTTCTTCTTCTGTTGGACCTTCTTTGGCCTCCTCACATTTTGCAGGATCACTCATGTCTGTCTGACTTAATGATTCTCCTTTCTCTGCCTCTATGCTGGCAGATTTTTCCAATTCTAACGCCTTCTGTAGCGCACAAATCTCTGATTCCAGCTCCAAAACTTTCTTCACTGCGACATTTTTCTGTGCCGCTTCCATCTCAGTCTTTACTAGTGCACCTTGCAGCTTTATTTCTGACTCGCGCTTCACCTGATCCATCTGCAACTCCAGCTGTTCCTTGATGCGTGCAATTTCCTCCTGATGGTTCACTTGCACCTTTAGTTTAGCAACAAGCATTTTTAGATCTACAATCTCAGCATACAAATTAGACAGGTTTCCCTCAAACTGAATCTTCATGTCTTCTATCTGGAGGTCCAATTCTCTCTTGGCCTTTTCCAGCTTGTCATAAGCATTAGCTTTGTTCTCATACAATATCTGCACAGATTCCAGGTTTTTCTCAACTTCATCCTTGGAGCTAACCAAATTCTCCATTTCAGTGCACAGTTGCTTGTTGAGCCTCTCTAACTCGGCCTTCAATTCAAGGGCCTCTGCTTCAGCACGGTCACGTTCTTCTGCATATCTAGCAGAAAGAGTCTTCTCTTCACCAAGCAGCTGATCAAACTTTTTCTGCTTCCTTTCCAAATTTGACACCATCCGACGTTGATGATCAAGGTCTACACCTACATCTTCTAGTTCCTGCTGCAGTCTAATTTTCGTCTTCTCAAGTTTTTCATAAGCAGCAACCTTCTCCTCAAACCGTTGATTTGTAGCTTCTAGCTCCTTTTGCAACCTTTCCTTTAGTTCTTCAACAGAGTCCAAGGACCCAATACTATCTTCCATTTTTTCCTTCATATCAGTCGCCTGAGCCTGTAGTGTTGAAATCTGCTTTGTCAAATCTCTTTTTGCTATCTCCTCTTCCTCTAGTTGCTCAAGGAAACTTTTTCTCATCTTCCATTTGTTTTAGTTTTGTACTAAGGTCAAGCTTCTGACAAGTTTCAAATCTTTGGAAAGTTTGATAAACTTGCAGTCTGCTTGAGAAAGAAGCCTTGTGACATTATCCAATTCCACCTGTAGTCTATTTGCCTTGCCTAGTAGTTCTGCTTGAAACCTGTCCCCTTCTGTGACTTTTAGTTGCATCACTTGAAGTTGAGTCTCTACTTTTTTATGACTCTCCTGTAAGGCTTGCACCTTCTGAGCATGGACAGATGACATCTCCATCAATTCTTTGTCTTTATTTTGCACCAAAACAGACAACTTCTCATTATCTTCACAAGATCCTGACAGCGCCCTCTCCAGGCTGCATATTCTAGCTTTGAGTTCACTTTCTCTTTGTTCCAGAACTCCAGCTTTACTTCGCCATTCGTGGATTTCACCACTTATGCGAACCTGATATAAGTTTTGCTCTGACTGCAATGTCTGCACCACAGATTCTAAATCACTCTCTCGGTCAGACACATGCTTCCTCAGCTCTGCAATTTCATTTTCTTTGTCAGTCAAGGCAACCGAAAGTCTTTCACACATCCTGACTTTGTCATCCAGACATTCTGACTGACTCTGCAAAAATTCACTTCTCTCACGTTTAGCAGTTTCAAGGTCATCTCTTAATTTTTCAATGACACTCTCTTTGGCAATGGAGTCTTGAACATGCTGCTCCTTTAAATCCTGCAATTGCTTCTCAAGCACTTGCTTTTACTCTACACTCTGTATAACTTCCTTAGACAGAGCACATTTCATTTCTGCAAACTCCTTCTTAGTGACACAGTCCATTCCAGGCAAACCCAGTACCACATTTTCACAATGACTAGGATATAACCTCTTCATAGAGTCAAGCTCTGCCTTCAACTTAAGGTTCTCTCTTTCTGATACCAAAAGTTGCCATTTCCAATCAGATATTTCATTCTCATACATGAACCTGATAGTTTTATTCTCATCTTGAAGCTGCTGCACCCTAACATTTTCATCTTTGGCGCTCTGATGCACTCCATTATGAGACACACGCTCAGCAGGGACATATTCCATCACAGAACAGAGGTGCTTTAGAAAAATTGAGTCACCATCATGCAACCCTTTATCTTTACTTGCACTCCACCTGATCTGCTCCGGGTTTTGTGTCTCTCTGCATTCAGACTTCTGCACTAATACACCTGTGCATGACTTCTCTGCTTTTTTACAAGCTGAAATTCTCTTTTTCTTGCCCATGGTTTACTAACAAAATTACACAATATTCCACAGCAACCTTGCTTTCAACCGGCAGCAACTTTTTACTATCTTCTGTAGTCACCTGTATTCAAACAGTTAACTTATGTGGCACTACAACCACCAGCATTTTCTTCTGTCTTCCACAGAAAACACCAACATGGCACCACAGCCTTTCACATAGACTTGTTTATGTGGCACTACAACCACCAGCATTTTCTTCTGTCTTCCACAGAAAACACCAACATGGCACCATAGCCTTTCACATAGACTGTTTGCAATATCCATCTTCTATACACATTGCATACTTTCTTGCCATCAGCAAACATTTCACAGACTTCTGTGCCACAGTATACACAAAGTCCATTCCCTGGATTCCCCATCCAGAGTTTTTACTTTCACCAGTTTTTTGCACACACATTGCTATGTTGCAATTCACTCACCCCATTCTGGGCTTCTCAGTTGAAATCACAGATTTCTTCCAGCTGTAGGCCACAATGCACACTTAGCAGTACTGCAGTCATCATTCACTTGTCTTCCAGGACTTGCGTGGATCTCTTTATGCCCGCGGTCTCCACCATATGTGATAGCTTGGGGGAATTAAACTCAAAATGGTGACTGACTCCTGGTCCGGACAGCGGTGGTTCGTGGTACTGGGTGCCGGAAAGTTAGCTTTCAGACGGTCAAGTGTAAATAAAAGTGGCTTTATTCAGCTTAACTGCAACACAGCAAAACAACTCACTCCTTGAGCCCCTAACTGTCCTGACTGTTACTCAGCTCTAGTAACAGTCCTCTGTGGACGCCAGCCCTGTGGGACAGAGCCTATCTCTCTGTCCTCGCTGGTCCACCCCTGTGGACGCCAGCCCTCTGGGACAGAGCCTCTCTCTGTCCTCGCTGGTCCACTCCTGTGGACGCCAGCCCTCTGGGACAGAGCCTCTCTCTCTGTCCTCGCTGGTCCACTACTTCCTGCTTCCTGCAGGATGCTCCAGCCCTCCTGGAGTTACGTGCCACCACCCAAAGGTGTGGCTGAGAGCCTTTTCTGGTCTGGCCTGGGTCGCTCAACAGCACCCTCTGGCTCACATACTTACAATATATATACACACACGTGGACAAAATTGTTCGTACCCCTCGTTTAATGAAAGAAAAACCCACAATGGTCACAGAAATAACTTGAATCTGACAAAAGTAATAATATATAAAAATTCTATGAAAATGAACAAATGAAAGTCAGACATTGCTTTTCAATAAAGGCTTCAACAGAATTTTTAAAAAAAGAAAACTCATGAAACAGGCCTGGACAGAAATGATGGTTCCCTTAACTTAATATTTTGTTGCACAACCTTTTGAGGCAATCCCTGCAATCAAACGATTCCTGTAACTGTCAATGAGACTTCTGCACCTCTCAACAGGTATTTTGGCCACTCCTCATGAGCAAACTGCTCCAGTTGTCTCAGGTATGAAGGGTGCCTTCTCCAGACGCCATGTTTCAGCTCCTTCCAAAGATGCTCAATAGGATTTAGGTCAGGGCTCATAGAAGGCCACTTCAGAATAGTCCAATGTTTTCCGCTTAGCCATTCTTGGCTGTTTTTAGCTGTGTGTTTTGGGTCATTATCCTGTTGCAAGATCCATGACCTGCGACTGAGACCAAGCTTTCTGACACTGGGCAGCACATTTCTCTCTAGAATCCCTTGATAGTCTTGAGATTTCATTGTACCCTGCACAGATTCAAGACACCCTGTGCCAGATGCAGCAAAGCAGCCCCAGAATATAACAGAGCCTCCTCCATGTTTCACAGTAGGGACAGTGTTCTTTTCAAGATATGCTTCATTTTTCCGTTTGTGAACATAGAACTGATGTGCCTTGCCAAAGATTTCGATTTTTGTCTCATCTGTCCATAGGAGATTCTCGCAGAAGCTTTGTGGCTTGTCAACATGTAGTTTGGCAATTCCAGTCTGTCAGATTCAAGTTATTTCTTTGACCATTGTGGGTTTTTCTTTCATTAAACGAGGGGTACCAACAATTTTGTCTACGTGTGTGTGTATATATATATATATATATATATATATATATATATATATAACACACAATTTTTCCTGAAATTACTTTAACACAATATTGTGACATGTTAGCAAGACCCTTGAAATTCTGAACTTCACAAAACAATGGTTGGCTCCACATAGACATATATAGGATAGTCAGTATATTACATTGTGACTTATCACAAATAAAAATGTGTTTTTGGAAAAGCTGCCTAAAGAGGACTTTTGACTAACTACTCCAACTCTGCACCCTTCAATAAATGACGCTCTACTGATTCTGGCACAGTTGGAATTTTTTATCCAGCTCCCTCTATTGCTGTTCATTTTAGCACAATTAAGCACCCTGTGGTCAGTTGGCCGGTTCCTGTCTTTTTGCTCCAGTCCAGGACCGCCCACCTGACAGTAGAGAGCATGATTGTGCTGAAATTAATAGAAATGATTGCTCAGGAACGCAGGGGGCTACAGAAAACTAATGAACCCAAAATAATAAATCAACTAGTGACACTTTCTATGGGTTTTTTGACTACAGAAAACATTCCATCTGCGCCAGAATCAGTGGAGAACTACGTATTGAAGGACACAATGAGTTGGAGTTGGTAGAGGTGGTGAAAGGTCAACTTTGACAAAAAGATGCCTAGACATGTCCTTTTGAGGGGATGTGTAAGGGAGGACACAGCTGTATTTTCAGAAAGTATTCTCACTTTGGAGAATTTGATGCCATACACATACATATTTTTTTTTTTTTCCAAGATGGCGCCGCTGAAGTGGCTGCCTGGTTGGCAGCTCTGAGACTCTCTCTCTCTTATTTTTTCTTTCTCTGTCTGTTTTTTATCTCTCTACTTAATGGACTTTACACTATGAAGAAATGAAGAAACAAAGACTTGGAATTGGACCTTTGTGATACTTTTTTTTTTGTTTTATCTGTCTTTTTGTCCTGCTGAAATGGGGACTCTTGTGTCTGCAGGCATTTCTTTTGTCTACACAAGAGAGAAATTACTGCAGCTTAGAGTCACAACAACAGGGCTGCATACCATTTGCCCACCCATCCCCCAAGAACTCTGGAGAAAGAAAAAGCGGGGGAGGGGCTGCAGAGCAGGAACTCTTCAGAGGATTAAAAAGAGGCGTTACCGACCAACTGTTCCCTCCATCATTATGGGCAATGTGAGATCTCTTGCAAACAAGATGGATGAACTAACAGCGCTCACCAGGCACCATCAGGAGTTTCGGGTGTGCAGCATGATTCTACTTACAGAGACTTGGCTCACTGAAGTTACTCCTGACCCTCTGGTCTCCTTGGATGGTTTTAAACTCCTTCGGGCAGACAGGACAAGGGAGAGCGGTAAGAGGAAAGGAGGGGGGCTGGCAATGTTTGTGAATAATAGATGGTGCAATCCTAGGCACATTGTGATTAAGGAGCAAACTTGCTGTAAGGACATTGAACTATTAGCTGTGAGCATGAGACCTTTCTATCTACCAAGGGAACTATCACATGTCATCGTGATAGCTGCATATGTCCCCCCCCTCTGCGAAAGCTGACGCTGCCTGCGAGGTCCTACAAGCCACGCTGAGCCAGTTACAGTCTCAGCACCCCCAGGCCCTCCTTCTTGTGTCTGGTGATTTCAACCATGCCTCGCCATCATCCACACTTCTCAGTTTCACACAGTATGTAACCTGCCACACAAGAGACAACAAAACACTGGACTTGTTCTTTGCCAACGTGAGGGAGGCATATAACTCATCAGCCCTACCGCCCCTGGGAAGATCGGATCACAACCTAGTACATCTCCGACCTGTGTACAAGCCACTTGTACGTAGAGAACCAGCTGTCACCCGCACAGTGAGGATATGGTCCGAGGAGAGTGATGAGGCTCTGAGGGATTGTTTTGACACAACCGCATGGGAAGTTTTGCAGGATTCGTATGGAGAAGATATAGAAGGACTCACACACTGCATAACAGACTACATTAATTTTTGTGTGGACAACACAGTACCCACAAAAGTGGTGACGTGCTTCTCCAACAACAAACCATGGATTAACTCTGATATAAAAACACTACTTAAGGAGAAAAAGATGGCATTCAGGACAAGAGATAAGGAGGGGTTGAGGGAAGTACAAAAGGAGCTGAGGCATCTAATCAGGCAAGGAAAAGCCAGTTATAAGGAAAAAAATGGAAAAGCAAATGGAAAGAAAAGACATAAGGGGGGTCTGGGAGGGGCTTAAGTCAATTTCGGGTCATAAACAGTCGGTCTGCCAGATTGAGGCAGATGTTAACTGGCTTAATGAACTAAACCTATTCTTCAACAGATTTGATCACACACCAGCTCCTCCCACCCCAGAATGTCCTTCAGCTCCCCTCACCACAATGACTTCACCCCAATCACCCCATGTGGCTACTTCCCAACAGACCAGTAAATCCAGAAATCCGTCTTTATCTGACCACAGTCTGACCTTCACACGGGCCCAGGTGAGGAAGGAAATGAAAAAGATCAAGGCGAGGAAAGCCGCAGGGCCAGATGACATCAGTGCAAGGCTAATTAAGACTTGTGGGGACCAGCTGTGTGGTATAATTACATATATGTATAATATGAGCCTGAGGCAGGAAATAGTCCCTGAATTATGGAAATCTTCTTGTGTGGTACCAGTTCCAAAGAAACCTCACCCTATGGACCTCAATGACTACAGACCTGTAGCACTGACATCCCACTTGATGAAGATCTTAGAGAGATTGGTTCTCACACATCTTCGCCCTCTAGTGAGCCCTGCTATGGACCCTCTCCAGTTTGCTTATCGACCGGGCATTGGGGTAGATGATGCCATCATCCACCTTCTGCACAGGGCTCTGTCTCACCTGGAAAAACCAGGGAACACGGTGAGAATAATGTTCTTTGATTTCTCCAGTGCTTTTAACACCATACAGCCCAGGTTACTGAGAGACAAGCTGGGCCTTGCTGGAGTGGACCACCACCTCTCCAACTGGATCCTAGACTACCTCACAAATCGACCTCAATACGTGAGAGCCCAAGACTGTGTGTCAGGTACCGTGATCTGTAATACGGGGGCACCTCAGGGTACGGTTCTCGCCCCTTTCCTCTTCACACTGTACACTGCTGATTTTAGGTGCAACTCATCCAGCTGCTACCTACAGAAGTATTCTGATGACTCTGCAATAGTAGGCCTCATCACAGACGATGATGACAGGGAGTACAGAGAACTGAACCGTTTTTTGTGGACTGGTGCCACCGGAACCACCTGAAGATTAACGCGGGGAAGACCAAGGAGATGGTGGTGGACTTCCGTAAAGGCAGATGCCCTCCAAAACCAGTGGACATCCTGGGGACGGGCATCGAGATTGTGAACACCTATAAGTACCTGGGTCTGCTCCTTAATAATAAGCTGGACTGGGCAGATCATATGGAGGCCCTGTACAGGAAGGGCCACAGCAGGCTCTACCTGCTTAGGAAGCTGAGAGCCTTTGGAATCCGGGGGGCACTTCTTAGGACTTTCTTCAACTCGGTAGTGGCATCAGCCATCTTCTTTGGAGTGGCCTGCTGGGGGAGCAGTATATCGGAAAAAAAAGAGGGGGGGGGGGGGCGGCGCCGCCCCCGGCGCCCCCCCCCGCCCGCGGCGGGGGGGGGGGGGGGGGGGGGGGCGGCCCCCGCGGGGCCCCCCCCCGGGGGAGGGGCCCCCCCCCCCCCGGGGGCGGGGCGGCGCCCCGGCGGGGCCCGCCGGCCCCCGCCCCCCCCCCCCCGCGGGGGGGGGGGGGGCGGGGCGGCCCCCCCCCCCCCCCCCCCCCGGGGGGCCCCCCCACCCCCCCCCCCCCGGGGCGCACAACACCCACACCGAACAGAAAAAACTCCCCCCCCCCCCCAACCCCCCCCCCCCCCCTCCTCTTCCTTCTGTCTGTCTGCTATTAATGTAATGCCTCTCACCTTGGAACATTCCTGTACATGTTGTATTTGTATTTGTATCTGCTTATCTTATCTTTGCTGCTGTAACACACTGAATTTCCCCACTGTGGGACTATTAAAGGACTATTATTATTATTATTATTATTATTATTATTATTATTATTATACTCCATATTGTGGCATACATCACACCTCTGGGCCTTTTGTGCTGCCACACAACTTTCACACGTATGATTTTGTCTATATTTTTTTCAGCAAATGTAAATTAAATTATAACTAGAGATGAGTGAATTTTTCAAAAGTTCGATTCGAAGTTCCAAAAAAATTAGCTTCGATCCGAATTACTTTGCGGCGAATAAACAGCTATTTCCGGGCTACAGAGAGCCGGGGTGGGCGGCAAAATGGCGGAAGCCCTTGGATGCCACAGTCATGTTTCTCTCTCTCTCTCTCAGCACGGACAACTTTTATTCGGATGGAAGGATCTGCTAACAAGCAAAGACACGTCTACCCAATCACATCACTAGAGAATATCATGTAACTGTCTGATGTCACAAAGGTCCTTACTAAATATTTGTTACCACGAAGCATCAGGAAATCCGGAATCGTGGAGAATCAAAGATTTCCTGAAATTTGGATCGAATTCCACTGCAGAATCGATTCGCTCATCTCTAATTATAACATGTAAAGGTAAGATATTCTGAAACATCTTTAAGACATTTAATGTTATCTTACCACTACAATTATGTATTATTTTATGTGTAACACAGAGAGACGTTTCTGTAGTATCTTATATCTGTGGCCCTGTGTCATATAGCAGAGGGTTCCAGATCTTTGGTTAGGAAAGCATGAGTCTATGGTGTGGTGGAGGAACCTGCCACTAACTAGAATAGTGTTCTACAGAGGTAGACAGTCACATTCTGGAGCAGCACTCCAGTGAAAGAACTATGCTAAGGCTATGCTTGGTATTGCAGTTCATCCTATTCACTGCAATGGTACTACCGTGTTTCCCCGAAAATAAGACCCCCCGAAAGTAAGGCATAGGAGAGGTTTCGGAGAATTGCCTAATATAAGGCATCCCCCGAAAGTAAGGCGTATGTTCCCGACAGAACATACGGTATATACGTATGTTTGGCCGTGGGAGAACCCCACAATCTCTGCTATCATTATACTCGGGGGTCTTTTCAGACCCCTGAGTATAATATCGGCGGCCCAGGGGAGGTGAGCGAACATAAATCTATGTGCTTACCTGTCCTTCTCCAGGCTTCGGGCCTGTTTGGTGCGCGCAGACGTCAGCGGCGTCATTTTGCGCGCGGCCGGCCGGATCCGTGCGCGGCCTGGTCTAACAGTGAAGAGGCCGGGTGCGCACGGGCATGCACCGGAGCGGGCGGGTGCACGTTGTTTTTTATGTTTCTATCCTCTCCTGGGTCTCCGATCATTATACTCGGGGTCTGAAAAGCCCCCACAGTATAATAATTGTTCATGGGTGGTCCACTATGGGGCAAACTACTGTGTGCAGGGGCCACTATGGGGAATGATACTGTGTGCAGGGGCCACTATATAGCATAATACTGTGTGCAGGGGCCACTATGGGAGATGATACTGTGTGCAGGGGCCACTATGGGAGATGATACTGTGTGCAGGGGCCGCTATGGGACATGATACTGTGTGCAGGGGCCGCTATGGGACATGATACTGTGTGCAGGGGCCACTATGGGAGATGATACTGTGTGCAGGGGCCACTATGGGATATGATACTGTGTGCAGGGGCCACTATGGGACATGATACTGTGTGCAGGGGCCACTATGGGACATGATACTGTGTGCAGGGGCCACTATGGGACATGATACTGTGTGCAGGGGCCACTATGGGACATGATACTGTGTGCAGGGGCCACTATGGGACATGATACTGTGTGCAGGGGCCACTATGGGACATGATACTGTGTGCAGGGGCCACTATGGCGAATGATACTGTGTGCAGGGGCCACTATGGGAGATGATACTGTGTGCAGGGGCCACTATGGGATATGATACTGTGTGCAGGGGCCACTATGGGACATGATACTGTGTGCAGGGGCCACTATGGCGAATGATACTGTGTGCAGGGGCCACTATGGGACATGATACTGTGTGCAGGAGCCACTATGGGACATGATACTGTGTGCAGGGGCCACTATGGGAGATGATACTGTGTGCAGGGGCCGCTATGGGGCATGATACTGTGTGCAGGGGCCGCTATGGGACATGATACTGTGTGCAGGGGCCGCTATGGGACATGATACTGTGTGCAGGGGCCGCTATGGGACATGATACTGTGTGCAGGGGCCGCTTGGGACATGATACTGTGTGCAGGGGCCGCTATGGGACATGATACTGTGTGCAGGGGCCACTATGGGACATGATACTGTGTGCAGGGGCCACTATGGGACATGATACTGTGTGCAGGGGCCACTATGGGACATGATACTGTGTGCAGGGGCCACTATGGCGAATGATACTGTGTGCAGGGGCCACTATGGGAGATGATACTGTGTGCAGGGGCCACTATGGGATATGATACTGTGTGCAGGGGCCACTATGGGACATGATACTGTGTGCAGGGGCCACTATGGCGAATGATACTGTGTGCAGGGGCCACTATGGGAGATGATACTGTGTGCAGGAGCCACTATGGGACATGATACTGTGTGCAGGGGCCACTATGGGAGATGATACTGTGTGCAGGGGCCGCTATGGGGCATGATACTGTGTGCAGGGGCCGCTATGGGACATGATACTGTGTGCAGGGGCCGCTATGGGACATGATACTGTGTGCAGGGGCCTCTATGGGACATGATACTGTGTGCAGGGGCCGCTATGGGACATGATACTGTGTGCAGGGTCCGCTATGGGACATGATACTGTGTGCAGGGGCCACTATGGGACATGATACTGTGTGCAGGGGCCGCTATGGGACATGATACTGTGTGCAGGGGCCGCTATGGGACATGATACTGTGTGCAGGGGCCGCTATGGGACATGATACTGTGTGCAGGGGCCGCTATGGGACATGATACTGTGTGCAGGGGCCGCTATGGGAGATGATACTGTGTGCAGGGGCCGCTATGGGAGATGATACTGTGTGCAGGGGCCGCTATGGGAGATGATACTGTGTGCAGGGGCCACTATGGGAGATGATACTGTGTGCAGGGGCCACTATGGGATATGATACTGTGTGCAGGGGCCACTATGGGACATGATACTGTGTGCAGGGGCCGCTATGGGACATGATACTGTGTGCAGGGGCCACTATGGGAGATGATACTGTGTGCAGGGGCCACTATGGGACATGATACTGTGTGCAGGGAAATTAATGGTTTGGATTGTTATGATGATGTCCTAGAAGATGATGACATAACTGTCATTGAATAAATTTTACTTTCTATTCGTACCGTAAATATTGGTAAATGTACCATACTGTTAATTGTTGTACATGGAAATAATGGTCGGTAGTAAGAAATTCTTGATAGGATTCACAGTTTGTCTGTTTATGCTGGTTTGTGATGACAACTACTGTACAGTACCGTATATAATAAATGTTCATTTTTTTGTTCAGCAATAAATGTGAATTCTTCTTCATTGAAAAAAAATAAGACATCCCCTGAAAATAAGACACAGCACATCTTTGGGAGCAAAATTAATATAAGACGCTGTCTTATTTTCGGGGAAACAGGGTAAGCTGCTAATAAGCCATGTGACTGATGAATGTGACGTCACATGGCCTGTGAAGCAGAAGCGGTGCTCTGGTAGTTGATCTGTGGGGTCCTGGGTGTCGGACCTTATCTTTTGTGCCATCTCTATCTCTTTATAGATACGCTTTGATAAGCCGGGCTTCGTCACTCATCATCTGTAAATTGTTAATTAGTTTGTTACTATGTAATGTCTGAGATTCTCTGTACATGTGCCCTCCGATTTGTTAAGTGCTGCAGCATATGTTGGCACAGCTGAATTTTTTTTTTTAACATTAAGGATTTTATTAAATTTTTACATAAAAACAGAAATAAAACATCTCAAACAACATTTTGAAGCTGGAAGCACATGGGTGGGGAAGGGGAGGAGGTAGGGGAAGGAGATAGGGGTTGCGGAATGACAAATGGAGCAAATTAGAGGGGTATAACATGAGCTCTGTCGCAGCAGGGCCGAACAAAGAATTCACTTTTCATATTGTCAGAGATAAAACAGTATAAACAACAAAATGATCAGGGAAGTACATGGATGGGGGGGCAGTTAGGCTAGGGGATAGGAGAGGTTAATGGAATAGGATATAGGGAATAACATAGGCTCTGTCGCAGCAGAGCCGAACACAGAATTCAATAAAGTGTAGGGTAAAGTCAAAACACAAGTACATTATTATGACAAAAGATTAGAAGAAGTCAGGGGGGGGGGGGTAGGTCCCTGTTGGGGGGATATAGAGGAAAGGCAGACTGGAATTCATTGGAGTGGTAAAAAAGATTCCAAAGGCGCCATGTTTGGTGATGGGTCCTGTCATCCTGTCGCAGCTCCGCCAGCATATTTTCCATGCTACGAATGAGCAAAATCTCTTTAAGCCAGGACACCAGGGAGATGGGCATCTGAGATTTCCATAGTCTAGGAATCACAGACCTTGCGGCCATGAGCATGAAGCCTATCAATTTACGGGTGTGTTTCTCATATTTACTCGGGAAGATGGAAAGAAGGGGGGCCGGGTCATCGCCTAATGAAATGCCCGTAACCGTCTTAATTATACGACGAACTTCTGACCAGAAAGGGCGTAAAAGTGTACACCAAATGTGCTTCATCGTACCCTGGCCGGAGTTACATCCCCAACATCGATCTGAGGTGGAGGGATACATCTCATGGAGAATAGATGGGACTCTGTACCATCGGGAGAGTATCTTATAGTTAGTCTCCTGTGCCTTGCAGGAAATAGAGAATTTGTGGCACGCCTGGAATGCCGATGACCACACATCTGGCGCGAACGAGACCCCCAGCTCCCTCTCCCATCCACCCGCATAAGCAGGTAGGGAGTCAGTAGCAGTCTCCCGCAGCATGCCATAGATAAGTGAGATTGTGTAAGCTGGGGTATGGGGAGAGAGGCATATGCGTTCAAAAGGCAGTAACTCTCTGTGCAAGTTGTGTGTTACCTTAAGAGTGGCGTATAGGTGAGTTAGCTGGGCGTATTGCCAATGGGATATGGCAGAATCAGGGTCTGACCCAGGAGGGTCAGCTCTTGGAGGGGGAGGAGAGGGCGCAGCTGAATTTTAAAGGGGTTGGGTTATCCGGGGAATAATAAAGCTTACCTATGCATTTCCTGCGTTCACTCGGGGTGTTCTTCTGGCCTCCTGGTTGCGTGCCCCTGTGGATTGCCAAGGTCTGTGATTGGGCTCCAGAGGTCACATAGGATACGTCAACGTCTTGCTGCTTCAACTGAACCATCATGATATCATCAGGTTTGAGTCGAGTCGGAAACTTTTGAAAAATTTGCATGAAACTGGTTTGATCTACTAATATACACCCTAGGCCACGAAGCCCCGTTTCTTACCTTTGAGTAAGGCAGCTGGGGAGGCCGGAACTCAGTCCTCAGTCTCCCTGCAGCCCGGGGAAGTGCGGGCTATGTTAGTAATATTATTAGTAAGAGTATTATGAATATGTATTCTCCAGCTAGCTTCTCCAGCTCATTCCTCTGAGGGTCCAAGTCAAGTTTTCCTTCATGCCTCCAAGTTTATGTACACTGTGAATTGTACTAACAAAACCCAAGAAATCCTAGAAACCTAGAAATAATTTATTATGTTTCTTAGTTAAACAGTTTACTTATTGAGTCATTTAACATAAACACTTTTGATGGATATCTGTATTATTGCATACAGACCACATTCACATATTTCTTGCCACATTGGAAATAAAATAAGATTTTCTTATCTTGCTTACAAGCTAAGCAGGGTAGCACCTCCGCTGTAGATTGTTACCAGGGTAGTACCACCTCCACTGTAGATTGTCACCAGGATGGTAGCACCTCCGCTGTAGATTGTCACCAGGATGGTAGCACCTCCGCAGAAGATTGTCACCAGGATGGTAGCACCTCCGCACTGTACTGTAGATTGTCGGCAGCATGGTAGCACCTCCACTGTACTGTAGATTGTCAGCAGCATGGTAGCAACTCTGGTGTAGATTGTCACCAGGATGGTAGCAACTCCGGTGTAGATTGTCACCAGGATGGTAGCACCTCCGCTGTAGATTGTCACCAGGATGGTAGCACCTCCGCTGTACTGTAGATTGTCGGCAGCATGGTAGCACCTCCACTGTACTGTAGATTGTCAGCAGCATGGTAGCAACTCTGGTGTAGATTGTCACCAGGATGGTAGCAACTCCGGTGTAGATTGTCACCAGGATGGTAGCACCTCCGCTGTAGATGTTACCAGGATAGTAGCACCTCCGCTGTAGATTGTCACCAGGATGGTAGCACCTCCGCTGTAGATTGTTACCAGGATAGTAGCACCTCCGCTGTAGATTGTCACCAGGATGGTAGCACCTCCGCTGTAGATTGTCACCAGGATGGTAGCACCTCCGCTGTACTGTAGATTGTCAGCAGCATGGTAGCACCTCCGCTGTAGATTGTCACTAGGATGGTAGCACCTCCGCTGTAGATTGTCACCAGGATGGTAGCACCTCCGCTGTAGATGTTACCAGGATAGTAGCACCTCCGCTGTAGATTGTCACCAGGATGGTAGCATGTCCGCTGTAGATTGTTACCAGGATAGTAGCACCTCCACTGTAGATTGTCACCAGGATGGTAGCACCTCCGCAGAAGATTGTCACCAGGATGGTAGCACCTCCGCTGTACTGTAGATTGTCGGCAGCATGGTAGCACCTCCACTGTACTGTAGATTGTCAGCAGCATGGTAGCAACTCTGGTGTAGATTGTCACCAGGATGGTAGCAACTCCGGTGTAGATTGTCACCAGGATGGTAGCACCTCCGCTGTAGATTGTCACCAGGATGGTAGCACCTCCGCTGTAGATGTTACCAGGATAGTAGCACCTCCGCTGTAGATTGTCACCAGGATGGTAGCACCTCCGCTGTAGATTGTTACCAGGATAGTAGCACCTCCGCTGTAGATTGTCACCAGGATGGTAGCACCTCCGCTGTAGATTGTCACCAGGATGGTAGCACCTCCGCTGTACTGTAGATTGTCAGCAGCATGGTAGCACCTCCGCTGTAGATTGTCACTAGGATGGTAGCACCTCCGCTGTAGATTGTCACCAGGATGGTAGCACCTCCGCTGTAGATGTTACCAGGATAGTAGCACCTCCGCTGTAGATTGTCACCAGGATGGTAGCACGTCCGCTGTAGATTGTTACCAGGATAGTAGCACCTCCACTGTAGATTGTCACCAGGATGGTAGCACCTCCGCAGAAGATTGTCACCAGGATGGTAGCACCTCCGCTGTACTGTAGATTGTCAGCAGCATGGTAGCACCTCCACTGTACTGTAGATTGTCAGCAGCATGGTAGCAACTCTGGTGTAGATTGTCACCAGGATGGTAGCAACTCCGGTGTAGATTGTCACCAGGATGGTAGCACCTCCGCTGTAGATTGTCACCAGGATGGTAGCACCTCCGCTGTAGATTGTCACCAGGATGGTAGCACCTCCGCTGTACTGTAGATTGTCAGCAGCATGGTAGCACCTCCGGTTTAGATTGTCACCAGGATGGTAGCAACTCCGCTGTAGATTGTCACTAGGATGGTAGCACCTCCGCTGTAGATTGTCACCATGATGGTTGCACATCCGCTGTAGATTGTTACCAGGATAGTAGCACCTCCGCTGTAGATTGTCACCAGGATGGTAGCACCTCCGCTGTAGATTGTCACCAGGATAGTAGCACCTCCGCTGTACTGTAGATTGTCGGCAGCATGGTAGCAACTCCACTGTACTATAGATTGTCAGCAGCATGGTAGCAACTCCGGTGTAAATTGTCACCAGGATGGTAGCACCTCTGCTGTAGATTGTTACCATGACTTATTGCTCTATTTTCCGTATATTTGTGTTACAACTTTTTTTTTTTTTTTTTTTTTGCTTTTCATTACCGTTAATTTATTCTACTTTGATGTCCCTTCCCAAAGCCACCCGAAAGGATAATTTGATTAACTCTTTGCTTGGCATGAAGTCAGAGGCCCCTTTGAAGCAGGTATTTCCAGTTTCTCTTGCGCTGTTAAATGGAATATAGCACCTTGCCACACAAGAGACCTTAAAGAGCGGTGAGATGGACGTGGTGATAGATTTATGGCAAATATTCAAAGAATTCTTTGGTTGAAGTATCACTTTTAGAAGACATTGGGTTGTATCACTCCTGTAGGGATTATTGAGAGGAGGGAAAAGTGCAGGGAAAGTTGAAATTCCCACATTCCTTTAAGATGGATTTAGAAAGTTGAATTTTCTCAGGAAAACAGGCCAAATTCAAAATGAATCTTCCATTTATTTATTTATTCTCTTTTGTGGGATTACAAAAAAATACTAAATTATTTGGTGAAGAAACAAATTCTGAATAATATTGGCTAAAATATACTGAAAAATATGAATCAAGATGGATAAATATTATTTGTTTACTACGAAGAGTAAGAGATGTCTTGTGGGTTATTTTACTATGTTTTAGGATCGACAGAAAATCTCAAACATAACAGAATGTTTCAATAAAACCTCTGGGATTTCTATAACTGTAATATGGAGGGCTGTCAAATTCATTTATAAGGGCTGCAAAATTAATAGCCACCTACTAATTCCCCTACATTGTTGATTCAAAGGAAGGCAAAAAACCCCATGAGGCTGATGCCAATTGCCCCATGTCTAGGGAAAAATATTTCTTCCCGACTCTAACTCGAGCAATCAATATAAGGCTAAAGCCCCACGTAGTGAGCCTCAGCCAAAAAACGCTGAGAGAAAAAGCGTGGCGGAAACCTAAGGTTTCCGTAGGTATAATTGACTTATTGCAATTTCCAAAAACACGACGGTTTTGGAAATCGCAGCATTTCTGTTGTGGGTATTTTTCTGCAATGTTTGGATGGAATTCGCCAAAATCTCATCCACTTTGCAGGGATTCTGAAAGGCCGTAAAACGCTGCGTTGAATTTATGTTACATGGAGCCCCGGCCTAAAAGTCTGGATCTACTTGTCTTCCCCAAAGATCAAAATTCTGTAATGTGTAATATTTTTTCTTTCAAGAAAGTATCTATTGCCAATATATTAATTTATTTCTCAATATGCAAATGTCACGTGACCCTGTGTTTGTGGTCCTGTGCAACAGATGCAAATAAGGCACTACATTCAGGTGAGCCTAACCTACCTAACCGTGTTGATGGTTTAATATGTTTCATAACATATACATTATATATATATATATATATATATATATATATATATATATATATATATATATATATATATATATATATATATATATATATATATATATTAGTAACAGACTTCCTTTAAGGCTTTATGATGATATTTGGTAGACCACAGGAAAATAATGGTATTAAGTGAATGGGTACCCTGTTTACAGTATACAGAGCTGTGTCCTTCCAGTTCTGTATACCATGCTGATCGTGGTAGTGCCAGATATCAAACCTTGCACCAGGTTTCAAACTCCCCACAGATCTCATATGTAGAATATAGATATAAGAAACTTTGTAATATATCTTATCAGAGGAAAATGCTTCTAGCTCCTGTTATAAGTTTCTCTCCTGACTGCTAAACTGCTCTACTGTCATTTTTGTCTGTAGTGAAGACAGCCTGCAGTTCATAGAAGTCTATGGAGAGGGAGGGGAAGTGACAAGAGGAAAGACTCACAGATGCAGATTACAGTATTTTACCACAGCTTTATTAACATCTGTATTTCTCAGTACTGCTATAAATCTGCTAAACTCTTCCTGTTATTCGAGGCACCATGTGTTTGTGCTTGGTTCTCACTCACTGGGCTCCTCCTCCCCTCTCCATAGACTTCTATGTAACCTTATTTGTCTGTGAACTCCAGCTCATCTTCAGCAAAGACAGGTCTGAGCAGTGAATTGAGCAATTTTTAATTATGTAAAAATTGTGGCTTTTTTTGTAAGGCTTTTTTTTTTATATAGGGAAACACTGAAGTTGTGCAAGTCATAGTAATATTATGATTGACTGCCAACGGCCATCAAAAATTTCACCTCGCAGCTCTATTTTAAAAGAAATCGCTTTTTTTCTGCTCTTTTCAGGCCGTTTCCCTGCTCGCATTCCCACTGCTAAACTGTCTGAAAAGCATTGCTTGAGATGGACTGTGAGTATAGGTCTGGACTTCTCTCTATATGTCCTGCCAGAGGCGTAGCTAGGGGTTCAGTACAGGGGGGCGAACATGTCCAAGTGGGACCCCAACTTGGACTTGTTCGTATAACGATACTATCAGTATACGGTGAGCATATAGTGGTATATAGCGGCTCTACACAGGGCTCTGCAGACGATTTAGGTGAATACAGGGCAGTAGCATTTAGTGACTTACCGGTGACGTCTCTGACTAATCCTTCACATTTCCCATCTCTTTCATCTGGACGGCCATGACCATTTCTTCCAGTCTCTGTAAAGTTTGCAACACAGACATCTTTGGCTCCTCACTTTTCCAGGCACCTGACCCACATTGTCCTCACCTACACAAAGCCCCCATCCTGCTGCTACCCCAATTATAAAATATATAATATAACCCCCTATAATGAATAATACCCCCAAGTGTATCTTTAAGTTAATAACTTCCCTGTGCACCCCTTTAAATAGTGCCCCTTATTAATAATGCCCCAGATGTTTCCTAATTAGAAAGGAAAAAAAAAGGGGAAAAAAATTATTGGGGTTACAATACCCGGGACCCCCAGGATCAGCTGTTTGAATGAACCGTGGTACCTGTGTAAGCGGCGTGACCCCTTCTCTGTTTACATAGTGTCATTCATCTCATAGTGGCCATGTAATGTAACTACAGCCTCGTCCTATACACGTCTATGTGACAAGGGTGGAATTACATCACACGGACACTATAAACAGACAGCGTGTGATATAAACAGACGCCATAGCCCCTTCATACAGCTGATCAGTGGGGAATCACTTATCTCTTATTGATGTTTTATTCTGAGGATAGATCATCAATAAAAATGAGCTGGAAAACTCCTTAAAGAGGACCTTTCACGTCCTCATGTATATGCTGTTTTACATACCGCTAGAAAGCCGACAGCGCGCTGAATTCAGCACACTGCCGGCTTTCCCGGTATGTGCCCCGGGGCTGGAGATATCGGGGGTCTTATTTTCATGGTTTACTGTCAGAAGGGCGTTCCTGACAGTCTAGCTACACTGTGAGGTACGACCTCCCTGACAGTTCTCGTTCATAGACTTGTACTCAGGAGGTGTTCCTCACAACTCAGCGTCATCGCCGGGCAGTAAAGCGCTATGGGCGAGTACAGAGAGGGGGCGTTCCTTAGTGCCCGGTGATGACGCTGAGCTGTTAGGACGCCCCCCCAGTACAAGTCAATGATCAAGCACAGTCAGGGAGGACGTTCCTCACAGCGCAGCTAGACTGTCAGGAACGCCTTTCTGACAGTAAACCGTGAAACTAAGACCGCAGATATCTCCAGCTCCGGGGCACATACCGGGAAAGCCGGCAGTGCACTGAATTCAGCGCGCTGTCGGCTTTCTAGCGGTATGTAAAACAGTATATACATGAGGACATGAAAGGTCCTCTTTAAGGCTAAGGCCCCATGTGGTGTCCTGCAGCAAAAAAAGAGTTTTTCCTGCAGCACTTTGCACAGAAAGTTCGCAGAGGTTTCCTCTGCAGACTTTCTGCTTGAATTATATCTACAGGAAAACCGCTAGAATTTCCGTAGGTATAATTGACATGCTGCGATTTCCAAAACTGCATCTGTTTTGGAAATCGCAGCATATCCGCTGCGCATATTTTACTGCAAAGTGGGGATGGGGGCCACATGTGGCGAAAACCCACAGAAAAAAACCCGGCATGTTACATCTAGCAAATCCCATCCACACATTACGGAAAAATACATGCACAGATGCACTGCGATTTCCAAAACCGTTGCGGTTTTGGAAATAGAAGCATTTCAATTATACCTACAGAAACACTGGCAGTTTCCATATAGGTGTAATGAAATCAGAATGTCCACAGGGGAAACCTCTGCGGACCTTCTGTGAAAAGTGCTGCGAGAAAAACCACAATGTTACTGCTGTGGTTTTTCCTGCAGCGCTTTTTTTCTACAGCCCACTATGTGGGGCCTTAGTCTTATTAAAACCCAAGTGCCACCTTAATTAAATTAATTGACCCTCATATTATGCCCCTGATTCACCCTGACATAAATACTGCACCTCTAATGGCTCCTTATATTAATGACCACCCCCTTATGTGTATAATGCCTCCTAATATAAATGATGCCCCCTAATGGCCCCTTATATAAATAACCTCCCCCCTTGTATTAATAATACCCCGTATTAACCCTTATATAAAGGACCCCCCCGTCGTCATAATGCCCCCTAATGAATCCTCCCTTATAGTTATATTTCCCCCTCCTATCCACCCCTTATACTATTAATATACCCACAACTAAGCTAAAAAAACAAAAACAAAAGTCATACTCACCTGCGATGCTGATGAATGGAGCTGCCGGCGCTTCCTCCCTGTCCTCGCACAGGACATCTGTGTCTGAGTACGGGCGGCGCGTTGTTGTGACGTCATCGCGCCGCCCATGCTGAGAAGCAGACATCGTCTGTGGTCTCGGTGTCTTGTAAACCGCAGGCCTGTATTGGCTTGCGGTTTACAATACCGTTAAGTTGCAGGTTACGTTTTAACTAGATCGGTGTCTGCAGACACCGACCTAGTTAGAAATAAAGGATGTATTAATGGCGGCCCCGGGGTGGGCCCCCAAAGACTCAGTGGGCCCGGGGCAGCGGCCCCCTCTGCCCCCCTGCTAGCTATGCCTCTGTGTCCTGCATAATCCTGAACAGAGAGAAACAGGTGTAGAGCAGATTCTCCTCTATGTACTGTGTGCAGTGTATAGTAACTACTCTCTTTGTATAATGAGAAGATCTCTAATATTCTCATAGACTATGGGACAGATTCACTAAGACTCTGCACCACTTTTTTGGCCATAAAAAGTCACAAACTAAAATAGTCAGAAGTAGCGTTTTTACAACACCCTTACCACTCTTCTCAAAGCATGTAGGGGGTGGTCAGGGCATGGGTGGCCTCATCAGACATGTCACATTCAGTATCATTTATACTAGTTTTATGGCTTAAATGATGGCAGAAATCTATGCCAGCAAAGAAGTGGATGGGTTCCTGGAGGATGTGCCCTAATTCATGATTCCACGATGTTCAGGTCTTGATAAATCTCTGACATTGTGTCTCAGTTACTCACTATTTCCCAGCTTTCTGCTTGCGACCATTGATGGAGGACATTCAGAGGATGAAAGCCTCCTAATATTTCTCACAGCTGATGATATACTATAGACATATCCAGTCTGAGGCTGGTCTCTGTTAGCTGGACACAGCAAAAACATATTTCTCTCCTGCCCTGGCCTTCGGGCTGATATCACTTAGCTACATAAATTCAGAAGAATTAAATAGGAATTGTGGGGATGGTAGGACAAGACAGTAGCAAGAAATTGTAAGACAAAACATTTACTAAGATTCTCTAAAAATAGATTATACGCAAGAACCAAAGATCCTTGGGAAGAATAGCCCCGATATTATTGAGAGAGTCCCGTGAATACAACTGAAAAATGTTAGTACATTGTGGCATACAGATAAACCACAAGACACAGCACAATAATAATAAGGTAGATAGCCCCTCAATTCTGAATGGTGTAAATCACCACCATATAAAGTGTATATGATGGAGTGATGTGGCAAACCATAGCACTATATTGTGGTTTATCTATTGTGTGTGTGTCAGACACCGTGATCTGTAATACGGGGGCACCTCAGGGCACGGTTCCCCCCCCTTTCCTCTTCACACTGTACACTGCAGATTTTAGGTACAACTCATCCAGCTGCTACCTACAGAAGTATTCTGACGACTCTGCAATAGTGGGTCTCATCACAGACGATGATGACAGGGAGTACAGAGTACTGAACTGGGATTTTGTGGACTGGTGCCACCAGAACCACCTTAGGATTAATGCTGGGAAGACCAAGGAGATGGTGGTGGACTTCCATAAATGCAGATGCCCTCCTAAACCAGTGGACATCCTGGGGACAGGCATTGAGATTGTGAACACCTATAAGTGCCTGGGTTTGCTCCTTAATAATAAGCAGGACTGGGCAGATCATATGGAGGCCCTGTACAGGAAGGGCAACAGCAGGCTCTACCTGCTTAGGAGGCTGAGAGCCTTTGGAGTCCAGGGGGCACTTCTTAGGGCCTTTTTCAACTCGGTAGTGGCATCAGCCATCTTCTTCGGAGTGGCCTGCTGGGGGAGCAGTATATCAACCAGGGATAGGAATAGAATCGACAAGCTGATTAGAAGGGCCAGCTCTGTCCTGGGGAGCCCACTGGACCCAGTGCAGGTGGTGGGTGACAGAAGGATACTGTCCGTGGTGAGCTCCATGCGGGAGAATAACTCCCATCCCATGCATGAGACGTGATAGCGCTGGGCAGTACTGTCAGTGACCGACTGCTCCACCCTAAGTGTGAGAAGGAGCGCTATCGGAAGTCTTTCCTCCCCGCTGCGGTCAGGCTGTACAACCAACACTGACCTAAGCGGAGATCACTCCATACAGAGAACTACTTCTTATCTGTCTTGTCTGTCTTATCTGTCTGTCTACTATCAATGAAATGCCTCTACCTTGGAACATTCTTGTATATATTGTATTTGTATTGTTTATCTTTGCTGCTGTAACACACTGAATTTCCCCATGGTGGGATTATTAAAGGATGATGATGATGATGATGATGATGATTATTATTATTATTATTATTATTATTATTATTATTATTATTATTATAAACCTCCTTGACATTCTATTTACTGAAATCTATTATACAAGTGTGAACATGTTGCAATGTTATCACTCACTCCTATCATATATGGTCACTTCCACACTGCTGAAATTCTGCAGTAAGGCATAAGCAAGTCCACCAATAGTACAGCCAATATATAGATACCAAGCACTGGTAAATATAGCCAAAAGTACAGCAGAGCCAGGTAAGTATTATACTAACTGCAGAAAGTGGTGGAGTAATGCGATAATTGTATGATGTTAGTCACGTCCACTGAAATTCGCCAACAGTGCATACACCAAGCTGTCAAAAAATGCAACATGTATATGAAGATCAAGCTCCATTGAGGACAAGAACACCACTGTGGAGCCAGACCAAGGTAAATGGCATTGTTGCCACAATCAGCAGTAGCGTGGCCAGAAAGCTGGAGCAGGAGTCAGATAGAAACTCTCGATGATATAATGAGTATACAGAAAGCGGAGTCCAGGATGCAAATGTGCAGCAGACCTGGCTTACGTTCGATCACAGGTATACCACATCGAATACTAAGGTGGTTACATGTATCAGCAGCATGGATTAGTCCCATGGATTGAAGATGGGGCTAATCCTTGTGTGAATCTGTCGCATTCTGACAGAACAAAGCTACAGCAGAAATCTGAAGCTGACGGATTTCTGCCTCAGAGATACACTGAAGATTTAAATCTGATGTCTGAACAAAGCCTTACAGACCACAGCTGCTATATATCAGTTATATAGCTGCATGACCCCTGTGGCACCAGATGATCCTAAACTCTGTAAGGTAAAAAATGAGGAGGATAGTAGAATATTACAGGGAGATCTAAGGAGCCTGGAAGCATGGGTGGAGACTTGGCAAATGAAGTTTAATGTTGACAAATGTAAGGTTATGCATTTTGGTCGACGAAATAAAATGTCTGATTATGTACTTAATAGTAAATTACTGGGTAAGACTACCAATGAAAAAGACTTGGGGATTGTGGTGGACAATAAGCTTCCCTTTAGTGACCAGTGCCAGGCAGCGGCTGCCAAGGCAAATAAAATTATGGGATGCATCAAAAGAGGTCTAGATTCTCATGGCAAGAACATAGTTATACCTCTATACAAATCACTGGTATGGCCACACTTAGACTATTGTGCACAATTCTGGGCCCCAGTATACAAGAAAGACATAATCGAACTAGAAAGAGTGCAAAGAAGGGCAACCAAAATTATTAGGGGAATGGGGGGATTGGAGTACAACGATAGATTAACAAACTTGGAGTTATTCAGTTTAGAGAAAAGACATCTAATAATAATGTACAAATACATGAAGGGGCAGCACAAAGAACTTTCTAATGATCTTTTTACCCCTAGACCAGTGACAGTGACAAGGGGACATCCTCTACGACTGGAGGAGAGAAAGTTTCACCAGCAACATAGAAGAGGATTCTTTACAGTAAGAACAACAAGGCTATGGCACTCTCTGCCCCAGGAAGTGGTGATGGTGGATTCATTGAACAAGTTCAAAGAGGGCCTGGATGTCTTTATCGAACAGAACAATATTACGGGTTATGCATTCTAGATTTTAAGGGCATATTGATCCAGGGTTTTATACTGATTGCCAGATTGGAGTCGGGAAGGATTTTTTTCCCCTGAAATGGGGCAATTGGCATAAGCCTCATGGGTTTTTTTGCCTTCCTCTGGATCAACACTGTAGGGGACTGAAGGGTTATAGGTTGGACTTCATGGACTGATGTCTTCATCCAACCTCATCTACTATGTAACTATGTATATATCTCTTTTCATTCTTCTAAACCCAAAGTCAACTGATATTCTGGTAATATTGTGCATCTAATCCATAAAGAGCTCTTTGCATTCTAAATTTACAAGTAAAGAATTTGCAAATAAGTCCTTGGTGGAAAAAGGGGGCCTTGCTCTAGCGCCACTTTTTGGATTGTAGCTACTGTACCTATAGATCAATACCTGGTTTTCCTAAAACCTAGTGGTTTAATGTGGGAATAAAGCTAAGCCAGAGCATTGTTGCCCCTCATCAGTGGGAAGCAGGGTACTGGCTGGGTGAGAGGTCATAAATGTGGGTTAGAAGGAGATGTTAAGGATATGTTCTCTTTATCAGGCCCCCTTGTGATGTATAGGGACTTATTAGACCATGCATGCCCTGCCCATAATTCTGGGAAATGTATATGCAACTAAGGCATCCTTTATAGAAAAAGGGGATCTTTCATTTAGTGCCAACTTTTAGAAGGTATATCCCTGTAGATCAATGCCTGTTTTCCTGAAACCTAGTGCCACAATCTGGGAATAAAGCCAAGTCAGAATATCTCCTCCAAAAGAAACAGTTGTTGTATTGCCTCTTATCAGTGTGAAGCAGAGTACTAGTTGGCTACGTGAGAAGTCATAGACATGGGTCTGAAGTGGTACTATGTCTCATTAAGCAGATGTTGAGAAGTGACGCAGGTGTAAATATGCAATCCCATATGCACAATGCAAAAATTGTGAACTTTAAGCCTCAGAATCTTCCCACAGGGAGGTAAAAAAAATGAATATTGATAAGTATAGTCTTTAGAAAGAAATTTATGTACATCATGTGGCTCTGGTGGTCTAACCTTGTCTTGCCTCTCAATATCTTAAAGGGTTTCAGCCCCATGGCCACAGCCAATCACTGATTCCGTTTCTCAGCACCTCTGCTATACAATTGGTCTTTTACAGGGAGATTTTGTTCTCCGCCAGCCTCTTCCTTATTGTGATCCCACAGTGGTGCCCAGTGAAACCATGCAGTGGTGAGACGGGAGTAGAGCCAAGACACTGGTCACAGTCTGGTCACAATGGTTGCTGTGCTTTTCAAAGAAGCCTCCCACAGGCTGAAGGTAGTGCAGAGATGAGAGCAAATGAATGGTGGTCAGTCAGTGACTGATCCCACTGGGACACACCTGGCTATGTTCAGGTCTCCCATCTGTAATGGATGGTGAAACAGGGTGTCCTTGTTGGTGTGAGAAGAGGCAGGAGACCCTGTGGCTGCTAACAGGTATAGCTTGCAGCAATTTAATTCTTACACTTGAGGTCAAAATGGAAGCTCAGTCTCTTAAGTTACAGGTTCGTATTAAATGGCATGATGCGTGAAGAGTGACATTTATCCTTCACTCTCCCCTGATCCCTTCCGTGGCTATTCTGGGACGACCTCCAGCTAGTGCCGAGCCTCTTCCTGGGTAGCTCTCTTGGCCTATGCCATTCATGTCCCTTCCTGTATAGCTCTCTTGGGTGGTCAGGGCACTTTTGCTGGGTATGGGTCTTTATTGTTTAGCAGTAGAGGTTTTCTCAGAAAATGGATAATCTCTGTGAGCTTATAGAGGCCTGGTGATGTGGGGCAGCCTCTCTCCTGTAGTCTGGAATTGTAACCACAGCGAACTGGTGGCAACTTGTACCTACTGCTCCAAATGCTGAACTCTCTTGAACTGAAATGCCTAACTCTGGATCTGGGGAAGGCTATTTATCACTTTAGCGCCACCTACTTTCTAGAAAGAGTGAAACAGGCATGCCAATACAGATAACGGGTGGTCTGTAGAACAACACTATGGGCATACCTACCAGGTTAACAGACATAGCAGCTGCTACGGGGCTCAACAAACTAAGAGGCCTTATTTTGGAGGGTGAAATAAATAATAACTATGGATGAAGGATGAATAAAACTGAATGTTCCTCCTTAACTTTAGTGGGACATCTTAATTCTTACATGTGACATCATGATTACTTTCTTTATGTGCTGTGATGTTGCACTGTGCATAGTGATCTTTTTGTGTGTGCATTATCCCTGTACTGTGACATCACTGTGTGCATTATCCCTATACTGTGACATCACTGTGGTTATTATCTCTGTACTGTGACATCAATGTGTGCATTATCCCTATACTGTGACATCACTGTGTGTATGTTATCCCTGTACTGTGACATCACTGTGTTTATTATCTCTGTACTGTGACATCAGTGTGTTTATTATCTCTGTACTGTGACATCACTGTGTTTATTATCCCTGTACTGTGACATCACTATGTTTATTATCCCTGTACTGTGACATCACTGTGTGTACTATCCCTATACTGTTACATCACTGTGTATATTATTTCTATATTATGACATCACTCTATACTGTGACATCACATATCCCTGTACTGTGACATCATTGTGTTTATTATTCCTGTAATGTGACATCACTGTGTACTTTACCTGCACTGTAAAATCACTATATGCATTAACCCTGTGTGTAAAGGAGGCCAAAATAATCACACACTTTTCAAGTTCTGAACTTGCTGCTTAAGATGGTCATGGTAGAATCGAGTCCCATGGCTACTTTTTACGTCTCTGGGCAACATTCTCTTTAAAGAGCACCTTTCACCTCCTCCACCAATTCTAGTTCTTAGCAACTGTTAATAGGCGCCACTACACTGATTCCAGTTGGAATTTTCTCTCTAGCCCCTACCATTCCTGAGCAACAAGTGCAGGTAGTTTTGATGCTTGATGTACTATTTAAGCTCTGTAATGTCAGAAGGGCAGTGTCAAGCAGGGAGTATAATTCAGAGCTCCAATCAGAGTCAGCCAGTGTCAAAGCTCAGAATCACACCCCTTGCCTTCTCCTGTCTGACACCGCCCACCTGACTGTAAAGAGCCTCAATAGCATATCAGGCATCAAAACAAACAGCATTGATTGCTCAGGAATGGTGTGGGCTAGAGAAAAAATTCTAATTGTGCCGGAATCAGTGGAGCAGCAGATATTAATTAATCTAAAGAACTGCACTTGTTGGAAGTGGTGAAAGGTTCTCTATAAAGGCACACTAAGAGGTCCAGGTCACAACACTCTTCTCTGTTTTCTGCACTTGTGAGGTCAGTATTCGGATACATGGTATGCTCTCTTTAAGCATTACTGTAGCATCTTGGTAAATTCTGAATTGTTATTATTATCATCATCAGGATATTGTTTTTGGACCACAAAAATAATATCTTGGGTCAATAGCCAAATATGACTAGAATTACCACAGCTTGTGTGGCCAAATGAAATGACCTGTGCTCCTCAACACCCAGCATTCAAAGCTACTGTCTCCTTTGTTCACCCCACCCAGCTCCTGTGTTCAATACTGTACATGCTACTGGCCTCGGAAGTAGATATGGAATGCAAGAGTCCATTAACAATGGCTTTAAATTCCACTTATGGATCTGTAAAGCGAGCGTCCAGTGTGAAGCCTAAGTAGGATCCAGAAGAAAATAAGCATTGTGTGCACATTCCTGTAAACGACACAATTCACTTAACGTTAACGTTCTCCAAGAAAATGTTCTTGCCAAGTCCATCTCTGTTTCATTGTCCTGCTAATAGAAACCAGATTGACTGATTCCTCTGCACTGCATTACTGTGTATTATCTGGATACTGATAATAACTGTAACTTTTTTCTACTAAAAAAAAAAAATCACTAAAATATTCTCGGAAGAAACCACTTACAATTATTACAGAAACCATAATGGAAGCTATGACACCATAAAGAGACATTATTAATAGACTGCAACTTTACTACAGTATATAAAGATATATATATATATATATATATATATATATATATTGGTATTTTGGCAGTCTTCTGTATTTTCTTGTGTTCCCATGTAAAAATAAATGATAAAATATTGCTATTTCCATACTTGCTGACATCTGAAAAAAAAATAAAACAAATTATAGTGACATCACTGGGATCCTGAAATCATGAGAATGGGACAGAAGTAGATTAAGTAAGCCATAGACCCTGGGCTATTCTGAAAACTTAGGCCCCACATCCCCACCGCTACACTGCCACACTATAGTCTACTTTACCTTTCTATGATACCATTGACACTTGGGCATTACTATTGTTCTTGTCCCTGCACAAACTGACAGTCTCCAGTCATAACTGTGCAGTGACAAAGAGAATGTTAATACCCAGTTGTCTGTATGGCCTGGACTACATGGAGATTTCTTTGTGGAATGCAAGTAATGCAGATACAGTATGTCAGGAGCGACTCACGTTTTTTCAGTGACTTTTTTTTTAACTCTCCATTCAGCCCAGACCACATTGATAATTTCCAAGTGCAGCCTCTACTGCAGAGGCATCTTCAGCCCCTTGCTTCAGCAGGCATTCCTAGCCTTGATAACAAAAAATACATTCAGACCACAGATCTAAATACAGACGAAGACCAAAACTCTTCATAAATTTTAACTTTGTGCTCCTTATTCAGACCCAAGGCAAACCCTCTGTTATTCTGTCTCTCCTAGCAAATGCAGCCGTCGGCTTGTCCCTAGTTCATACTATGCGGTTTCTACTTCTCTATGCTTCCTGTAACCTGAAGGCCTAATGAGGTCACCTGGGGGCCTTTTCTCAGCCAATCCCTTGCAATCTCCATCTATGATATTTATACCTGCTATGCCCTCAAATTTTTTAGATTCGTTGCATTGCTTATTCCTGGGAGGGCTATCCTGATACCTGTGTACCCACCCCTGACTCCATCCATCTCATACCTGTGGACTGACATTGGCTTGTCCCAACTCCACTCCTGTCCACTGATCCGGATCTGCCTATTACCTGCTACCATCTCCTTGGCTTGCACCTTACGTTGTCCTGTTTATCCCTTCGGTGTTACACACTGAGTTTGTTTGATCTTTGGTCAGCTGCCACCTATACCACTCTGAGAGGTAGCGACTTAATATCCTCCCCACGGTGAAGTCCACATCCTCGTATGGGGGTTAAATGGTGAAAACCAGGAAGGCTACTTAGATAACATCCTTGGGAATTACCCAATGCCAAATCAATTAGGTGGCACTGCAAGTCCATAGTCCGATACCCGTTTTACACTGTGTAATGAAATTTATGTAGATTTCCTATTGTTTAGATTTTGGACCGTTTGAATTATAGAAAATTCTATAGTCCGACATATTTGATAATCTGTCACTTTGATGGTCCAATGGATGTCGGATTATCCGAATCTTATTGTATACTAGCAGAAGGACCCGGCTTTGCACGAGTATATTTCATTTTTTGTTTCTGTAGTGGCCCCATAAGAATTGTGACTGGTCTATTTTGTATGTCGTTTGTGTGTAGTTTAAATACGTTTCAATTTATATGAATGCTGACATCCAGTATGGCAGTCCAGTATAGGTGCAGTCTATTTATGGCTGTGTTCTTATGGAAACCTGGTAAATTAAATGTGAAGTTACAGTACAGACCAAAAGTTTGGACACACCTTCTCATTCCAAGAGTTTTCTGTATTTTCATGACTATAAAAATTGTAGATTCACACTGAAGGCATCAAAACTATGAATTAATACATGTGGAATTATATACTTAACAAAAAAGTGTGAAAGAACTGAAAATATGTCTTATATTCTAGGTTCTTCAAAGTAGCCACTTTTTGCTTTGATTACTGCTTTGCACACTCTTGGCATTCTCTTGATGAGCTTCAAGAGGTAGTCACCTGAAATGGTTTTCACTTCACAGGTGTGCCCTGTCAGGTTTAATAAGTGGGATTTCTTGCCTTATAAATGGGGTTGGGACCATCAGTTGTGTTGTTCAGAAATCAGGTGGATACACAGCTGATAGTCCTACTGAATGGAGTGTTAGAATTTGTATTATGGCAAGAAAAAAGCAGCTAAGTAAAGAAAATGAGTGGCCATCATTACTTTAAGAAATGAAGGTCAGTCAGTCTGAAAAATTGGGAAAACTTTGAAAGTGTCCCCAAGTGCAGTGGCCAAAACCATCAAGCGCTACAAAGAAACTGGCTCACATGAGGACCGCCCCAGGAAAGGAAGACCAAGAGTCACCTCTGCTGCGGAGGATAAGTTCATCCGAGTCACCAGCCTCAGAAATCGCAGGTTAACAGCAGCTCAGATTAGAGACCAGGTCAATGCCACACAGAGTTCTAGCAGCAGACACATCTCTACAACAACTGTTAAGAGGAGACTGTGTGCAGCAGGCCTTCATGGTAAAATAGCTGCTAGGAAACCACTGCTAAGGACAGGCAACAAGCAGAAGACACTTGTTTGGGCTAAAGAACACAAGGAATGGACATTAGACCTGTGGAAATCTGTGCTTTGGTCTGATGAGTCCAAATTTGAGATCTTTGGTTCCAACTACCGTGTCTTTGTGCGATGCAGAAAAGGTGAACGAATGGACTCTACATGCCTGGTTCCCACCGTGAAGCATGGAGGAGGAGGTGTGATGGTGTGAGGGTGCTTTGCTGGTGACACTGTTGGGGATTTATTCAAAATGGAAGGAATACTGAACCAGTATGGTTACCACAGCATCTTGCAGCGGCATGCTATTCCATCCGGTTTGCGTTTAGTTGGACCATCATTTATTTTTCAACAGGACAATGACCCCAAACACACCTCCAGACTGTGTAAGGGCTATTTGACCAAGAAGGAGAGTGATGGGGTGCTATGCCAGATGACCTGGCCTCCACAGTCACCAGACCTGAACCCAATCGAGATGGTTTGGGGTGAGCTGGAGTGAAGGCAAAAGGGCCAACAAGTGCTAAGCATCTCTGGGAACTCCTTCAAGACTGTTGGAAGACCATTTCAGGTGACTACTTCTTGAAGCTCATCAAGAGAATGCCAAGAGTGTGCAAAGCAGTAATCAAAGCAAAAGGTGGCTACTTTGAAGAACCTAGAATATAAGACATATTTTCAGTTGTTTCACACTTTTTTGTTAAGTATATAATTCCACATGTGTTAATTCATAGTTTTGATGCCTTCAGTGTGAATCTACAATTTTTATAGTCATGAAAATACAGAAAACTCTTGGAATGAGAAGATGTGTCCAAACTTTTGGTCTGTACTGTATATTGGCTGATACACATCATACGACTGAATATTTAAGGACCTGTGAATTGCTATTGACTAATACAGGTCATAAATAGCATGGTTGCTATGGAAACCTGGTGTAAAGCTGTGTGTATGTTAAGACTGAAGAACCTGCGAGTTTCCATTGGTCCATAAGCATCATGTGTATCTCAGTTTGGATATCAGTGAAAAAGCTGCAATTGGTTGTTATGAAAACCTGGAGTAAAGTTGTGGGTATGTGACCTTGTGTAACAGTGTCATCCACAGCGCCCTGCGCCTTTATAGCTGACCTACAGCAGTGAAGAAAAATGGCTAGGTTGTTATGGAAGCCTGGCATAAAGCTGTGTGCATGTGGAGACTAAGCGCCTGGGAGCTTCTATTGGCTGATAAGGGACATGTAACTGTGTGTATGGCAGTTGGAATATGAGTGAAAGACTTGCATGCTTCTATTGGCTAATGCTGGTCATTTTTTGGGAATACTGTATCTCAGGAACAGTACATCCTAGAGAGCTGAGACCTGGTCTAAAACCTTCCCGGACACCTGATGTACCTACGTGCCAAATTTGTTGAACATCGGTCCAGTCGTTTGGTCGCACATAAAGAACAGACAGAAACTCATTTTTATACTGTATATATAAGAGATTATTATTATTTTATATTATTATTTCATTATATGTTATTATATCTATGTTAGTGAACTGTTTTAGCTTCTTCAATGTGTTCACGGCGGACAATTTAGTCTTTTCTCCTCTTTTATGTGGTACAAATTAGTCCATGTAGAGAAAACTAAACAGAGTCATAAAGGAAAGTAGTTTATTTTGCAGGGTGTGAGTACATTTCAGCGCATCCATTTACTCTCCCCAGTATATACTGATGGTATATATAACGGTAGACCTGGCCATTAGCTAATAGTCATATTATTTGGACGATGTTTAGTCTGTAAGGACTCCCAGTATCCTGTTTTTAATGTTGCACAGGTGGTAATAGAGATCGTCTTACTCTATACTCTACAGCCCTGTATTTTGTGAAATGTATTCTCTATTATACGTCTGGCTTACGGCTCAGGACAATGGAGGAAAAGTGTACATTTATGATGCTTCAAACAGCCGTGATCCATGGAAATCCAATGTGTTTTGATCTGTTTTCCAATAATTCATGTGTCTGTTTATTTTCGTTCAAGAAGCTTTTGAGAGTTGCTTTTTGAGCTGTGGCACATTCTGGCGCAGGGTTCTGGCTGCAGACTTCTACCATCTGTAGTAAAGTAAACTAGGCCTCATTTGTATATGTGTGGAGAAAACATCATTATTGCAAAACAGAAACTGTGTTGAACTTGGCAGCAGAGTTAATGCTAAAAATGCAACACAACCATTGCAAAGCCCAAGAAGTATGCACATTTCAGATGAATTGTCGGTCATGGAGCATTTACAGGGTCTTATAATGAAATGCACTGGATTACAGTCCGTGTCAGTGTAACTGGAACAATATGTAGAGGGTACCGCAACATGTCACATGTAAGTCTATAGAAAGTATATTTTCTTCTCTAGTCGCATGAAAAGAAAGTGAGAATAAAATTTATGTTGGTGTTCACTTAAAGGGGGCGTCCAGACCCAAATAAAATTTTCATACTGATGACTTATCCACAGGATTGGGCATCCGTATGTGATCTGTCGGGGTCTGATACCCGGACCCTGCACAGGTCATCCATTCTAGCAGCCTTCGGGTAATGAAAACTGGACAGGCGGCAGGTGCAGTGTGGCTCCTGTTCAAGTAATAAGGGTGGGACAATGCCCTCCACTGCATAGCTGTGATTCCAGTGAACTGCAGCACGATTCCTAATACTTGTACTGCACGCGCTCCCCATCCACTAGCAGCTTCCGACACCGAGAGGATCTGTGTGGGGTCCGGATTAATAATACTCTATCCTCTTGCGAAGTCATCAGTATGAAAATTCAATTTGTGGTCGGAAAACCCCTTTCAAAATATGTTCCCTAACAGCCCAATTCTATCGGTATAAGGACTTAAGGGGGCAACATTTAAAGGGGATATGTCACCATTAAAATTACCTATTTTTTTTAAACATTTTCCATGCCACTCTATTTTTTATGTCTCTATATTTTTTAAAAAGGTTTAAATCCTGCAATGTTTGCTCTGGCCACTAAGCCTATTAATAGACTGACACTTGCTAAATCTGTAGGGGTTTCCTTTGCAGTATTCACCTCATTTACACCACATACAAGAGAAGATCATACCTTTATAGATCACCACTACCATCATTGCATCCACTACTAACAATAGGTGATAATAATAATAATAATAATAATAATAATAATAATAGTCCTTTAATAGTCCCACAATGGGGAAATTCAGTGTGTTACAGCAGCAAAGATAAGATAAGATAAGCAGATACAAATACAAATACAACATGTACAGGAATGTTCCAAGGTGAGAGGCATTACATTAATAGCAGACAGACAGATAGGACGTAGCAGAGGAGGGAGGGGGGGATTTAACAGGCAGAGAGATATTTCAGTTTTCTCTGCCTGTTAAATGTCACAGTTTACAGATTATTGCTACCTATGGCTGTGACTATGCTGTAAAGCATATCACTAAATGCTGTTAACAGACCTGAGGAGAAGCTCAGGCAACATGGCCGCCCCCATAATCATGTACAGAAAATAAAATTAAACAAATATGCAGTCAGAAAATATGAGCAGATTAGAAAAATGCAGCATATCAATTTCAGCAGTGGTAACTCAAGTGTTTTCACTATAGATTTAATAAAGGAAGAAAAACCGCAGAGAAAAACACATCAAAAACACAATGAATAATGCTGCAGAAAGAAATGCTATGCGTTTTCGCTGCATTTTTTTCTGCAGTGTTTTTAGTTGTGTTTCGCTACGTGAGGCCTTAGCTTCAAGCAGTTTTCCAGGACTTACATATTACTGACCTGCTGTGTCTAAAGGATAGGCTATCAAGATCAAATCATCAGGGTCCAACACTCAGTACCCCACCACACAACAGCTGATCAGCGTGGATCTCCTTAAGACTAAAGCCCCACGTAGTGGGCCACAGCAAAAAAGCGCTGTGGGAAAAAACGCGTCAGAAATGCATTGTGGTTTTTCCTGCAGCACTTTTCACAGAAAGTACGCAGAGGTTTCCTCTGCAGACTTTCTTCTTCCATTATACCTATAGGGAAACCGCAGGTGTTTCCGTAGTTATAATTGGCATACTGTGTTTACACCACATGGGGCCCCGGCCTAAAAGTAACAAGTGAAAAGTTTAGATGTAAACAGAAAACAGAGAACATTTAAAAAAACAAAAAAAAAAAACACAAAATAAATAAAACACAACTAAAATTTCACAACTTTTTTTTTTACTTTTCACCTCTCTGTTTGACTTTATCTTGAAAAACTCAACTTCCGTCGTTGAATAGATTGTCTAGGATCCTCTCTGATCAAAATTGAACTAGGCTGGGGCCTCGCGTTGCACAAAAGCTGTTTTTTTTTTGGTTTTGCTTTTTTTTGAGCCCAAGTCAAGAATGGCTTCAAGAGGAAAGGGAAATATATAGGACTCTCTTATACTTCACCTTCTGCTCAATCCACTCCTGGCTTTGGCTCAAAAAACTGCAGCAAAATCTGCAACAAAAAGAAGCAGCTTTTCCGCAACGTGGGGCCTCATGTAACGTAAAAAGTACATGCAAAGTCAATGGGATTCTAGCTAATCCCATCCACACATTGCAGAAAAATATCTGCATACTGTTGCGTTATTATAAATCGCAGCATGTCAATTATACCTATGGAAATTTTCCATGTAGGTATAAGTGAAGCAGAAAATCCAGAGGAAAACTCTGAGGACTTTCTGCGAAAAGCACTGCGGGAAAAACCATAATGCGTTTCTACTATGATTTTTCCTGAAGCGCTTTTTCACTGCGACTCGCTACGTGGGGCTGCAGCCTAAAGCAATGTTTTGTCTTAACTACGTCTAGCTGGTTCTTCCAAACTGAAGTACTGACCTCCCCAAACCTCAACTTTCTGGCAATGTATCCCACTCCTAAGATGTCTTGACTATAAACATAGAAGTGAAGTGTTACTTGTTACCCTAGGGTGATGTCTTAGCAATGTTTTTGAGTAATGGACTCAACTGTGAATGTATATACAGTATAATATTCTATAAGATACTGTAAACCCAAACTATTTTGCATGGAACTTACACCTCACATTTTCTAAATCTTCAAGTAAATCAGTCAATAATCTTATATGTAATATATCTCAATTTCAAGATATAAGAATCTTACTTTATCAGGCCACATACAGTATGGACTACTGATGCAGATTTTTGCTTTTATAGTCCTCTCCTCTTTCTTACTTTCCTGTAACTCTTGTTAAATTATCAAAGCTCAATAAAAAGCGACACAAATTAATAAAAACATATATTTTGTTTCAGGTAAAGGGAGTCTATCAGTTTGAAAATACCTCCTAAACCAATAACAGTGCCGCATAGAGGTCTTTAATCATTGGACACAAACCAATGAAATACTGCAGAGATAATCATCTTTTTATAGATATGCCACATAGCCTTCAAGTGCATTAGGGGCGGAGCCTGATTTGGGAGATTTGCCTGCAGACACCAATGATGAGATTGTGGAGCTGCAGAAACGGGGGCCGGCTTTGACTACAGCCAGAGCTCCCCTAGAGAAGGTAGGGATGGTTTCTTAATCTTCCTGCCTTCCCGAATGCTGTGTACACAGCACTCAATGAACACAGTATACACATCTATGGGCGACGCCCTGATGCGGCTGCCCTCTGACCCAGCAGTCACGTGATCAGAGTCTGTTAGAGCTGCTGGGTCCTAGAGGACCCAGATCAGCTCTATAGTAACATGCAGGAGGCTGTATTCCTCCTACAACTGGGGCAAAATGTACCAGCCCCAGTTACAGGGAAAATCAGCCTCCCCCACAAAAAAAAAAGTGATCAGATGTCCCCAAAGGTCTATTATGACTTTATGGGGACGCAATGTAAGAAAATAAATAAATAAAAGGAACAGAAAAGTTACAAAAAAATTAAATCAAAGTGAAATAATTTAAAAAATGAATAAAAAAAATAAACCAATAACACGCTCTTATTACAGGTTCTAGCCCCACCCCCGACGACACAATACAAAATAAAAATTACCATAACGGAGAGGAAAAACTATTTTATAAAGTTTTTTAGTAGCACTTTGTGCTATTAAATTAAAAAAAAAGTGAAAAACAGACCTGTTTTCCCTCCTCGTTTGTTTATATTTTCCCAGGTATAAAAAAAAAATAAAAACATGCAAAAATAAAAACAACATAAAAATAAAGCCCTATGTGTCACCGAAAAAAGACACAGAAATTAGTTGAATAAGGCAAATGATAAAAATGTTATAGCCCACAAAACCACACATACAAAAAACCCAAAAATGTGTGTGGTCCTGAATCAGAAATTGGCCCCAGTACTGAAGTGGTTGGTTAAAGTGAAATTGTCGCTTCACTTTTTTTTTTTTTTTTTGCTATTGTATAGGGAGGGGTTTGCTGAACATTTTTATAATATACTTTAACCCATTTTACTTTCTTTTAGTAGAAAACAAGCCCTAAAGTTCTCCCTGACAACAGTCTAAGCGTCGACTGTATAGTGCCAGGATGAACAGATATCGTAGGTGCCAATGAGGGGGGAGATGAATCAATACAATTTTTGGACTAGGAAGTTAAAGTTTCTCTATAAACTGATCTAAAGGAAAAAATACTTAAAATGCAACAGAGAGATTTATACCTGTATATCAGGATAGATATATCTATGGATAAAGGTGCCCACTGACACATTTGTGATATTGTATGTGCTCATTGGTAAAGCTGGCTCTTTTATAGTCACTTCCACTAGATGGCAATGTCACACTTTTATGAATTTACAGTAAATGTACAGCCGGTCAGAGACAGAAACTCATCCATTAATAACTAAATGGGGGATTCCAGGCAATTGTCCATGTAGAGATGTATTTATTAAGAGCAATAAATGTTGCACAACTTAAGCAAATACTTCATAAGACAACGGAAATCTAAAAACTAGAAGCCCTGTACATAACACTATGTATCTGAGAAGGACTTATCACAATGAGCTCCTATCTTGGTGGGAGTTGCAGAAAAACTTACATCAAAGTGTTCTGTACAGTCATGGCCAAAAGTTTTGAGAATGACACAAATATTCTATTTTCACATGATCTGCTGCCCTCTGGTTTTTATGTGTGTTTGTCAGATGTTTTTATCACATACAGAAATAGAATTGCATTCATATTATGAGTAACAGAAGCTTATATTGACAGTTAGAATGAGTTAATGCAGCAAGTCAATATTTGCAGTGTTGACCCTTCTTCTTCAGGACCTCTGCAATTCTCCCTGGCATGCTCTCAATCAACTTCTGGACCAAATCCTGACTGATAGCAGTCCATTCTTGCAGAATCAATGCTTTAATTTTGTCTGAATTTGTTGGTTTTTGTTTGTCCACTCGTCTCTTGATGATTGACCACAAGTTCTCAATGGGATTAAGATCTGGGGAGTTTCCAGGCCATGGACCCAAAATCTCTATGTTTTGTTCCCTGAGCCATTTAGTTATCACCTTTGCTTTATGGCAAGGTGCTCCATCATGCTGGAAAAGGCATTGTTGAGCGCCAAACTGCTCTTGGACGGTTGGGAGAAGTTGCTCTTGGAGGACATTCTGGTACCATTCTTTATTCATGGCTGTGTTTTTAGGCAAGACTGTGAGAGAGCCGATTCCCTTGGCTGAGAAGCAACCCCACACATGAATGGTTTCAGGATGCTTTACAGTTGGCATGAGACAAGACTGGTGGTAGCGCTCACCTCTTCTTCTCCGAATAAGCTGTTTTCCAGATGTTCCAAACAATCGAAAAGGGGATTCATCAGAGAAAATGACTTTACCCCAGTCCTCAGCAGTCCACTCCCTGTACCTTTTGCAGAATATCAGTCTGTCCCTGATGTTTTTTCTGGAGAGAAGTGGCTTCTTTGCTGCCCTCCTTGAGACCAGGCCTTGCTCCAAGAGTCTCCGCCTCACAGTGCGTGCAGATGCACTCACACCTGCCTGCTGCCATTCCTCAGCAAGCTCTGCACTGCTGGTAGCCCGATCCCGCAGCTGAAACACTTTTAAGAGACGGTCCTGCCGCTTGCTGGTCTTTCTTGGGTGCCCTGGAGCCTTTTTGGCACCAATGGAACCTCTCTCCTTGAAGTTCTTGATGATGCGATAGATTGTTGACTGAGGTGCAATCTTTCTACCTGCAATACTCTTCCCAGTTAGGCCATTTTTGTGCAGTGCAATGATGACTGCACGTGTTTCTTTAGAGATAACCATGGTTAACAGAAGAGAAACAATGATGGCAAGCACCAGCCTCCTTTTAAAGTGTCCAGTGGTGTCATTCTTACTTAATCATGACAGATTGATCTCCGACCCTGTCCTCATCAACACCCACACCTGTGTTAATGGAGCAATCACTGAAACGATGTTAGGTGGTCCTTTTAAGGCAGGGCTGCAATGATGTTGAAATGTGTTTTGGGGGATAAAGTTCATTTTCTAGGAAAATATTGACTTTGCAAGTAATTGCTGTTAAGCTGATCACTCTTTATAACATTCTGGAGTATATGCAAATTGCCATTAGAAAAACTGAAGCAGTAGACTTTGTAAAAATTAATATTTGTATCATTCTCAAAACTTTTGGCCATGACTGTACATTAATTGTGTTATTACTGTGTGTACTGATAGGATAGATAGAATGATAGATAGATAGATAGATAGATAGATAGATAGATAGAGAATGGGATAGATAGATAGATAGATAGATAGATAGATGGGATAGATAGATAGATAGATAGATAGATAGGAGATAGATAGCTAGATAGATAGGAGATAGATAGATAGATAGATAGATAGATATGGGATAGATAGGTAGATAGATAGATAGATAGATAGATAGATAGATGGGATAGATAGATAGGAGATAGATAGATAGATAGATAGATAGGATAGGTAGATAGATAGATAGATAGATAGATAGATAGATAGATAGATAGATAGATAGATAGATAGGAGTAGATAGAAGAAGATAGATAGATAGATAGATAGATAGATAGATATGGGATAGATAGGTAGATAGATAGATATGGGATATATATGGGATAGGTAGATAGATGATACATAGATAGATAGATAGATAGATAGATAGATAGATAGATAGAAGATGATAGAGAGATAGATGATAGATAGATAATAGATAGATAGATAGATAGATAGATAGATAGATAGATAGATAGATAGATAGATAAATAGATGATAGATACAGTGGGGAAAAAAAGTATTTAGTCAGCCACCAATTGTGCAAGTTTTCCCACTTAAAAAGATGAGGCTGGCCTGTAATTGTCATCATAGGTAGACCTCAACTATGAGAGACAAAATGAGAAAACATATCTAGAAAATCACATTGTCTGATTTTTTAAGAATTTATTTGCAAATTATGGTGGAAAATAAGTATTTGGTCACCTACAAACAAGCAAGATTTCTGGCTCTCACAGACCTGTAGCTTCTTCTTTAAGAGGCTCCTCTGTCCTCCACTCATTACCTGTAGTAATGGCTCCTTTTTGACATTGTTATCAGTATAAAAGACACCTGTCCACAACCTCAAACAGTCACACTCCAAACTCCACTATGGTGAAGACCAAAGAGCTGTGGAAGGACACCAGAAACAAAATTGTAGCCCTGCACCAGGCTGAGAAGACTGAATCTGCAATAGGCAAGCAGCTTGGTGTGAAGAAATCACCTGTGGGAGCAATAATTAGAAAATGGAAGACATAGAAGACCACTGATAATCTCCCTCCATCAGGGGCTCCACGCAAGATCTCACCCCGTGGGGTCAAAATGATCACAAGAACGGTGAGCAAAAATCCCAGAACCACACGGGGGGGACCTAGTGAATGACCTGCAGAAAGCTGGGACTAACGTAACAAAGGCTACCGTCAGTAACACACTACGCCACCAGGGACTCAGATCCTGCAGTGCCAGACGTGTCCCCCTGCTTAAGCCAGTACATATCCGGGCCCGTCTGAAGTTTGCTAGAGAGCATTTGGATGTTGCAGAAGAGTATTGGGAGAATGTCATATGGTCAGATGAAACCAAAGTAGAACTGTTTGGTAGAAACACAACTTGTCGTGTTTGGAGGAGAGAGAATGCTGAGCTGCATCCAAAGAACACCATACCTACTGTGAAGCATGGGGGGGGGCAACATCATGCTTTGGGGCTGTTTCTCTGCAAAGGGACCAGGACGACTGATCCGTGTACATGAAAGAATGAATGGGGCCATGTATCGTGAGATTTTGAGTGCAAACCTCCTTCCATCAGCAAGGGCATTGAAGATGAAAAATGGCTGGGTCTTTCAGCATGGCAATGATCCCAAGCACACCGCCAGGACAACGAAGGAGCGGCTTCGTAAGAAGCATTTCAAGGTCCTGGAGTGGCCTAGCCAGTCTCCAGATCTCAACCCCATAGAAAACCTTTGGAGAGAGTTGAAAGTCCGTGTTGCCCAGCGACAGCCCGAAAACATCCCTGCACTAGAGGAGATCTGCATGGAGGAATGGGCCAACATACCAGCAACAGTGTGTGCCAACCTTGTGAAGACTTATAGAAAACGTTTGACCTCTGTCATTGCCAACAAAGGATATATAACAAAGTATTGAGATGAACTTTTGTTATTGACCAAATACTTATTTTCCACCATAATTTGCAAATAAATTCTTTAAAAATCAGACAATGTGATTTTCTGGATTTGTTTTCTCATTTTGTCTCTCATAGTTGAGGTCTACCTATGATGACAATTACAGGCCGGCCTCATCTTTTTAAGTGGGAAAACTTGCACAATTGGTGGCTGACTAAATACTTTTTTTTCCCCACTGTATTAGATATATATTAGATAGATACTGCAGATAGATAGATAGATAGACAGATACATAGATAGAAAGATAGATAGATAGATAGATAGATAGATAGATAGATAGAAATGTTAACTTTTCAGTCTCTCTTCCAGTTTCAGCAAATAAGTATTATTTTTTTGTATAATGACAGTTATACAATTTCTCATTATACTGTTTGTTTCAAGACCTCTGCTTGCTGTCAGACCATAGGAATCTTGTTTACTTCAGATCAGAATCTGTCTGGGTCATGTGATGGACACACAGGTGCACGGCGCGCTACAGTTACAGGACAGTTATCAGCTGTGACTTGTACACCTATGTGATAATTCCTATCAAATGACTGTATGCAAATGTCTTAAAGCTAACTACACAAAGACATTGCTACCCCAAGGATACTGAGACTGTGACTTCTAGGACACTGTTGGATTAAGTTGCAATCGCATCAACGTTGGGGTCACAATGTAACTACATTCACTTACATTGGTAAAGGAGTTGCAGAATGACACAGAGAACCTTGGTCATGTCACTCAATGACCTAAGACTAACATCCTCTATTATCAGAACCTCCCACGCTCGTATACAAGACTTCTCCCGAGTTGCACCACTTCTCTGGAATGCTCTATCCCGGACTATTTGATTAACCCCCAATTTCCACAGCTTCAAGCGCAAACTAAAGACATATCTTTTCAGACAGGCCTATCACAACTCCTCATGTAAACCCTTCCGTAGTTAGAATCCCTAAAACATACCCTCCTCTGTTCACGCTCCCACATTACCTCACAGGATATGATGCCGTATCAGACTAACTTTATATGTCCAGGCACCATCTGCACGTTAAAGGACACGACTGGTGACGGCTCATACAGCTTTATATATGTGTAATGACAGTAACCTCTATTACAGAATTGTCTGACCATTGTATAAGCAATGCTACGTCTGTTGCCGCCCCTGCTATCTCCTGTGTCACCCCCTCTACCTCATAGATTGTAAGCTCTTGCGAGCAGGGCCCTCAGTCCCATTGTGTGAATGGAATATTTCTTTGTAATGTATTTTTTTTGTCTGTACTTGAACCCTACAAATTGTACAGTGCTGCAGAATATGTTGGCGCTCTATAAATAAAATGTATTATTATTATTATTATTATTATTATTATTATACATGTGACTGGAGCCCTAGCCTAAAAACCATGAGAAGTGAATACAACAAGTATTGACACAGGTTACATTATCATAGTACAAACTGAAATCAGAATTCTCTATAATATACAGTACAGACCAAAAGTTTGGACACACCTTCTCATTCCAAGAGTTTTCTGTATTTTCATGACTATAAAAATTGTAGATTCACACTGAAGGCATCAAAACTATGAATTAACACATGTGGAATTATATACTTAACAAAAAAGTGTGAAACAACTGAAAATATGTCTTATATTCTAGGTTCTTCAAAATAGCCACCTTTTGCTTTGATTACTGCTTTGCACACTCTTGGCATTCTCTTGATGAGCTTCAAGAGGTAGTCACCTGAAATGGTTTTCACTTCACAGGTGTGCCCTGTCAGGTTTAATAAGTGGGATTTCTTGCCTTATAAATGGGGTTGGGACCATCAGTTGTGTTGTTCAGAAGTCAGGTGGATACACAGCTGATAGTCCTACTGAATGGAGTGTTAGAATTTGTATTATGGCAAGAAAAAAAGCAGCTAAGTAAAGAAAAATGAGTGGCCATCATTACTTTAAGAAATGAAGGTCAGTCAGTCCGAAAAATTGGGAAAACTTTGAAAGTGTCCCCAAGTGCAGTGGCCAAAACCATCAAGCGCTACAAAGAAACTGGCTCACATGAGGACCGCCCCAGGAAAGGAAGACCAAGAGTCACCTCTGCTGCGGAGGATAAGTTCATCCGAGTCACCAGCCTCAGAAATCGCAGGTTAACAGCAGCTCAGATTAGAGACCAGGTCAATGCCACACAGAGTTCTAGCAGCAGACACATCTCTACAACAACTGTTAAGAGGAGACTGTGTGCAGCAGGCCTTCATGGTAAAATAGCTGCTAGGAAACCACTGCTAAGGACAGGCAACAAGCAGAAGAGACTTGTTTGGGCTAAAGAACACAAGGAATGGACATTAGACCTGTGGAAATCTGTGCTTTGGTCTGATGAGTCCAAATTTGAGATCTTTGGTTCCAACCACCGTGTCTTTGTGCGACGCAGAAAAGGTGAACGAATGGACTCTTCATGCCTGGTTCCCACCGTGAAGCATGGAGGAGGAGGTGTGATGGTGTGGGGGTGCTTTGCCGGTGACACTGTTGGGGATTTATTCAAAATTGAAGGAATACTGAACCAGCATGGTTACCACAGCATCTTGCAGCGGCATGCTATTCCATCCGATTTGCGTTTAGTTGGACCATCATTTATTTTTCAACAGGACAATGACCCCAAACACACCTCCAGACTGTGTAAGGGCTATTTGACCAAGAAGGAGACTGATGGGGTGCTACGCCAGATGACCTGGCCTCCACAGTCACCAGACCTGAACCCAATCCAGATGGTTTGGGATGAGCTGGACCGCAGAGTGAAGGCAAAAGGGCCAACAAGTGCTAAGCATCTCTGGGAACTCCTTCAAGACTGTTGGAAGACCATTTCAGGTGACTACCTCTTGAAGCTCATCAAGAGAATGCCAAGAGTGTGCAAAGCAGTAATCAAAGCAAAAGGTGGCTACTTCGAAGAACCTAGAATATAAGACATATTTTCAATTGTTTCACGCTTTTTTGTTAAATATATAATTCCACATGTGTTAATTCATAGTTTTGATGCCTTCAGTGTGAATCTACAATTTTTATAGTCATGAAAATACAGAAAACTCTTGGAATGAGAAGGTGTGTCCAAACTTTTGGTCTGTACTGTATCTTTATTTCACATTCATTCACTAAGCAGCGGAGGTTTTGTCAGTGTCCGGAGCCGCTGGCGCAGTTTGTATCCAAAATTCAGGATGAAAAGGTCTTGCAAGATCAGCTTTTCTGTCTGAGAAATTGACGGGCACCAAAACAGAAACCTGATAATCTTATTACATACTAAGCCGTGTGCTAAAAATGGTGGAAAAATAATAAGATAATGCTAAAAATAATAATAACAATGAGAATTGTAATAATAATAATAATATGAGAATAATAATAAGTGAATAATATTGCAAATAATAACAATAATGATAATAATAATAACACTAACAATGAGAATTATAATGATAATAATAATGCTAATAATAATAATAACAATAAGTTGATAATAATAATGAAAATAATAGCAATAATGATAATAATTATTCAAATAATGCTAATAATAATAATAACAATGAGAATAATAATAATAATAAGCGTATTCAATCTAATTTTTGTTGGTAGTCTCAAAATATTTTCATTGTAATTATATTTATATATTATTACATATTATATTATTATGTATTGAAAGGAATGTCAAGTGCAACATTTATCAACTACTATCACTTTTTTGTCTTGAAATTTACCAAAAAAGTCACGTTATATAAATATATTTTGGTATAAAATATGACATGAACTATAAGGCTATGTTCACATTAGGTTCCATTTAAAATCACAGACAAAAAATCCTGAATGCAGTACCTTTTTGTGTGGTGAAATGAGTACATAGCAGATACCTGGCGGACCCCATTATAATCTATAGGGTACCTCAGGATCTGTTGGTGTCTGTCATTAGATGGATCCATTTTTGCTGTTTAGTCCGTTCTTCTGTTCCTATGATGAAATAGAAGAATGGGTACAGTAAAAACTAGGTTTGTACCCCTTTGCCAGGTAATACCACACAGGTGACACCTAACAAGGCAGGTCCTTGATATATGCGACACATTATACCAAGAACACCTCCCTAATATGTCACCTGATGGGATATCCTACAACCTTGTAAAGGCTCTACATATCTTTAAAGGCATACAGAGATGACATAGGGCATCAAAGACTTGATGTGTGACATATTATGGTTCTGTACACACTGGCAATTATTCTTGAGATAGTATCTGTTACCCCAGCACTGAGTCTCTGCTAGTGGCCACAGTCCTGGCCAACCTACCTAATGCTCACTTGTCCCACTCCAGGCTACCTTTTGATCAAGAGATTCCACTACCTGATACCTGACCATTACATATCTATATCCCTGTACAGATCTCCTACCTACTACACATAACTGTACATATAGGTTCACATCTGCGCCAGTCCGTCGGAGAACCAGAAGAATGGAAAAAACAGCCGCATTGACTATAAGGGGTCCATTAGATGTCTGTTATTTTTAATTGAAATCGATCGGACAAAAAATTTGTGTTTCTAGGACTTTTTCGTCCAGTGATTTTAGACAGTTCTGCACCACAAGGACACAGATCTGAACCCAGCATAAGTCATATTAAAAGAGATAGGGATTTGGTGTTTTCAGTAAATTTGGAAGAAAGTAATAAATAAAATGTCAGATTCTAACTTCAGTTCTTTTCACCCGTCGCCCTCCTGTTGTCTTAACAATTCTCTGAGGAGACAGCTCATAAAATTTGGAAATTGAGCAAAACAATAACACAGCCAAGAGTTCTGGCTGCGAGAACAGAGCCAAATGTGGAGCGTAAGCAGCTTCTTCTGATGCAGGGGCCGCAGCCTGACAGTGGTTGTCGTATTTCATGAAGTCATCGAATGGATTCTGTAGCTTTTAGTGTATCATCCCTAAATATAAGCGCTATGCTCTGAGAGGCAGCACCTGATCATATACTGTATTACTGGATATGGAGATCAAAGAGTGGACCTGGTCTACAAACCAGGATGGAAAGCAGCTAAATAAGAGGGTCTCTTCTTCTGGTAGACCCAAGACATCCACATGAAATATGGGCAGTCAAGTATGTGACCATAGGAAAGGCTGCCAAGAATTCTTAGACATCCAAACAATCATAATGCAGCTTTCATTTCTTACACGGGTTCTCCACTTTGGACACCCTGTCTTATTAGAAAGGGTACTTGACAACAAGTGGCTCACAAATTGTTTCCAAAATCTGTTGGGTAACCTGGTAGTAATGGTTCAGTTTCCCTGCAGTGACACCACAGGAGGCATATGGTATTACACCACCTCCATTCATATCAGTAGACAGTCTATGTAATGTAGAGCAGGTCAGGTCCTCCAGAAAGAGAGATACTCTTGGTAGCTGTTCTCTACTTTGGCCAAGACATGAGTATCCTGATATGAGCAAAAAATTTTCCTAGGCTAATCCCCCACATTGGGAAATGCTGCTTTTTTTGTTGCAGATTTTGCTGCGTTTTTTTTTTTTTTTTTAGCCTAAGCCAGGAGTGGAAAGAGCAGAAGGTAGAAGTATAAGAACTTCCTATATATTTCCCATTCCTTCTGCATTTCCACAATGTGGGGCCTCAGCCTAAATGTCTATTTTTTTCTAAATTTGACAACCCCTTTAAACAGAATAACAAAAATTGCATTTTGACTGGTTGCTCTTGGCAATAAGGCCAATTTTTATGCTACGCGGTTTTGATAAATGAAGCCCGTTGTTTTATTCCATTTACTGACTGTCCAAAATGTGTCAGTTTTACCCAAAGACCTCAAGTTTGAGTGTGAATTGCACCAGCTTGTATACTGGATTTATAAAGCATTTTGGTGCATTCAAAAAACATGTGAATGAGGCCTTAGTAAGTATTCACACAGCTGTGTCCGATGCAAAAATCATGGTCCATGGTCAATTCCCTACATCATAGAGAGTTATGGTGCAGTGAGATCCCATGTGACCTGAGTACTACTGTATCGAATACCGAGCTCTATGCCAGGTCGGTAAAAAAGCGCATTGGCCATTTTGGATCTCATATTATTATGATGCTGTGATTTCCATTCACACTCCCATAATCAGTTCGGGAAATTTTTCTGGATGGCCCTTTGTTTGGAATCTTCTATTGGTGCCCTCTATACATCATAAGGAAAATAGGACATATATACCCTTAAAGGTATTATGCCACAAACCATACAAATTAATCATCTATTCCTTTCTGAACGGTGGGAGTCCGGTACCCGAAACAATCCCGTGAATGGGGGACGTTTTACCCCCATTGTGAATGTATCTGCGTCCACTGCCACTCCATTCATTTCAATTGAAATAATTGGAGCGGGGTCCATTGTTGCTACATTTGCAATTAGTGTGGATCTCAGCTGTCGAACCTATGGATAGAGGTTAAATATTTTTTGTGGCATAATCCCTATTTTGCATATTAACCAATTCCCCCAAGTCGCCCAAAGACTATATACGTCCAGGTGGTCCACTCTTAACTCTGCAAGGACGTACCTGTGCAAAATTGTGCAGCTATAGAACTGGGGAGTCGGCTCTAACTACAGCGAGAGCTCCTCTAGAGAAGGCAGGAACGGTTTATTACCGTCCATGCCTTCCCGATCGCTGTGTACACAGTGCTCAATGAGTGCTGTATACACAGCTATGGGAGCCGCCATGATGTGGTTCCCCTCTGACCTGGTGGTCACTTGATCTGCCAGGGATCAGTGACTGTTAGAGCTGCTGGGTCCTAGAGGACCCAGATCAGCTCAGCAGTTATGGGCAGGAGTCTGCATTCTTCCTGTAAGTGGGGCTAAGGAATCAGCCCCCCCACCAAAAAAATACTATATTCCCCAAAGATCTATTATGACTTTATGTGGATGCAATGTAAGAAATAAATAAATAAAAGAAAGTAAAAAATAAAAAATAAAATACGCCCACATAAAAATGCCTGTAACGGAGAGGGAAAACTATTTTGAAAAGTTTTTTAGTAGCACTTTAGTAGAATTTTATTTTTTTTCTTTTGGGTGAGGAAGGAGTAAAAAAAAATAATTCTGGGTTTTGTGTTTTTTAAAGCCATGCCCCGTCCAATATAATTAAGTTATCTTCTTTCTTTGGGTCACAATATCTAGTAGCATTGGTGCCACAATTATATTCTGCATCCTAAGGACACAGATACAGATGAATTCAGAGAACAAGGATGAGCTATACGTAGAATATAGTTTTTAGCATATCACTGAAATTACAGACACACCAAATACAGGAAATAAGGAACAACCACCGGAGAGGAGAATATGGCAAATTTAATGCTCTAAAATATACTAATGGAAACAAAAATGTGCAAAATAAATCCAAAGTAGAGAAAAATAATAATATAGTAAAAAAAAAAAAATAGGAATGGCCGGATCCCAGCCAGACATTGTACGCCTTTTATGTTTCTACTGTTTCTTTTAGCTTCTAACATTCTGGAAGGAGAATATAGATCTCCCACATATTATCCTGGAACACTCTCAATGTGTGTAGGATGAGGCTGATAGAGTAACATATAGCTATCTGGAGGCTGCGCGGCTTTATTAGACATAAACAATTACCCCCATCATTGTCTCTGGATACAAGGGTAACATATTTCTGTATGTAATTGTGAAACAGGGAAGAGCATCCATTGGCTCGGAAATCTGTGTGGGATGGGTATGGAAAGGAATCTGATATGTACAGAGGAAGTGGGCAAGCTAACCATACATGATATTCCTAACATTACGCTTCAATGGGAAATTGAATATTTTATTAAAATCCCAATCCTGACATCTTGGATCGCAAATCCAGCAATGATGTCCAAAAGTTGAAGTGGGCAAAATAGATATAAAAAGTAGAAAATATTCCTGTAGTACCAATGTGGTCACGGAGGAATTCAAGTGGCTATTTTTGCATAGTTGGCTATGATTTAGGAAAAGGATACTAGCGTTTGTACGCTACTTGTATTTTCCCATTTTCTTTTTTTTTTATCAATATGCAAGTGAGCTCTTTGGAACAACAACATTGCCATTACTTCAAATAGCTAATTTGTATATTGACTAAATCAGGGATATCTTGGCAACGGAGGCAGCGAAACACAAGGGGAAAACACTGCATGATTCAGATGACACTAACCTATCTATCTGTGGGTCTGGGTTGATATGTTCAGATCTGGCGACCCTAACCTATCTATCTGTGGGTCTCGGTTGATATGCTCGGATCTGGTGACCCTAACCTATCTATCTGCGGGTCTGGGTTGATATGGTCGTATCTGGTGACCCTAGCCTATCTATCTGTGGGTCTGGGTTGATATACTCAGATCTGGTGACCCTAACCTATATATCTGTGGGTCTCGGTTGATATGCTCGCATCTGGTGACCCTAACCTATCTATCTGTGGGTCTGGGTTGATATGATTGGATCTGGTGACCCTAACCTATCTATCTGCAGGTCTGGGTTGATATGCTCAGATTTGGTGACAGACTCCCTTTATATTAAAAAAAAAAAAATCTTCAAAATAATAATAAAAATCCCCCACCCATTGCTCCCCATATGAAAGTCCCCTGCCTGTTTCTGTAGTTCCTGACCCCTCTGACATGGAAATGTGACCACTCACCATATCACTAGCTGACATGGGTCATCTCTGCGACCAGTGATCTGATGAGCAGTCACATTTATGAGTGAAGTGGATCAAGAGAGAATGTGAAAATTTTAGAACATGAGCATCAGGGGACTGGTAAGCTGAGTATTATTTTTTATTAGTCTTACACCATACCAAGATTTTTTTTGTTTGCTTTTTAATTTAGTGGCCATTCCCTAATGCACACAAGCAAACAGTATGATGGTGTTTTTTTTTTCCTTTGGATTCCTTATGTAACAATCATGGAATGTTCAAGGCAGATATATAAGTATCCTCACATAGGTTTGCAGAAATATTCTACAGTAATGAAACCTCAATGGAAATTCAATTATTATAAAACATACCTGCTACATCCCTTTAAGACTTGAGGGCACCACACTAATATGAACAGAGCTCTATTCCCTTCCACTCGACATCTGCTTCTTGCTTCTCAGCCAAATTTACATTAGCAAAAAGAAAGGGACAGATAAAAATTAACATGACTGCAGGATCAGACTACAGTGCGTTTGTTTGTAGTCTGTAACCATGGATACATATAGATCTAGCTATGAGCTGTGTACATGAAAAAGTAGAATAAGTTTACTGAAGCAATAGAAACTTTTTTATAACATTGTACATAGATGTTAACATACAAAATATCACTAACTGGCCCCTATTCATATTAGCACTGCGCTGCATATGCCTTGAGTTCTGCGTCTACCCATCGGACTATACGCATCATAAGATCTTCATTGCCAGGCTAGAAGGACAAGGCTAGAGACATACTGTATGACAACAGCAAACACAAGTATACAAATTATTTACAATGAAATTATCTGGAACGTGGCCGGAACGGGTAAAACCAAAGTAACCTATTGATTTATTTGTTTATTTGGCTAAGTTAATAAATCAATTAAGTAAACTGAGTTATGAAGCAACCGAAACCCGGGACGATTTTATTGAAAGGATACACTGAGCAGAACAGCTTAAATTAAATTCGGATAATGGAAAGCGGCAGTCTGTTTAGCGCCGAGAGAAGGCTACAGTAGGTTCAACCTTCCATGCACTTAAACCTAAGACCTTGTGTTTGGGTTTCTGCTGACAGAAAACTATAAAGGAACTTTTTGCAAGATAAAAAACAGACCTGGAACAAGAGAAACTCCGAGATGCCATGAAGATATCGACTCTCTTTTAACTCACTTTGACATCCTAATTTCCATAGTTGTGGAGATACTCATACGTTTGGTCAAGTAAGAGTCACGGTTACGGCGCGTGATGTCAATATAAATATTTTGTCCATTTTTTGTTTCGATCTAAGTGTCAAGAAATACTTGAAACCCAATTAAAAGGGGAAAAAAAAAGCTCTCAGAAGTCAATAGTGCTGTCTGTATGTCTCAGACACAAAGCGCGGCCACCCATATGGCGACAGACGGGGAAAAAAAATTCTAGGTATATTTACATGCAGCTCAATTTTGTGATGTTCGGCCGCAAGGATGGGTCGTCTTGAAGTGGGAAGAGCGCAAATAAATAGTCTGCATGGAATATCCGTAAGACAAAAAGCATACAATATGGTCATTTGCATGTCATTTGCATATGATTTGCATGTCTCTGACAACATGTGCAGGATTTTCCTTGTTTAGCTTTGAGCAGGAATTGCTAGCTTTTTAGCTTGCTGGGAACTTGTGAATGCCTTTGTCTTCGAATGAAAGTTTTTACTGTATACATACGTTGGAGGATGGGTTCCCACATTTTCCCACCACACCCTATTTAGATGTGCTGCCTATACAGTCTCCGATCTTTCCCCAGAAGGAGTTGGAATGACTAATATAGTGTAAATTAAGATTTATGAACTGAAATGATCCATTTTTGGAGCAATAAAGAAATGAGTCATTTCCGTCTCCATATACATTTTTACAACATTGTGTCAGTTTTATACGGGAGCAGGACAAGTTCCCCTTCAGTAAGTGTGAATAGTGCCGGGACACGTTACAATGACTTATTTAACAAGTCTGGATGCCAGTGATGCCAAGATACTGACATATTGGAATCATTCACAGCCAAGATGGAACAAAGAGATCAATCTGAAAATTACTCCTGGTAATAGTGTCTTAGATATTCTAATGAGAGAATATTAACTATGAAAGAGAAGCGTCCACAAAAGACTAGAAGAGTCACACACTGTCCCCATACATGAGAACAAAACGTCAATGGAAGGCTTCGGCTCCAGAAGGCAGGATACATTATAGAGACTCCTATTATATAAGAGGGATCGTTCATCATTAAAAGCCTTCAGCCTCTTTTCACTTTCTGCATTCTCTCCATTTAGTCAGTATATATTTAGCTGGAGGTTTGGTATATATTTCCTAAATATTGAACAATCAATTCAGGCAGCAGTAAAATGCAGAAAATCTAATATTTGGATCCAATATCTATCTCACAATATCACACCAATATCTATCTATCTATCTATCTATCTATCTATCTATCTATCTATCTATTCTATCCAGGCCCCCACACGGTATAATGCTCCCTTTACTTACCCCCCACACAGTATAATACTCCCTTTACTTACCTGCACACTGTATAATGTCACCTTTAATGACCCCTCACGCTGTATATGGCCCTCACACACGGTATAATGCTCCCTTACTTACCCCCACACTGTATAATGCCCTCTTTAATGACCCCACACTCTGTATTTTGCCCGCTTAACTAACCCACCTCACATGGTATATTGGCCCCTGCATGCTATCCTGCTGCTTTATTGGCCCCCTTTCTTGGCACACACATGGTATAACACCCCCTTTATTGACCTCCACATGGTATATTTCCCACTTTATTGGGCTGCACACAGTATATTGCCCCTTTATTGGTCTCTATAAAGTATATTGCCTCCTTTATTAACCCTCATACAGTATACTGCCCCCTTTACTGGCCACCACACAGTATTTGCTTCCTTTACTGGCCCCCCACAGAGTATACTAACCCTTTATTGGCCTCCATACAATAAATGCCCCCTTTAGTGTTCCGCATACAGTAAGTGTCCCCTTTACTTCCCCCATACAGTAAGTGCCCCTTTACAAGCCCTAGTACAGAAAGTGTCCCCTTTACTGGCCCCCACACAATATACTGGCTCTAATACTAGCCCCCATAGAGTGACATTAGGCCACTACCTACTGAATTACTCCAGCAGGTAACAGGCCTAGCCATCTCTGCTCCTGACCATGGCCTCCTCCCCTTTTGCTCCAGCATTTTGCACCATATTACGTCCCGATACTGAACAGAAAGTAATATGCAGTGCCCCCTGGAGGCTGGAACCAAATCGGAAGAGGCAATGGGCAGGAGTGGGGATGGCTAAGTGAATATTGGCTGTTACCTGCTGGAGTAAATCAGTATGTAACAGCCTATTACAAAAAAAAGAAAGCAGTGCGGGGCTGAATCTATCTATCTAATCTACAGTGGGGCTTGAAAGTTTGTGAACCCTTCAGGTTTTTCTGCCTAAATCTGACCTAAAACTGCATCAGATTTTCACATGTCCTAAAAGTATGTAAAGAGAACCAAATCAAACATGCGAGTAAGAAACAAGTGAGAAAAATATTAGACTTGGTCATTTATTTATAGAAGAAAATGATCCAATATTCTAAATCTGTGAGTGGCAAAAGTATGTGAACCTTTAGGTGTAGAGTCAGATGTTTTCAATCTGAATTGAGAGGGCAACATATTTTATTTAAAGATCAGGGATCTATCAAAGTCTGATCTTAACAACACATGCTTGTGGAAGTATATCATGACATGAACAAAGGAGATTTCTGAGGACCTCAGAAGAAGAGCTCTTGAAGCACATCATGCTGGAAGCCATCTCTAAATAGTTTGGACTTACAGTCAGATTGCGTATAAATGGGAGACATTCAAGACCATTATTACCATCCAAGGAAATGATCACACCAAGAGCGGGGGTGTATAATAGTTTGTGAGGTCACAAAGGAACCGGAGGTAACCACTAAGTATCTAAAGGTCTTTTTCACATTAGGTAAATTCTTATTTTCCTATACCCCTCCCTAAAGATCCTCTAATATCCAATAGTAAAAACCTGAACATACTGGCACTTACAGTTCTCATCAGGTATCCCCTCATTGTAAGGTCATCTAATATCCAATAATAAGAACCTGAACATGCTGGGAATTGCAGTTCTCATCTCCTATATCAATCCCTGTAAGATCTTCTAATATCCAATAATAACAGCCTGACCATGCCATCAATCCTCCTAAACTACTCCCTGTAATGTCTTCTACCTTTTAATAATAACAGTCTGACTATTTTTGTACTCTGTCATCCTCTGTACACCTACATATATGACAAAGATGACACATGATTGCACGTATTCATATATACATACATGTACATGCATGAACAATAGACATATTTATGCAAAGACTTGCACATACAATCACATGGGTTACCCACTTCTTAAAGGGTTTTGTTTTTGAGACTTACATATTGATGACCTTTCTTTAGGAAAGGTCATCAATTAAAGATCAGCGGGGGTCTGACACCCTGTACCCCTACAGATCAGCCGGCTGAAGAGGCTGCAGTGCTAAGGTGAGTGCTGCAGCCTCTTCACTGAATACCAAGCACAGTGCCACACATATCATAGTGGCTGCGCTCACACTTCAATATACAGTCATGGCCGTAAGTGTTGGCAGCCGTGAAATTTTTCCAGAAAATGTATTTCTCCTAGAAAATTATTGCAATTACACATGTTTTTTATACATATATTTATGTCAAAGTAGAGGCCAGAAGAGGTCTGAAGAGGACCAAGCGCCAGACACCATGAGGGAGCTCAGGAAAGGTGAGGGAAGATGAGTATCTGCGTTTTTTTATTTTACCACACCTCCCTTTGTGCCTCCGCTGAAGAGACCCCGAAGTATGATAGTACTTTGTGAGTAGCGAACCCCAAAATCTTGGTTTTGCCTGAACCCGAGATCTTTGGAAAACTCTTAATGAACCTGACTTGCTTACAAACCAATTTGCTCCTCTCTATCAGGGACTCCCGGTCTTGTGATTGGTGGAGGTCTTACACTTGTGACAGAATCCCTTTAAGGCTCTAGATGTTGACTTCCAGATATCTGCTCTTCATAGAGGTCAATGAGTTTCTTAATATTAAAAAAAAACAAAAAAAAACTGTCTGGATGACTGTCCTTCCATGACCAGAACATAAGAGGAAACATGGCCGGCAAGATCTGACTAATCTTGTAGATATGTAGACTTTTCTCAGAGCTGTTTTTGGTTCTTCCAGCTTTGTGATGTATCTAAACATACTGTACATGGTGATTATTATACACTAGAGTTTATATAGTTATAATGTAGCGGATCTTCATTATCCCGAGGCTTTAAGCATCCAATGATTACATTAATCCAGTGATCTCATTTAGACGATATTGCATTGAATTAAAGGTAATTTGTTATGCTTAATGCTCCTCAAAACCCCATGAGAATTGAATTAACTGTTCCTGCATGTCTTATAAACATGTCTGAGAAAAAATACTGAACGATTCCATATCCTCGCTCTTCATTTGCTTATTCTGCTCAGCACAAATATTACAATAGTTGCCATCTGCTTTCCTTTACCCTGAATTGAATATTTTAATATGGAACAGGTAAAACTGTACCAGAAAAAAAAAGCAATGAGAAGTAATAGATTGGATCGGCTCCCATGCTTTACAATGTATGATATATGTAGGAATTCTGGAAACTTAATGGTGGTCTTGGTCAAAATCTCTACAGACTAACAAAAATACCGTAAAACAATACCGGGAAGTAAATCCTATCTGGCAGCAGCAGATAAAAGACTAGGTAGAAGATGCATTGAAGTAATGACTTCTTTGTGTTAAGTTTGATTTTATATTATGTTTTACTTTTATGTAATATTGAAGATTTGGAATAATTCCCACATGCTGATTTAGATATTGCCAAGTTGCAAATGTTCATTTTAGAAGTATGGAAGGTTCCCCCACCCCCGTCCTCGGCATTGTACTCTTAGAGCTCGCAGTGATTAAAGCTCCTAAGAATAGCCTTGTATGATTTAATCGTGCACTTAAAAGGGATTTTATAGGCATAGCATGAATTGTTCTTATATGAAACAAATATTAAATTCTAATCAACATCACCCCTGACCAACAACAGAACCGAGGAGCCCCATATAAGGGATTCCTGCCGTTATACAATTACTGGATCTGGTCCTCGTATTGTCAGTAAAGAGACAGAGATGTGGTTAGTTCTAGCATTGTCCAATCAGGAAAAATATTACAAGAGGTGGATGAGATTCGAGAAACATGGTTTCAAGACTAGAGAAGATTTACTTGGTCCTAATAAGGCTTATTTCTAAAAGGGGTTTTCCAAGCTTATAAGATTGGTGAGCTATCCTATAGATAGGTCATCCACAGTGATGGGCAAACTTCGCGAGATTCGTTTTGCGCTTGGACTGAATCGAAAGTGCTATTATTATCGTCTGGGATCTCTTCAGACTCCAGAGTATAATAAGCAGATCCCGTGGGGACATGCAGGCAAAATTAAAACCTCACTTCTCACCTCTCCTGGGCATCCGCTCTTCTTAACCAGCATCAGTCTTCTCCCGTGAGTTCTGGTGGCCTCTTCCAGTGTCTTTTTTGGCGTCTGGATCCCAAGGATTACAGCCGAGAGTTGTTATAGGGGCCTCAGCAGTCACATGGGGTGTCTGAGTCAAAGCATCATAACATTGGAGTTCAATGAGGGACTGGCGGTGACACTGCAGCATTTGACATTGGAGAAGAAGGTGCAAGAGGCTTCAAGAGCCCACGGTTAAAGACCAGACACTGGGAATGAAGATAGGGCACCCAGAAGAGGAGAGGAAAGATGTATCTCTGTGTTTTCTATTTTGTTCATAACCCCTGGGCCTCCACTTATTATTCTCTTGGGTCTGTAGAGACCCCAGAGTATAATAATGATTCATGGGACTTCAGCATTTGGACAACTGTTGCAGCCACTTCACTGAAAACCAAGCACAGCGCCACACATTGTATAGTCTATATACCTCCTTTTTTCGGATTTCCTCCTACACACATTGTATAGCGTCTGTGCGTGTTCTTGCAGCTCAACCCCGATTAAGTTAAATTGGACTGAGCTGCAAAAAGGTCATGTGACTGATGAACATGACATCACATGGCTTGTCACTTCAAACAGCTTATCTGCAGTGGTCCCAGGTATCAGAATGCTGACAATATTCAATTCATGACCTGTCCAAAGGATAGCTTATCAAGTCCAGGAATCCCTTTAAGCCAACATTCCTTCATCTGACCTTATCAATCTTTAAAGTCTTTCTGACCTCACTAGTCGTGAGCCTTAGATTTCTCTGACCTTATAAATCCTTAAACATGACATAACTAGTCTTCAACCTTGGTTTCATTTAACCTCACCAGTTTCATCTGACTTGACTAGTCCTTATCCTTAATTTCATCTGATCTATTTAGTCTTTAAACTTGGTTTTATCGGAACTCACCAGTTCTCAGTCTTGGTTGCTTCTGATCTCACTAGTCGATTAACCATAGATTTCTCTGACCTCTTTGGCCCTCAAACAAGGTTTCATCTGACCTAGTTAGTCTTTAAAGGGGTTTTCTGGGATTCTTTTATGGCCTGTCCTTAAGATAATCCATAAATATTGATTGAGGGAGGCAACAGCCAGCCCGTGCTCAGATCAGTTGGTTGAAGTTGCATCCAATGCCCATACTATACAGTGCACAGAGCTGGAGGGAGATTACTCCTTACACTATACAGTGGCCGAGCAGCATTACTGCAGCTCAGCTCTCATTGATGTGGCCCCCACTGATCAGATATTCCATTTAAACTTGGTTTCAACCGAATAGACCTCAACTTTGGTAATAATAGGCTTAATTATTTCTTGGACCTGGTTTTACATGACCTCACTGGCCCTTAGCCTTGGTTTTATACAAGCTCGCTGTTACTTAACAGGTTTCATCTGATCAGTTCTTAAATTTAGTTTCATCAGATCTCAATGATTTTGTTATAGTTGGAATTTTTTCTATAGCTCCCACCATTCCCAAGCAATGATTGCTGTTAGTTTCAGCACAATTATGCTGTTAGGTGGGCGATCCCTGTCTTTGTGCTCCAGCTGAGGACCGCCTACTTGACAACAGATAGCATAATTGTGCTGAAACTAACAGAAATAATTGCTTGGGAATGGTGAGGGATAGAGAAAAATTTCCAACTACGTCGGAATCAGTGGAGCTCCACCTATTGAATGATACGATGAATTGGAGTGGGTGGAGGTGGTGAAAGGTCCTCTTTAAGGTACCAGTTATCAGTAACTGAACTATTTGCTCTCCAAGCCAGCTATCATGCTAGGAGCTATCATGCATTCATTGGGGCCAGTGAGCACAGTTCGCACAATGGACTGGTAGAGGACCTGTCCCGAGTTTTGCTCCGGTCCCATTCACCGAACCGTGAAAATACAGAATTATGTCTATGGGGCCATAGATAATGAATGTGTCAGTGTGCTATCTGTGAAAAACACTGCTAACACACTGACAGTCGTGTGCATGGGGCCTTAGACTTACCCCTGCTCGTAGGTGGATGAATACCATATGTACACCAAGGTGCACTCAATTGCATTTACTGTGTCTGAGAAATTATTTGTTTTGAGATAGTTTATCTTACACAGACATTTCCAGGCAAATTGTTGTTGCAACCTTCAAAATTTCAAGAAACACAGTCAAGATTATGAAAGCCCAGGAGGTTATAGAAAATGTAGATTACAAACACTTTGAAACACTCATGTGCTTCAAATTCAGTGTCCCGTCAGTGACCTCCACAGGTTCTCAGTTCTTCTGGCTCCTGCTTTCTTGTATTGTAACCTGGCAGTAAAAGTCAGCTTTAAAAACACATACTCAAACACATCGAAAGCTTGATATCATTGAGTTCCTCCTTTAACTTTACCCTTGGGAGTTTAGCATCCATGTAAAATACAAATATCTTGAATATGTTTCTTGACCCTCTTTTTGAGAACCTCCTTTCGCTGGTCTGGGTATAGAAGCTTAAGAAGAAAAACCTGCACAACGCATTTTGGGAATTTTCTCTTTCCAGCATTTTATTATTTAATTAGACATGAAATGTCCTGCTTTTTGTCATGTTGTTGCTAATCCTACAAGGACCCCAAGAACATCTACTGTATTTTTGACTAACACCATTACCACTCGCCTCCTTGGTTAGATAATGGATAAATGTGTTCTCCAGAACCCGAGCAACAAGCCAAGATGTGAATTTAATTTAACCGTTCATTCATTCTCTTGATACTTTGTCATAAACCGAAAGAATAGGATACGTGAATCAGCAACCTTAATATATAAACCAGGAAACATGTCTGATTTGGGTCTGTTTTCTTCTTACGCCTTTGAATGTACAAGGAAATGCATTCTCTATCTCTCATCTTCCTAAGATTTTGTGGTCATGGAGGTCACTGGAGAGACTTTAAAGGTGGCAATAAAACTTTTTGTTTCCAAAGTTTCTTGTAAAGGATTCTTGGTTGTGAGTAAAGCATCACCTTAAGGTGTGAGAAGAACGTTCTGTGCTGGATCTATTCCCAGGTTACACTTCACAAACTGTGCTTAGACAAGATGTATGAGCTTGAGAGAGAGCCATGTACAATTATGGAAACTATCATAAAACTCTTACTACAATATAGGATTTTTTTGGTTTCTGTATAGATAGAACACAATTATTTCCATTTAACCCTTTCATGAAAAAGCATTTTTGCCTTCGGGACCACACAAAAGTGTGATGTTTTTTTCATTTCACCTTTCCTGAACTAATAAATATTTTTTTTTTGTGCTTTAATTTAGCATTAGGTAGTAAAAATTTGAGGTCAGTTTTTCAATAATGTAAATTTGGTTGGAGGGGGCAAGCTAAAAATTAAAAAATATGTTGTATTATTGTCGGGTCCATTAAATGAAATAAAAGATATCAAAGTTTATTAAGATAAATGAATAAAAACAAGACAAATGTAAAGAGTAAAGTTGCAAGTGACAGGCGTATCCCAGCTGGAGAACTACATATTAAATACCTGACTCAGTTTTTTTCTTTTGCTTACATTTTACATGATGCTGTGTGGTTAGGGATTTTTTTGTTACTTTTTGAGACGTGATGGGGTGAGTTATAAGATTGTAATTTTGGTTTGGCTCTCTTTGTTTGTCTACTAATTGGTGTTTCCCAAAATATCAAGAATCGCAAAAAATATGGCGCATCTTCTGGAAGTTGGGGTGCCTAAAACTAATGTTGTCTATAATTTACACCAGTTTTCTTTCAAAAATTATGATAAATCCCTAGAGCCCTTCCATCAAACAACACCCGCTTTAAAAAAAAAAAATAAATGGCGAGTTATAGAAAATCATCAAAAACTAGCTTTTTAATTTAATTGAAAAATTACCCTCTTTGTGTTTTTAAAAAATGTCTTGCATTTTTTTTACTACTTTAATACTTCTATTTTTTTATTTTTTTGTTCACATAAAGAAAATTTCACTTTACCATAATTTTAATTGAATATTTTACTTGCAATATACCGATGTATTAACAAGATGTATTGTTCATGCACTCAGAAAGATAGGTAATTGCTGTGTATTATAAATTACATCCTGCCAGTGATCTCATGGGTGCCGTGAAACAATCTGCATGATCACCTTGACATAATATGTCAAAGTCCCTTAAAATGTAAACATTTTGATTTTGTGCTTAGATCCACTTCCTGTCCCTTATTTATTCTTTCCCCTGTTTCTCTATTGCCACCAAATATCCTCTCACTGCTTCTCACTGGAATAAGGCTGGGTGGGAAAATGGAAGTTGGAGGGTGGAGACTTCACACAGATATATCCTGGGCTTTTTAAAACCTAGAACAGTGATTCAGGTGTCATATGAAAGCTGTGACTCTCAGCTTCTACCCGTGTTATGTCCAGAGATATCACTAGTTGAAAACACTGTCATTATTGCCATACATATATACACCTGTCCCAATCCCAGTTGTGTCTTCAACTGTTGATATCTCTAAAAATAATACAGGTAGATATGGGTATACAGGTAATGTTTCTCAAGCCTCAGTTTAAAGGGATTGTCGGCCCCAACCATTCAAGTATTTATGGCATATCCTAAGGTCTATAGGAGTCAGATGAAAGCTGTAATAGACCTGCATTGTGCGTTACACCACCTGTTCATATAGGACACACTGTGTGCATCAGAGTAGCAGAGAGTTGATCGGTACTCCAGAGGGGAGCACATAACTTTACAATAAAGCTATCAGTAAGTTATTCAGTAACATTACATTACACACAGGCTCACTTTTAAGCAGAGATGACATTTTCTTTTTGGAGTGCTTCTTTAACTAGACCCAACATGTCATGTTCTTCAGAGAATGCTTGATCATCTTTATAAATTATCATAATCCAAAGTACTGACCCAATATCATTTTATTAATTGTAACAATATTCTATGATTATTACTTATTACATTTACTAATTCTTAATAATTGTCTGCCTGCTTCCCTTTATTTTACCAATTGGTGGAGGGTCACATCTGGCCCCCAGCTATCAAAATGTCTAAGATATCATTAGCTATGTACAAAAAAGAGAAACTCAACTAAGAAAGTTCCTAAATGATTCAGGCACTAACTTCTTAGAGATACCCAAGGAGAAGGCAAGATATTGTAAAGAAACATTATATAAGTGTCCAGGAGTTAAATCCACCTTACCAGCACTTATAAACTAAAAATATTTCCATTTGTAGTGATCTCTGGTAACAAATGATGGAATAAGTGAGGGCTTTACAATGTGTAATACTGGTTATGAGCTGTATCTAAAGCTCATGCTGCCCTGGGAACTGAAATGAATACAACCCAATTCATTCAATGGCACCCTTTAGTCACTTATCTATGTAGTTACACTTCATCTGAACTGTAAAAAAATTGAACTGTGCTAAAACAAATATTACATTTGTATGAAGATCTCCTAGAGGTATGAGATCAGTGCGGTAGTTTAATGCATATCAGCCATGAATGGGGTGCCATAGATGGATGGGCACCTATGATTGTGACCACCACCAATCTTTGTACTTATTTCATTGCAATATATATCCAGCTAAATGACATTGGGCTGCACTACACGGTATATGATTTTTGCATTGTATGGTGGTGGCAGTAGTATATTGTAATGTTATTTAAGCAGCATTATTAAAGTGATATTTGGGCAAAATACTCTTTGGTATTATATGACATGGCTACCATATTGGATGATATGGTATACCATATGAACCATATGATGTCAACAGGAATTATCAGACAGGGCACCAGCTAACATAAGACTAGACCTGAATACCACCACATAGTGACTCACTAAAAGCACCATATTGTAAGAGAATGGATAGCATGTTATACTTTACATCTTCATACATGATTTCCATTTAAAGTTCTTTGTTTTTCTCTTGTATATAGCCCAGACCTTTTCTGACAATGTCTAGCCTGTGCAGAGTTTACCACACAGACATCTCTGGCTCTTCACTTATGAAGCGCAACCCCCTCAGTCAGTGTTTGGACTGAGTGGAGACCAAACACTTGCATCAAGAGAGCCCTAGAAAAGCGGCCTGAGTGTGGAGGCATGGAGCTGAGTGTGCAATGGCAGTTTGGCACCTGACATGTAGAAAGCAGGGACCGTGAAGAGAAGACAGTCGAAGTAGCAGCTCAAAAAGCACCTTGGGAGGAAGCCTTCCCTTACATAAACCAGGTACTGAAGCCCACAAATAAGAGCTGTTAATGTTATTTTGTTTTTATTCCCTTTTTTTTTCACGTGTGTTTTGTTTTACATTATCAGTAAACCAATAACTTCAAAAAAGTTGTTGTTGTGACACCTACATCTTCAAATGCCAATGCAATATTTGTAACAGGGCCTCCACCTATCATATGCAATTTATATTATATTCTCATGACTGAGATTCTTGGCCATGTGGTGTCTGTACTCCATGAAAAAATAGGACATGCTCTAGGATTTGCTCATTGAAGTGAATAGGTCAGTGAAAAAAAATGGATCCTACATGTGATGCAAATCACCCATGAAACACATAGTCGTGAATCGGCATGGTTGTGTGAATATGGCCTTACAGGTGTATTTTTATGTTAGCAGAGGAGTATTTGAACCCCTTCAGGACCCAGGGACTGAGTGCAACTGTTAGGCCTCATGCACACGACTGAGTGTGCAGCCTGAGACTCTTCCGAGGGTGTTATGTTCTCTGTTCCGTTCCGATAATTATAGAACTGGTCCTTTCCTGCTTCATGAAATCAGAACAGAAGCCCCTATTGGAACATTTGGAAATCACCCGGGTGTTATCCGAATGCATTCCGTTAAAAAAATTGGACCCCCTTTGGCATGCATACTGGGTCGTGTGCATGAAACCTTAACATTGTACATACTATAGTTAGGCCCCTGACATTAATTCTATGCCACCCAACAGACTGTAGTACCATTACAATACCATTGCTTTTCTCCTGTTCCCATCCACCACCACTAATGGGCCTAACACCTTGTTTGCAAATATACTAAAGGCATGGAAGCCTAGAATTACAATGTACATACCTTTAGCCAAAATGTGATCAAAATCTGGCTCACTGCCTGAGAAGAGGCACCTGGTTAGAAGGAAGCCAGTAGAAGATGTAAAATATGGCTGGTGGTGGGAGGTAAAGCTGCGGGGGAGGATCGGTTGAGATTTTGAGTTTTGCCTGGATTAACCCTACAAATTCAGTTCCTGTAATAAATCTACAGACCTACAGCTGTAATGCTCCTTTTGTAAGCCTGCTTTCAATGCACTAGAAATACCCCCAGTAGCTAATGACTTAGAGGGAAGAAATACAAAACTAAAAATGCAATAATGGTTTGAAAGTATTGTACCTATATATCAAAGGCAAACACGCCTGCTAAAGCCGTTCTTAATCTTCAAGAGACAGGCTGCTTATTTTCCCTGTATATACAGAATATGACTCATAGTTCTGACATCACCAACATCTGGGAATGAAATGAAATGTGGACGAGATGAACATTACCAGGGAAGAGGTCGGATAAAACTGCATTCATGATTGATGGTATTCGTGCAATGCACTCCATCCCACCTCTCTGTAACAACACACCTTATTTGCAGCACACCATATGTTTATATTGTAGGCATACTCCATATTGCACATTACCACATTATATAATGCACAGGCCGATCCAAAAACTTATCTCTCTTCTTCTGGAAGACTCTCAAACTGAAAAGACACCTGTTTTCTCAATTGAAAACAGATCGCACACTTTGAAACCCACCCTCGAATGTTGTACTAACAATTTATTAACTAAAGCACATGTGAGATACTACATAGCCTGTTTACAAGCATAGACCAGAACCAAAAAAGCTCAGTACAAGCGGCCCTAAAAACAGTAACAACAACCAAAAACTACAAGAACCTGCACCAACAAGCGCTTTGACAGTCCTATCAGTTTCGCTTAAAATATGATGTGTCCAGGACATCAATGGAGCCAAAAAGACAAAGGTTCACTTTCAAAAATAACTCATGGTTCAGAAAAGATATTATTCAGAATATCAAAAAAATTCCACCTGCCTGGTGCAGGTCTACAATTTTGTTTCTGGTGTCCTTCCACAGCTCTTTGGTCTTCACCATAGTGGAGTTTGGAGTGTGACTGTTTGAGGTTGTGGACAGGTGTCTTTTATACTGATAACAATGTCAAACAGGAGCCATTACTACAGGTAATGAGTGGAGGACAGAGGAGCCTCTTAAAGAAGAAGTTACAGGTCTGTGAGAGCCAGAAATCTTGCTTGTTTGTAGGTGACCAAATACTTATTTTCCACCATAATTCGTAAATAAATTCTGAAAAAATTAGACAATGTGATTTTCTGGATTTGTTTTCTCATTTTGTCTCTAATAGTTGAGGTCTACCTATGATGTCAATTACAGGCCGGCCTCATCTTTTTAAGTGGGAGAACTTGCACAATTGGTGACTGACTAAATACTTTTTTTCCCCACTGTAGCTTGTATCATCACACAACGCAACGCATAAGGATATGACAGAGGCGTGTTGCCAAGAGTGTAACTCGTATAGGTGCAGGAAATGCAACCGCTTTGGGTCTGTCTCCATGAGGACCATTGTACGGGCTACCTAAATGCTAATGATAAATATTTCATTCCTTCAGCCTCTGTACACATTAGTAGGTTTTGATTTTATGTTATCGGGTAACACACAGTACTGTGGAAAAGTTCTAGGCTGGTGTGGAAGTGATGATATGGCCTGAACTCAACATTAACCAGTCCGTCTGGGATGACATGAAGAGAAAGAAGGATTGATTGACAGAAGATCTGTGCTTAGTTCTCCAAGATGGCAGGAACAACCTCCCTGCAGAGTTCCTTCAAAAACTGTCTGCAATTACCGAGAAGAACTGATGGAAGGCAAAGGGCAAAGGTCACACCAAATATTGATATGATTCAGATTTTTCTTTTCTACATTCACTTCATTTTCCTATTTGGCAGAAATAAACCTTTTGCTTTTTGAAAGCATTTACTTTACAGTATTCTATCCATGCCTGCTTAAAATGTTTACACGGTGCTATTGCAGCTTCTATATAGATCTATGTGTATCCATGGAAATAGACAACAAAGAGACTTTTTGTAGTCTGGTGTTGTAGTTGTGCACTGACTTTTTGTCCTAAAGGAATTACACCAAGTTTTCAGCTTATTACCTATACACAGAATAGAAGATAAATGTTAGACTGTGGGGATCTGACTGCTGGGACCCCCACCAATCATGAAAATGGGGTCCCTTCTTACCTATCCTGTTGAAAACTTGGTACAACCCCTTTAACTATTAAATGTAAGTTAGATTATGCTAATATTATGTTAATATATACAGTATATTATGCTAATATAATGTGCAAGGAGATACTGACTATAGACACCCTTCTCAGAGATAGCAAAATACTACGGGCAAAATTATGTATATATGAACTTCTGAAAACACATGTCATAGGTCACACACCTGTCACTCAAGCTGAAACAACTATGCACACACAGAATGCTTCATAGTCTCATTGCTCTGACTGTAAAGAATCCTGACATGTTGGTGTAGAAACTTCCTGCATCATTGTTTTAGTTACAGTCTTGTGTATACAGTAAATAGATCATGGGGGGACCTCTGTAATGACTGCTGTTGTTTTTCTACATAGGGTTCTTTTTGCCAACATATATCACAAATATTACTAGTACTACCACTACTATTATTACTACTACCTCTACTACACTGATACTAATATTACTACTACTACTATTACTATTACTACTACTACACGGCTATTAATACTACTACTACTACTTATAATAGTATACTGCTGCTGTAAACATTACTGGAGCAGCTGATTTTGGGGGGTTCCGTCTGTTGGACTCTCGTAGATTTAATATTGATGACCTATCCTTATGGATAATCTTTCCTTCACGGGAGGACACAAGAAATATGACACCAGTAAGCATTGTCTCTTATGCACTTTCAGCAATACTATTTTGTTATTGAATGCCTAAGACTATGCTTTCTCTCACCTTAGCTCTGCTAAAAAAAAAATTAAAAAAAAGTACATGAAAATGCATATTCTGTTCAGTGTTAGAAAGCTGAGCTTTTCTGTGCAGGTTGAGACATGTCTCGACATGCAGCACACACAGTAGCAGTTCAGTCTGATGAAAGCACTGGAAGTGACAGGATGACAAGTGCAGTACCGTACGGGTCTATCAAGAAATTGACAGATTTAGAGTGTGGTTCTGTGATTGAATCCCTTACAAAGTAAGAAAAGAAGCCTTACATGAGGCAATCAAAGAGAATCACCATGGGAAGTTGCTGCTTCATGACAATACGCCAGCTCACAAGTTTCACAAATCACAAACTGCTATCAGGGAATGTGGCTTCCTGGAGCTTAAAGGGAGTCTATAATTCGCAAAAACACTTTAAAGCTAATGGCACGTTGGAATGGCCTTTAAAATGGCCATTCTTCTCCTACCTTTCCTTGTTTTCCTCTCCCAGCCGATTCCAAGATAATTCATTTCTTCATGTATGTAAGTGAGCACCACAGAGCACCCGGGGTTTACCTTCTCTTCTGCGAGCACTCATCGCGTCATCACTTCTCACCGCCCCTTCTGCCGTTGCGGTGACTCCCCTTTGAGCTTCTTTATTCTCAGTTCTCACTGGCAGCGAATTCTCGCAACCCTCAAACTGAACTTTAACTGGGGAAAGCTCATAGACATTTTTATGGTAAATATGTAGAGCTGTAGCATTTACCAGATGGGAAATAGTCACTTCAGATGGCTGTATCTCTGGTTTTATACCACCTAGAAAAATGGTTATGATAACACAAGAAAGCCTAAATTTCATAGGCTGCCAAGATTGCAGTGCTAGCTATAAAATAAGCTGAGATATCACTTGTTAAAAAAAAAAGTTGGGAACCTAATAAGCAGCTATTCATGCTGCATATAAAAATCACATTCTCAATTGTGTTTTTAACTAGTGATATCTCTAATTCTTTTATAGCTAGTACTTCAAATGAGAATCATTTTTATGGGTGGTATAAAACCGGAGATACAGCCATTATGTACGGGGATGCATAGGGCATCTTTTTTTGCGGGGCCAGGTGTACTTTTTAGTTGTATCATTTTGGGGAATGTCTATTGCGTTGATCACTTTTTATTCAAATCAGAGGCGAAACAGCGAAAAAAACGGTGGTCCAGCACTTTTGATTTTTTTTTCCTGCTATGACGTTCACCCTATGGGAAAATTATTTTTATAAGTTTTTAGACCGGGTATTTTCAGACACAGGGATACCTAATGTGTATGTGTTTCACAGTAATTTTCTACTTTTAGATGTATTCTAGGGAAAGGGGGTGATTTAGAACTTTTTTTTTTTATTTATTGATTTTTATATATTTTTTTAAACTTTTTTTTTTTTTACTATTTTATTAGCCCCCCTAGGGGGCTTGAACCTGCAATCATTTGATTGCAATCCCCATAGACTATAATATAAGTGTATTGCAGTTTATGGGAGATTCTGTACATTATTATTGCGGCTGGTCATAGACAGCCGCAATAGTAATATTACTATGACAAGCCTGGGAGACTTCATAAGGCTCCCGACTGTTGCAGGAACAGGACGGCTCCCGTGATCGCGTCGCACAGGAGCCGTCCTGCAACAAGAAAGGTATGGGGCTGGTGGAGACCGGCCCCGGGGGTTAGCTTTAGTACCTTTAGGGGGCTCACAGGTAGTAATGCCCGCGATAAGCGTGGACTCTGACCCCGGGCATTAGCTCCTGGTCTCCGCATTACAGCAGAGACCCGGTAGCTATGGCAACTGCTCTGCAGCAGAGCGGCCACCATGATATTATTATTATTATTATTATTATGCTTACTTATATAGCGCCATCATATTCCGCAGCACTTTCATATTCACTGATCCGGCATCCACCGTAACAGCACGGTGGATGCTGGGAGGTTCACACCGCCGGGACACCCTCTGAGTCCAAGGCCCACAGCATCACCCCACTTGTTCCCGCTGCAGGAAGGCAGCGGTGGCAGGAGTGGGGCAATGCTGCGACTCCGCTCCTCCACCCCCCACCGCCAAAACACCCCACATTCGGTCTATAAGACGCACCCAAAGGTTCAAATTTATAGTTCAAAAAATACGGTACATGTGTATGGACAGAGTCTACCTGTAAGTTAGAGCATTGCTAATGGGAACTTTACAGCCTGTTTTCTATGCAAAGGAAGTTAGATAGGTTAATATAGTATTTTACAAAAATGTTCACCTCCCTGACACAATAGTAAACAAAAAATATATATATATATATATATAATGGCAGTTATACTTTAACATAAAGCAACAATTACATTTTATTGCATTTCATTTCCCAGTTTACAGTGCGGTAAAAAATGTTACCTTTATTCCACTTGATTGTGGCTCTATGACATATGTTTTTTTTTTCAAATAAGAAAAAAATAATGAAAAATTTAATTTACAGTATTATAACATTTTCTTTTGTTGGGATTTTTTTTAGGAATAGAATTTATTAAATTATCTGTTTTTTGTACTGATATGTGATTCCTCCCATGGATCAGCAAGTGGACACTAAGAACATTTTTCATCATGTTTTTAGTGATAGTCAGTAAGATATTTTAATGTAATTATATTGCTTACTATTTTAGTGTCACCTTGAGCTGTTTTTCCTGAAGTTGTACTTAGGTCAATGAGTCTAAAGGCTACAGATTCACTGATGGATTTGAACAACTACAATGAGATCTTCATTGATGTCCATGAGAGGTTACATGATAGGTCAATGGACTGCCAGCTTATAGACACTAAATTATAGCTACTAAATTATGTATTTCATAGTGTGAGTTATGTAAAGACTATAGTGACCTTGTCATAACTTAGAATATATTATGTCATTTTGTGCAGAACCATAGAAAAAATAGCATTTTCATGGCATACTGGTGTAACACCAGAAATGACCTATTTTAAGCCAATCATATTTTAATAATTTTTTAAAGAATTTTAAATAACAGAAAAATCCACATTTCTATATCTTTTAAAAGTACTATATCTGCAATTTTCACTCTGACCACTAAGTCTAATAATAATCTGATACTTATCAATGCAGCAGTACCCCAATTTACACCACAGAAGTAGATAACACCTCCATTGACCGATCATTACATCCACTACTGACAATAGTTGATGTCACAGCTTATCTTCTCCCCCTCACTGCATCGAGCATGTCTGGAGAACTCTCTCATGAGTTGGCTCCAGACTATTGCTGCCAATGGCCATGAGACTGCTGTAAAGCATATCACTAAATGCTGCTAACAGAACAGAGTAGAAGCTCAGGCAAGATGGCTTTCCTCATACTCATGTCCAGAAAATAGAATAAAACATCTAAAATTAGGAAAAAGCTATATTTTTCACTATCTGGTTTTCATAAGTAAATAAAAATGGCAGCACATTACTTTTAAGAGAAATAGTTGAAAGTCATACAATGTATTGTACACCATACACAAGTATATATTACTTTCTTCTTATATTTCAACTTCCTATAATATAATTAGAGATGAGCGAAGTTTTCAAAACTTCGATTCGGCAACTTCACCAAATTTTCTGATACGATTCTATTCGATCTGAATTAATTAGCAACGAATAAACAGCTATTTCCTGTCTGCAGAGAGCCGGGGTGGGCGAGTGGGCGGCAAAATAGCGGAAGCCCTTGGATGCCGCAGTCATGTCTCTCTCTCTCTTTCTCTTCAGCACGGACAACTTTTATTAATGTGGAAGGATCTGCTAATAAGCAAAGACACGCCTACCCAATCACATCACTAGAGAATATCATGTGACTGTCTGATGTCACAAAGGTCCTTACTAAATATTTGTTACCACGAAGCATCAGGAAGTCCGGATTCCATGCGAATCGAATATTTCCTGAAATTCGGATCGAATTCCACTTCGTCAGCTTCGATTCGCTCATCTCTAAATATAATATAATTAACAAAAATAATATTAGACTTCAATTAATTAAGGGCAAAAGATCAAAGGTCAAATGTCTATTCACTAATGTTGCATCTTTGGTCCCAAAGGTAATGAGACCACCTGGAGGAAATGAATCTGAACCCAAGGGGAAGCATGGGAACATTATGCAGATTACTCCCTAGATAATAAGTGAACCCATGGCCCCAGTTCTATGAAGCAGGGATGCAATCTATAATGTTGATCAGCCACTATGTGGTTTCCTACAACTGGCCCAAGCCTCAGCATCCAGATGTACAAAGCCAATTCACATAACCTCTCTTCGTATCTATTGCATTCATTAACTCTTCAAGTACATGCACATTGGGTTATTTATCTTGTCAACTTTCAAAACAGATTAAAACCTCTAGGAACATGATAGATTCCTGGAAATATCCATCTCTATTCTATGAACACATGACCACCATTGCTGGACTCCCCATTGGATTCTGTCATTCCAAATCACGATCCAAGTGACATTCTTACTTACTGACTCGTTATTTCGAGATCGAAACTGTGTACAACACATCACATCCAATTTATTTCTTCCAGGCTGATGAGACGCATTAAGCATCTTTATAAAAATCCCCTGTGAGGACATTTGGATAAAATTTGCTCAACATACGGATCGAATGAATGCTAATGAGGCTCCTCCGACCATTAGTGTCCACCAGTGATCACCTCAAGCTTGGGTTTCTAGCTTGACATGTAGAAATCTGCACATTTTTATATAATTATTTGAGTAAATACTGTCCTTCTGCTCTTTTTTTATACAACTGATTTTACGAAAAATCTTGAGATGGCCAAACACGTTCAATAACTGTCGGCCGAATTGTTGCTCGGGAGACATCTGTCCTTGTCTCTGATACATGTGCACGCTTAGTTCGCTCTCTATGCTTGCATTCTGAATATCCCTGTCTCATAACCTGTCCATAGTAAGGACACCATGGCTGGGTTTCTGACAAGTCTCAGACCATAGAAGGTTCCTCCATTCATGGTCACATCCACTGGCAACCGATCAAGACTAAAGACTGTAACCATTAAGATGATTAGAGAAAATCTTGAAAACTCTTGAAAATTTTTAATTATTTATATTTGCAAAAATGTTTAACGTTTAATTGCCTACAGATCTAAATATGTTTATGCACATGGGAATACCCCTTTAAGGCCGAGGCCCCACACTACATAATCTTATGTATTGGTCTGCCATAGTACCAGCTACAGTACCATATCAGTATGAAGAATTTCTATAGAGAGTCTTCTTAATTCATTTGAGCGGTAGGAAGGTTCCCCAGAATCTGGTTGGTAGCTTGCACTTCACATAGTTGAAGTGATAGAGAGCTCACCATGTCTATAATATTACCGTTCGCGATGAATAAGCCACATGCCAAATATCAGAGTTCTCGGATCTTACATGGACTTAAATGATCCAACACAAAATCCAGGAATTTATTGAATATAATCGTGTTAAAACATGTAACTAATCCAAAAATTAAGTCACGAGGATCGGCATGTGCGCTTAGAACTTTTAGTTACATGTTTCAGCTTGATTTTTTTGACCAAAATTACTGGATTTTTTTTTTTTTAGATTGTACTAAATCAGTCTTCCTTCTGTACATTTAATTGAAAGGGTTGTCCAAGAGTAGAAAACATGGCTGCCATCAGGGGCATAACTTGAGTGGGTGCAGAGGGTGCAGTTGCATCGGGGCCCAGGAACCTTAAGGGGCCCATAAGCACTGGCATCAGTATTGAGATTGCAGCTTCCATCTGGCCCATAAGCCAAAAAGACCCACAGATTACCCTAACCACACTAAGGTTAATTAAACTCCTTAGCACCCGTAACCATCACTATCAATAATTCACTGTAGGGATGAGGTAGGGGGCCCCAGGCAAAAGATTGCATCGGGGCCCAAAAGACTTTAGTTACTCCACTGGCTGCCATCTTCCAGAAACAGTCACATTTCTATATGGATTGTGTCTTGTTCATTGCTGTCCAGTTCAGTATCCCTCCTCCAGACATACAGTATGTGATAACCAGGCACCATCTTACTAGCTCTTCTGTATTATGGACTATCTGCACTTTACAGAATGACCAACAGTGAACACAGCTAGAGTGTGTTCACACTACCAATGACAGATGCAGATGAAGCCCCCTCTGACTGGTGTCCATTACACAGCCAATGGAAACGGAGGGTGCTCTGTCTATGTCTGTTCCTCTACTACCATCCATTGCTCTAATCCCTTTAATATTTATGACTGGTATTTTGAACATCTCTCCAGTGGCAGCGGAGGGTGCACCTCATTTTTGACAAGGTGTGTGCCCACTCATACAGTGGGGAAAAAAAGTATTTAGTCAGCCACCAATTGTGCAAGTTCTCCCACTTAAAAAGATGAGGCCGTCCTGTAATTGACATCATAGGTAGACTTCAACTATGAGAGACGAAATGAGAAAACAAATCCAGAAAATCACATTGTCTGATTTTTAAAGAATTTATTTGCAAATTATGGTGGAAAATACTGTAAGTATTTGGTCAATAACAAAAGTTCATCTCAATACTTTGTTATATATCCTTTGTTGGCAATGACTGAGGTCAAACGTTTTCTGTAAGTCTTCACAAGGTTGGCACACACTGTTGCTGGTATGTTGGCCCATTCCTCCATGCAGATCTCCTCTAGAGCAGGGATGTTTTGGGGCTGTCGCTGGGCAACACAGACTTTCAACTCCCTCCAAAGGTTTTCTATGGAGTTGAGATCTGGAGACTGGCTAGGCCACTCCAGGACCTTGAAATGCTTCTTACGAAGCCGCTCCTTCGTTGCCCTGGCGGTGTGCTTGGGATCATTGTCATGATGAAAGACCCAGTCACGTTTCATCTTCAATGCCCTTGCTGATGGAAGGAGGTTTGCATTCAAAATCTCACGATACATGGCCCCATTCATTCTTTCATGTACACGGATCAGTCATCCTGGTCCCTTTGCAGAGAAACAGCCCCAAAGCATGATGTTGCCACCCCCATGCTTCACAGTAGGTATGGTGTTCTTTGGATGCAACTCAGCATTCACTCTCCTCCAAACACGACGAGTTGTGTTTCTACCAAACAGTTCTACTTTGGTTTCATCTGACCATATGACATTCTCCCAATACTCTTCTGGAACATCCAAATGCTCTCTAGCAAACTTCAGACGGGCCCGGATATGTACTGGCTTAAGCAGGGGGACACGTCTGGCACTGCAGGATCTGAGTCCCTGGTGGCGTAGTGTGTTACTGACGGTAGCCTTTGTTACGTTAGTCCCAGCTTTCTGCAGGTCAGTCACTAGGTCCCCCCGTGTGGTTCTGGGATCTTTCCTCACCGTTCTTGTGATCATTTTGACCCCACGGGGTGAGATCTTGCGTGGAGCCCCTGATGGAGGGAGATTATCAGTGGTCTTGTATGTCTTCCATTTTCTAATTATTGCTCCCACAGTTGATTTCTTCACACCAAGCTGCTTGCCTATTGAAGATTCAGTCTTCCCAGCCTGGTGCAGGGCTACCATTTTGTTTCTGGTGTCCTTCCACAGCTCTTTGGTCTTCACCATAGTGGAGTTTGGAGTGTGACTGTTTGAGGTTGTGGACAGGTGTCTTTTATACCGATAACAATGTCAAACAGGAGCCATTACTACAGGTAATGAGTGGAGGACAGAGGAGCCTCTTAAAGAAGAAGTTACAGGTCTGTGAGAGCCAGAAATCTTGCTTGTTTGTAGGTGACCAAATACTTATTTTGCACCATAATTTGCAAATAAATTCTTTAAAAATCAGACAATGTGATTTTCTAGATATGTTTTCTCATTTTGTCTCTCATAGTTGAAGTCTACCTATGATGACAATTACAGGCCGGCCTCATCTTTTTAAGTGGGAGAACTTGCACAATTGGTGGCTGACTAAATACTTTTTTTTCCCCACTGTAGATCAGCTGCAACTTCTGCCTGACTGTGCAACTATAGCTGGCCTAGAATTTAGGAATCATTTACTACGGTAAACTGATTTATATAATCATAAATCTGATATGGCGAAAGGCTTCAGCCATGCCATGCCCCCACTTTCAGGAAAGTGGCAAGTATGGAATTAAAAATGCTTATAACACTTATAACATTTAGTGTTGCAAATGGCCTGTAAGAAGTTGCAAACTGCCAGTGATATCTGAGTCAGCATCAGAATAAGTAGCAGAGGAGAAGGAATTTGATAGCAAAAAATATCACATGGTGCCCGGCATAGCATTAGGTTACAGAAAAGTTACTATATAATAAAGTTTGGCTTGTATTGGGGATCGGTGTTAGAGGTGTTTCCATGAAGTAATAGCATCAGATGAGGACTATGTTGAGTTAACTTTGACTTGATAATGAACAGATCAATCTAATATTGTCATTTACCACTAAAAAGAAAAAAAGATCAAAAAATCCACTCCTTTTGTCCCTACTTTTTCCTAACCTGCATAAAAGGGAAGATGGAAGGAAGTGACATATTGATGTAGCATCAGTCTATACAGGGTTTGCTTAGAAGGGTTAATAGTTAATTTTTGTCTATTAATAAAATGAAGTGAATGAAGAAAAAAGAAATGCAAATTCCATCAATATTTGGTGTGACCTTTGCCTTCCATCAGTTCTTCTCGATACAATTGCAGATAGTTTTTGATAGAACTGGGCAGGGAGGTTGTTCCCGCCATCTTGGAGAACTAAGCACAGATCTTCTGTGGATGTAGGCTTACTCCAATCCTTCTGTCTCTTCTTGTCATCGCAGACAGACTGGATGATGTTGAGATCAGGGCTATATCTGTGCAGACCATATCATCACTTCCAGGACTCCTTGTCCTTTATGCTGAGGATGGCTTTTAATGACATTGGATGTATGTTTGGGTCATAGTATAGAATAAATTGGGAGCCAGTCCAATGTCATCCTACTGGTATTGGATGATGGATAAATATCTGCCTGTATTTCTCAGCAATGAGGGCACAACTAATCCTGACCAAACCCACAACTCCGTTTGCTGCCATGTCAGGTCCGACACAGAAAGGGAGCTTACCATTCCTTTTGGAAAGTGGGCTAGAAGGGGGCTGGCTGTTTGGTTCAATTCCATAGCCAATCCAGGCCCCTATCGGTATCAGCTGAGATGCTGGTCGAATCACTGTTGGCTGTCTGGCCTAGCCAGCCCCCTTCACTGTTCATGTGCCGACACATAGAGAATACGAGGTGTCTCCAAAGGCGGACCTCTCCTCTGACATTTCCTTCTACGTCTTTACATTAGCAACATGTTTTTCTAATGTCTGAGTCTACCATATGTATTTCTGACCTGTACTCTTACTTTGATTCTTATCACAACATCTCATCTTGTGTTGAGTTCTAGATGATGTCTTATAATTCTCCTACAAGCTATTAAGACGATTCTTTGATCTTCCATAGTTCTACTCATTATCATTATTTCTAGCAGAGTAAAACTTTACATTACCAAATGCTGACTTTTATTTTCTTGCCAAGTAAAATAAATGTAAGCACAGCAAATTTTCAAGCTTTTTATGTCAGGCGATTGTCTAAGCGTCTATGTATTGGTGGTATTCTTACAAGTCCAGAAAAACATGGAAAGTCACGCTGGAAAATCATCTTATTTTTTGGGCTGCCATAAGTTAGTACCAGCTACAGTATCATATCATTGTCTATGAAAATTTTTATTTGAATATCTGGACATGGTCCAACCTGAAATATTGAAGATTCTTCACCATTCTTCAGAGTGACTTCTTACTTCATCTGAGCAGTAGGAAGGTTCCCCAGAATCTGGTTGGTAACTCACACCTCCTATCCATATAATAAGGAAGATTAAGACCTCCCTTGATAGTTCAAGTGCTAAAGAGCTCACCATGTCTATAATAGCGCAGTCCGTGATGAACAAGCCTCATGTCAAATACCAGAGTGCTCGGATCTCAAGTTGACCTAAATGATCCAACACAATCCAAACAAAATCCAGGAACTTTATTAAACATAATCGTGTTAAAACATGTATCTAATCCAAAAGTTAAGTCACGAGGAGCGGCATGTGCACTTATAACTTTTAGTTACATGTTCAACTTGATTTTCTTGACCAAAATTCCTGGATTTTTTGGATTGTGTTGGATTATCCTTCCTTCTGTGAATTTAATTTGAAAGGGTTGTCCAGGAGTAGAAAAAATGGCTGCCTTGTTTGAGAAACAGAATCGCATCTGTTCATGGGTTGTGTCTTGTATAAATGCTCAGCTTCATTGAGATGATAGGACTGAGCCGCAATACCACACCACTGAACCTTACAACCATACAAGGGAGTAATGTAAATTTAGGATGTAGGATATGAATGTCCAACACTTAGGGCAGCACGTAAGCACAGTGGTTAGCCATTGGTTTCCTATGAGATTCACCTTAGCAGGTGTTGGGGTTAAACATCTATATGGCAACCAATGATGTCCCTGCTCCACAACTATCCCTGCGCTTTAAGTCCTTTTTGTGGGAATAACGTATTAGAACACACTTGGCCAATCTGGGCATCCATCTGTTCTGAATGGAGATTGGGGATCAAGCCACCAGACGAAAAAAATATTGGATGGGCTGAAATCCAATTGGCTGATCCTTCTCTACCCTGGCATCTGCTTTTGGGAAGTGTAGACGCCCCCATGCATACCCCATGAAATGGTCAATTGGGGGATTGGCTGTTAGCTGAATTCTGTTTGATACATATGTCCAATTTTATTCTTGGAAAGAACTGTAGGTGTATTTACAACACTATTATCAGTACGAGTGATTTTTTTTATACCTAGTAAATATCTAGTGATAGAAAATAACAAAAAAATAAAACTTCAACACCATAAAAGTGTTTCCTCCCTTCATTGAGTGAGTGGGGATATGAAAAGATAACTTTTCCAAGTATGGAGAAGACACAGTTCGATTCCCACCTCTGGGTATTTTTGTGGAAGTGAAGTTTCTATGGGAGAATGTACTGCTTTTGTGAATTCCTACTTTGACCTTACTTTGTTCCTGACCTTGTCTGACTGCCCTGACCTTCGACTTTCTGAACTCGAACTTGCTTTTGTCTGCTGATCTCCCTTGTCCTCAGTTAACTGACCCATTCCTTACCCCTCTCTATTCTTTTGGCTTCGTATTTTGCCTGAACCCTTTCCCTGGTTTTAACCTTCTGATGCTTCTGTCTGTCTATCTTCACTCCCAGCTGGTCTGAGCTCCTAATACTTCCCACATAATTTATTATGATGTCTGTCACTATTGCCCCTTACAGGTGAAGATAGGTATTACAGCGAGAAAAAAAATTGTCTATGGTAAATCAATTGCAGTTTCCTTATAGCTTGATATTAAAGTTATATAAACCAAGAGCTAATGAAAATATCAAGCAGTTAGCTCAATGAATGAACAAGAGAGAAATCTAAATAAAAATCAATATTTGGTGTGACCTTTGCCCTTTGCCTTCCATCAGTTCTTCTCAGTACACTTGTAGAACTTTTAGAGAGTTTTTGTAAGACCAAAACTAAGCACAGATCTTCTCTGGATGTAGGCTTGCTCCAATCCTGGGATTAAAATTTGGGTTTGGGTGCGTTACTTTTGTTTGTGGGTGGCGGAGGGGGCTGGATGTTGTGCAAAGTGTGGCGTGAAAATTTTTTAGTGTAGGACGGGTGATGCTTGCAGCATGCTGTGAAAATGTTCAAGCCACGTCCTGTGGCTCCATTCTCCCACAGTGTTCTCTGTCCCTTTACTGTAAATGATGCCCCTCTATATTAAATGGGTTATCCACCTTTCTAATACTGATGGTGTACCCTTAGGATAGGCCATCAATACTACATTGCAGGGGTCTGACAGCCAGGAGCCTTGTACAGTCATGGCCAAAAGTTTTGAGAATGATACAAATATTAATTTTTACAAAGTCTACTGCTTCAGTTTTTCTAATGGCAATTTGCATATACTCCAGAATGTTATAAAGAGTGATCAGCTTAACAGCAATTACTTGCAAAGTCAATATTTGCCTAGAAAATGAACTTTATCCCCCAAAACACATTTCAACATCATTGCAGCCCTGCCTTAAAAGGACCACCTAACATCGTTTCAGTGATTGCTCCATTAACACAGGTGTGGGTGTTGATGAGGACAGGGCTGGAGATCAATCTGTCATGATTAAGTAAGAATGACACCACTGGACACTTTAAAAGGAGGCTGGTGCTTGCCATCATTGTTTCTCTTCTGTTAACCATGGTTATCTCTAAAGAAACACGTGCAGTCATCATTGCACTGCACAAAAATGGCCTAACTGGGAAGAGTATTGCAGCTAGAAAGATTGCACCTCAGTCAACAATCTATCGCATCATCAAGAACTTCAAGGAGAGAGGTTCCATTGGTGCCAAAAAGGCTCCAGGGTGCCCAAGAAAGACCAGCAAGCGGCAGGACCGTCTCTTAAAAGTGTTTCAGCTGCGGGATCGGGCTACCAGCAGTGCAGAGCTTGCTGAGGAATGGCAGCAGGCAGGTGTGAGTGCATCTGCACGCACTGTGAGGCGGAGACTCTCGGAGCAAGGCCTGGTCTCAAGGAGGGCAGCAAAGAAGCCACTTCTCTCCAGAAAAAACATCAGGGACAGACTGATATTCTGCAAAAGGTACAGGGAGTGGACTGCTGAGGACTGGGGTAAAGTCATTTTCTCTGATGAATCCCCTTTTCCTTTTTTTTTAAAAAAAGAAAAAAAAAAAATTTTAAAAGGGAGAAGGGGAGGGGGAACCAACCATTTTTTTTAAAGCAAAATGAAAAACAACCAAAAACCATTTATTTGGGGGGTTTTTTTCAGCCAAGGGAATGGGCCTTTTCAAAGTTTTGCCTAAAAACACAGCCATGAATAAAGAATGGTACCAGAATGTCCTCCAAGAGCAACTTCTCCCAACCGTACAAGAGCAGTTTGGCGCTCAACAATGCCTTTTCCAGCATGATGGAGCACCTTGCCATAAAGCAAAGGTGATAACTAAATGGCTCAGGGAACAAAACATAGAGATTTTGGGTCCATGGCCTGGAAACTCCCCAGATCTTAATCCCATTGAGAACTTGTGGTCAATCATCAAGAGATGGGTGGACAAACAAAAACCAACAAATTCAGACAAAATTAAAGCATTGATTCTGCAAGAATGGACTGCTATCAGTCAGGATTTGGTCCAGAAGTTGATTGAGAGCATGCCAGGGAGAATTGCAGAGGTCCTGAAGAAGAAGGGTCAACACTGCAAATATTGACTTGCTGCATTAACTCATTCTAACTGTCAATATAAGCTTCTGTTACTCATAATATGAATGTAATTATATTTCTGTATGTGATAAAAACATCTGACAAACACACATAAAAACCAGAGGGCAGCAGATCATGTGAAAATAGAATATTTGTGTCATTCTCAAAACTTTTGGCCATGACTGTAGATCATCTGTGCTGCAGAGTCAGCACGGCTCCCGGTAATAACATGTTGACAGCCATGTTGCTCAACCGCCATGTGATGTGCACCACTGCAATACCTAAACCAACCACTATACATTGTAAAGTTAGTAGTACGCTCTCAGAATTGCTAACATTACTGGTAGCTGCGCTGTCCCGGAAAAGCTGATATGCAGGGATCCTGGCTGTTGCACACCTGCATACTGTATGTGATATAGATGGCCTATTAGTACGGTGGATAAACCTTTTAAAGGGGTTGCTCAGGAGTTGGATGAGGTGTAAAAAAAAAAAAAAAAAAAAGCATACTCACCTGTCCCCAGTGCTGTGTTGTGCACTGCGAGTGTCAGTCTTGTGCTGCTGCTGGGAAGGAACCGTTACCATATGTCACTGATTGGTACCAGCAGTCACATAAAGCTCAGGACTTGCTGAGGACTCACATCATGCTGGTGGTGGAGACGGCGCACTGGGGACAAGGGAGTATGTTTTTTTTTTTTTTTTTTAATTGTATACCTCCGCCAGCTATCACAGAGTCCCTCCAATTCCTGGACCCTGTGGTATACTCCCCTAATGTCCCACACTTTAATTCCCTCCCATGGAATATTGGCCTCATTATTGCCCCCACACAATATAGTTGCCCCATAACACATCCCCCATACTTTGGCCCCAACATTGGTCTTCATACAGTATGGAAGTAATAAAGTATGCCGGGATGGGACTATTATTATTATTATTATTGTTTGAAGGGGCCCCCCCCCCCCCCCCCCCCCCCCCCCCCCCCCCCCCCCCCCACCCCCCCCCCCCCCCCCCCCCCCCCCCCCCCCCCTCCCCTCGCCCCCCCCCCCCCCCCCACCACCCCCCCCACACACCAAAAAGGGGGCCCCCCGGGGGGGACAAGAAAGAAAGACCCCCCAACACAACAGGGGGTGTTGCCCCCCCACCAACAAAAAAAAACACACGCGGGGAATAAAAAAAAAAAAATATATTTTTAATATAAATTAAAAAAAAAATATTAAATAAAAAAAAAAATAAAAAAAAAAAAAAAATATAAAATATAACAGGAACAATTTCAAGGCAAATTTTGCAAAGTTTTCCCCTTTTACTCGGTCCCCTTCTGCAGTATGGACACTGAATGAACAATATACCCAAAACTATCCCGAATCCATACACTGAGCTGGGATGTGAGCCGGGATTTAGCAGTTACTGTCCGGTACTTCAACAGCACTGCGAGTCTCTATCTGTGGTATCCATATACACAGTCACAATGTCAGTCTCACTGATCAGCCACTGAGCACAGTTCCTTTCACGTGGACTCACTAGTCCTGTTGTCTCTTTACACTCTGTTTGTCTCTGGACCAAGATACAGCTTAGCTGCACAGAAAAATCTCCACACCATTTCAGTACAGCACAGACACCTGTCTTCTCTCTTGCCAAAATGGCTGCTGCTCTCTGTTCTTGTCACTTCCTGCTTCTCTGCTCACACTCTGTCTGCAGAACAGGCAGGCTGACATCAAAGGGGGGTGTGTCACTCCAGCATCATGTCACAATTACAATAGCTGCTGTCTTAAAGGAACAGAATCACAGAAACACATTCAACATTAACAGTTTATACAGACAAATGAAGCTTAGGACAACATTGGCTGTCTCTTACATAAGTACCAACACTTGCCACTTATTCCACGCAGCTTGTAGGCTACTAGCCTTATGTGGCCTATGAAATACAAGTCAAAGAGTGGTAGAGCAAGAAGCCTGTGGCTTCCTGCCCTACCAGTAGCAGAACTGGGTTGGGGTGCCACTTTTCCCCAGTTCTGCGATCAAATTGTATTTTGATCAACCGGATCGTCAAAACCGGCGAGAACCAGCTGCATCCCACTCCTGAATCTTTCTATCTCTTCCTGTAATCCCAGACAGACTGGGTGATGTTGCGATCAGGACTTTGTTGGGGCCATATCATCACTTACAGGCTCCTCCTCCAAAGAGCATTCACACAAAATATTGGTGAGATTTACATTTCTCTTTCGTTCATTCACTTCATTTTGTTAATTGACAAAAATAAACTATTAACACTTACTTAACTTTCTCACTTTGGAGCATTTTTCCACACTGACCTAAAACATTTGCACAGTACTGTTTACCACCAGAAGGAGATCACTTCTGCTCTCCAAAACAAAAATTTATTTCCATCACCATATTGTGAAACCTGTTACCTTTTTATGCTTTGATGTGCATAGCTATGTAAGGGGTTACAAAATGTAGTTTTTAGTTATACCATTTTTGGGAAAGTCTGACACTTTGATCACTTTATATTACAAGTTGTTTGGGTGGCAAAATGGCAAAAAATGGTGATTCAACCATTTTGATTGTTTTTCCCATTACAGAGTATGGACTAATTTTTGGACGTGAGGACACCTAATGTGTTTATCATTATTTTTGCTTACTTATTTATATATGTTATTTGGAGATTGGAGGAGAAACTGATTAGAATTTTTATATTTATATGATTTTTTATATATTTTTTAACTTTTTTATTTACTTACTTTTTAGACCATCTAGGGGACTTGAACTAGCAATCTTTAAAATACCTACACAGTATTGCAGTCCTATGTTATCATTGAGCTCTGCCATAGACAGGTCTCAGTAGCAATATAACAGTGGCAAGCATGGGAATCTTTATAAGGTTCCCGACTGTCAAGTCAATAGAACAGTCAATAGAACAGATGCTCCATTGCCGAAAGGGAGACTGTAGGTGAAAATAACCTCTCAGATGCCATGGCCACAACTGATAATAGCATCTTAGTGGATGTCTCTGATCGTAGACACTGCTGCCAGGCCCCAGCTGTGTAAAGTCCAGCAGATAAGTAGTTTGGCACAAAATATGAGGGTTTGATGTCTCTTACTTAGGTCAGTAAAAACTGGTATTGGTGGTCATTATAGGGAGTCTGTCACTATAGACAGGTTAGGGTCGCCTGAATCCAACGGTGATTTGGTGCATCAGTTGCCACAATATAGCCTTTTTTGTCAATATGCAAATGAGCTCTTTGGAGCAATAGGTGTTGCTGTTAGAGGGAGTGGAAGAGTGAAGAAATCAGGCGATACCTTTTAGAGTCTAACTGAGTATATTTATAAGTAAGCTTTCAGAAGAGCAAGCTTCCTTCATCAGACATGGTGTTATACAAGAACTGAAAATTCACAGATTTTTATACACATGGTCTTCAAAGGATTTTAGAGTCCTTAAAAAAAAAACAAAACTAAAATCCTTTGAAGACCATGTGTATAAAAATCTGTGAATTTTCAGTTCTTGTATAACACCATGTCTGATGAAGGAAGCTAGCACTTCTGAAAGCTTACTTATATACTCAGTTAGCCTCTAAAAGGTATCGCCTGATTTCTTCACTCTTCCACTACTTTCAATGGCTAACACGGTACAACATTATACTGTTAGAGGTAAGCAGCAATGCCCATGTTACTCCAAAGAGTTCATTTGGATACTGACAAAAGTGAAGATCTCTTGGCAATGGATTCTGCGATTCACAAGTCAGAAAAAAGGTTTTGTTCAGCTGACCCTAACCTATCAATGTGGGTTTGTATGCTGTATTCTGGTGACAGACTCTCCTTAACATATGCATTTGCATATGAAATAGTCATTGAATTTCTTGGCACCTTGACACAAAAAGCTGCTCTCACTATGCCACTAATAGCACCTAGTGGATTTCATGCCGCCCTTGGTTTGGACGACATGAATCTCACCATAGGCTCCCTGCCTTTAGAAAGTCCAACCTATGGATGCCCACTAATCCCTGCCTAGTCATCTTTTGTGAAGCATGGGCCCCACATAATTGTCTTGCACAGGGACCTTCCTCCCCAGTGCTATTATTCTGTAGCTTGGAGCTACGGGTAGTCCATGCAAACCTTGGAAATTTTTTTGTAATTCCAGAAAATGATGTATATAATCTCCTTGTTTATAGCAATGACAGTACTCGGGGTATATTAACTTTATTGTGTATAATAATAAGTGATCCAAAGTGGAAAGGAAACACGAACAAGGTATGAGGGGCCCGTAGTAGTTTTTATTTGTCTGCAATGGGAACGTTTACTCTGCAGCAGCCACAATTTATGACATGCCTCCCTATAAAGCTCTTTATATCTTTGTTTATGTGGCAATAACGGATAATAATGCAAAATATAATATACCATTGCCTAACACAGGGTAATGACTATGGTTCCTAGGTCCTAGCTTTAGTTTGGCTCCTATGACTCAACTATAAATATTACATTCTGTTATGGTCCTATTTTTAAGAGGGGTGATGGGCCACGGATATGCGATACACACATAGGTCGACTGTGATAACCACTAACCCTGATTATTTGATATCTTCTTCAGGCCAGAAAAAATACAGAACATATTATTATTTGCAAGGGACCCCAACTGTGCGCATTTGTACAGAGGAATATGCCAAACATTTCTAAATTCCCATATGTGCCTTCTCATAGATACTGTATCCATTTTATAGGGCCATAAGGCCGGGAGATGAGTATTTCATGTTCAGGAGTTAAGACTCTCACTGCTCTAAAACTGGTTTTAAAATATGGCCAAAGAGTGATGTCATAGAGTCATGTATCTACACTTGGAGCTGTAGCTTCTTAAAGGAACACTGTAGTAAAAACTAAAACAGATATTTTGCAAAATTTACCGGGAGATCTTCCTTTTTCTTGGTCCTATTGTTGACAAATACAATTGAAAGGGGAAAAGTAAATTAAAGGGGAGTTGTGCCGTTAAGGACACTTATCCCATATCCACAGTATAGGGGATAAGTGTTCGATCGCTACCAAACAGCCAGGTTCCCCAGCGTTCATGAGCACAGGGGATCAAAAGTTCCCCCTAAAGCCTCCTTGTGAATGGAGTACTAGTGAGCTTGCATGACCGAAGCTCCATTTACTTTTACAGGGTTGCGGGAACTGTGGGAGATTACAGTTCCGGATGCCCTATAGAAGTTAATGGAGCTTCGGTCATGCAAGCAGCACTGGTGCTCCATTCACAAGGAGATTTTAAGGGGACTTTCAGTCACCCATTTTCTTGATCACTGGGACACTCAGTTACCCGTGGATCCATAGGAGACTCTGCCGCAGATTCCGCCTAAAAGGACTGCACAGAGGACTTTTCTCTCCACCGGTTTCAGTATAAAACTGGCGGAAACCCAACATATGCCTGGGTTATATTAGTCTATGGGGTCCGTGGGTAACCGCTTTTTTAGTGGACAGGCTCTCCATCACTAGTGTGAACCTAGCGAAAGTTTGTGTCTTTACTTCAAGTGATATAGTGATCGCGATTGGTGATGACTTTCTGGAGGCGGCAGCTGGTTATATCTTATGAGATCAGGATCACACACCAGGGCTGCTCAACAAGCCATTCGGATAGTTATGTGTAATGCTGTGACCTAGTCCAGGTAAGAAGTTTATAATTTTGTATATAACTTGAACTGCTAAGATATTACGCGAGGAAGCGCTCCTTTTTTTCTGTTTTAGAAGGGTACTTAGTAAAGGGACTGCAGCACTCAACTGAAGGCTGAATGAACAGCCGATTCGGGATGGTCCTGGATGACAGATCCCCAACAATCAGATATTCATGAGCTATATTGATAAGATAGGTCAATAGTTAATTCTCAGAAACGCCTTTAAGATTAGCACTACATGGTAAATTTGGCAACAACACATGTAATTTAGACAAAAATTGCTGTGTCACCCTAAGTATGTTGAATGTAATGAAAGCAAATGTGGTTGCGTTCCAAGTATGCGGTGACTGTGACCTGCAATCTTTGGTCGTAAAGATTGTTGCGGTCAAAGTTGCCTTTTAAACATAGCTTAACCACTTCCGTGCCGCCCATAGACTACAGTCATGGCCAAAAGTTTTGAGAATGACACAAATATTATATTTTCACATGATCTGCTGCCCTCTGGTTTTTATGTGTGTTTGTCAGATGTTTTTATCACATACAGAAATAGAATTGCATTCATATTATGAGTAACAGAAGCTTATATTGACAGTTAGAATGAGTTAATGCAGCAAGTCAATATTTGCAGTGTTGACCCTTCTTCTTCAGGACCTCTGCAATTCTCCCTGGCATGCTCTCAATCAACTTCTGGACCAAATCCTGACTGATAGCAGTCCATTCTTGCAGAATCAATGCTTTAATTTTGTCTGAATTTGTTGGTTTTTGTTTGTCCACCCGTCTCTTGATGATTGACCACAAGTTCTCAATGGGATTAAGATCTGGGGAGTTTCCAGGCCATGGACCCAAAATCTCTATGTTTTGTTCCCTGAGCCATTTAGTTATCACCTTTGCTTTATGGCAAGGTGCTCCATCATGCTGGAAAAGGCATTGTTGAGCGCCAAACTGCTCTTGGACGGTTGGGAGAAGTTGCTCTTGGAGGACATTCTGGTACCATTCTTTATTCATGGCTGTGTTTTTAGGCAAGACTGTGAGAGAGCCGATTCCCTTGGCTGAGAAGCAACCCCACACATGAATGGTTTCAGGATGCTTTACAGTTGGCATGAGACAAGACTGGTGGTAGCGCTCACCTCTTCTTCTCCGAATAAGCTGTTTTCCAGATGTTCCAAACAATCGAAAAGGGGATTCATCAGAGAAAATGACTTTACCCCAGTCCTCAGCAGTCCACTCCCTGTACCTTTTGCAGAATATCAGTCTGTCCCTGATGTTTTTTCTGGAGAGAAGTGGCTTCTTTGCTGCCCTCCTTGAGACCAGGCCTTGCTCCAAGAGTCTCCGCCTCACAGTGCGTGCAGATGCACTCACACCTGCCTGCTGCCATTCCTCAGCAAGCTCTGCACTGCTGGTAGCCCAATCCCGCAGCTGAAACACTTTTAAGAGATGGTCCTGCCGCTTGCTGGTCTTTCTTGGGCACCCTGGAGCCTTTTTGGCACCAATGGAGCCTCTCTCCTTGAAGTTCTTGATGATGCGATAGATTGTTGACTGAGGTGCAATCTTTCTAGCTGCAATACTCTTCCCAGTTAGGCCATTTTTGTGCAGTGCAATGATGACTGCACGTGTTTCTTTAGAGATAACCATGGTTAACAGAAGAGAAACAATGATGGCAAGCACCAGCCTCCTTTTAAAGTGTCCAGTGGTGTCATTCTTACTTAATCATGACAGATTGATCTCCAGCCCTGTCCTCATCAACACCCACACCTGTGTTAATGGAGCAATCACTGAAACGATGTCAGGTGGTCCTTTTAAGGCAGGGCTGCAATGATGTTGAAATGTGTTTTGGGGGATAAAGTTCATTTTCTAGGCAAATATTGACTTTGCAAGTAATTGCTGTTAAGCTGATCACTCTTTATAACATTCTGGAGTATATGCAAATTGCCATTAGAAAAACTGAAGCAGTAGACTTTGTAAAAATTAATATTTGTATCATTCTCAAAACTTTTGGCCATGACTGTATATACATCCAATGGGTGGTTGTCTAGTTCTGCAAGGACATACCAGTACGTCCAAGCAGAAATCAGCAGCTGCACAAAATCATGCAGCTACTGAAACGGGGAGCCGGCTGTAACTTCCTGATCGATGTGTATACAGCGCTATGGGCACCGCCATTTTGCAGCCACCCTCTGACCTGGTGGTCATGTGATCCGCTGGGTGCAGCGTCTGCAAGAGCTGCTGGGTCCTACAGGACCCAGATCAGCTCTATAGTATTGTTGAAGTAACATGCAGGAGGCTGTATTCTTCCTACAACTGGGGCTAAATGTACCAGCCCCAGTTACAGGGGAAATCAGCCTCCCCCACAAAAAAAAAAAAAATGATCAGATGTTCTCAAAGTTCTATTATGACCTTATAGGGACACAATGTAAAAAAAAAAAAAAAAAAACATTACTAGAAAAGTAAAAAAAAATGTAAATAAAATAATTTTAAAAATAAATAAAATAATACGCCAATAAAATGCCCTTATTACAAGGTATAGCCCCACCCCAACGACACCATACAAAGTAAAAATTACCGTAATGGAGAGGAAAATCTATTTTATAAAGTTTTTTAGTAGCACTTTGTGTTATTAAAAAAAAAAAAAGAAAGTGAAAAACAGACACGTTTTCCCTGCTCTTTTGTTTATATTTTCCCGGATATAAAAAAAATTAAAACACATGCAAAAATAAAAACAACATAAAAATAGCCCTATGTGTCATCGAAAAAAGACGCAGAAACTAGTTGAATAACGCATATGATAAAAATGTTACAGCCCTCAAAACCGCACATATAAGAAACCCAAAAATGAGTCTGGCCCTGGACCAGAAATTGGCCCGGTACTGAAGTGGTTAAAGAGGACCTTTCGCCACCTCCAAGTCCAGATCTTTACATCTTTACTTATCCACTGATTCTGGCATTGATGGAATCTTTTCTCTAGCCCTCTAGTAGAAAAAAAATAAAAAATTAAAATGGCTAAACCAACGTTTTGATATCTCCCATAAAACTAGAATAAAAAGTGATCAAAACATGATACATATACCAAAGAAAACAAGAACAAATAATATGAATTTGGTATCATTCTGATTGAAATGACCCACAGAATAATACTAACATGTAATTTTTAATGCATGACGAAGGTCATAAAAATTAATCCTGTAAGACAATGACACAGTTGTTTTTTTTTCCAATTCTACCCTAGTCTGAATTTTTTTCCAGTTTCCAAATACATTGTGCAGAATATTAAATGGAGCCATTATTATAAAGAATTAGCCCACATACAATTCTGTGAACAAAAAATAAAAAAAGTTATGGCTTTTGGAAGACGGAGAGTAAAAAAATTAAAACACAAAAATGGTAAGTTGCTGTGTCCTCAAGGGGTAATAAAAATGTCATTTTGTAATATTCTGTCACAAGATGTCTATCCTATATGTATCTACGCATGGTCATCTGCATAAGTGTAAAATCAGTCTATGGTCATGTGATGGACAGGCCACGGTCATGTGACGAACACTCAGGTGCATGGCTTGTTACAAGAAAGATGTCTGATTACGGTGCTGTGACTGTGACGAGCTGTGCACCTGTGTGTCCATCACATGACCATGGGCTGATTTTTTATCCACTGATAAGCAGCAAGCAGAGATCTAGAAAACTGTGAGGAATTGGCACAGGAAGTATATTGGAAAATTGTCTCTCAATATCTGAAACTAGACAATCCCTTTAAACCAACATTAACATGTGAACCTTGTGCTGTGCTTATGGACAGAAATAAATCCTTCCAGTCCTATAGGAAATACAGGCTGAGTTCCATCTCTATCTATATACCAGCTGCAGGCAGACACCAACTCAGTGCTCTGGAGAAATGTTTATCTGGGACCCATTAGTAAATATGTACATTCTGTTTCATTGTATTCAGCGAGAGATTATCACATTCCTGATTTATGAGTGGGAGTTCTTTCCCTTCATATCCAATCCATATGATGTACAGCAGATGCAATGCCAAGTGTGAGTGCTCCAGTTGTTAAATAAGTCGACATAAATATTACATAGTTAAATATATACACCATATTTCATGTAGGAAGGGGCGTCCCTCCATGACGTCCATATGCCCAAACACAGCCTATGGACAGGGCTTGTCTTCATGGGACAACCCTTCAGTTGCAAATTAAAAAATATTTAAGGCAGAACCTACGGGGGAAGAATGCCCGCTATTTACTATCCTCAGATAGTGCTCTGTGGCTTCTTTGTAGCTTCATCTCCTTTAGGGCAGAGCTGTGATCTGTGACTGCGGTCTAGTTACAGTGTCTACATGGAGTCCTATATGAATGGACACTACAGAGATTTTTCCTATGATTTCTTTATATCAAGACCTGTAACTGTGACAAGGGGGCGTCCTCTACATCAGGGGTGTCAAACTCCTACAGGTAATAGCCCCCCCATAGGTAATCATGTCCTAATTATCCCCCCTACAGGTAATAGCCCCCCATAGTTAATAATGTCCTTATTATCCCCCCTACAGGTAATAGTCCCCCCGTAGGTAATAATGTCCTAATTATCTCCCCCTACAGGTAATAGCCCCCATAGGTAATAGTGTCCTAATTATCCCCCTACAGGTAATAGTCCCCCCTCCATAGGTAATAGTGCCCTAATTGTCTCCCCTTACAGGTAATAGCCCCCCATAGGTAATAGTGCCCTAATTACCCCCCTACAGATAATAGTCCCCCCCATAGGTAATAGTGTCCCAATTATCGCCCCATACAGGTAATAGTTCCCCCGTAGGTAATAGTGTCCTAATTATCCCCCTACAGGTAATAGTCCTCCCATAGGTAATAGTGTCCTAATTACCCCCCTACAGGTAATAGTCCCCCCTCCATAGGTAATAGTGCCCTAATTGTCTCCCCTTACAGGTAATAGCCCCCCATAGGTAATAGTGCCCTAATTACCCCCCTACAGATAATAGTCCCCCCATAGGTAATAGTGTCCCAATTATCGCCCCGTACAGGTAATAGTTCCCCCGTAGGTAATAGTGTCCTAATTATCCCCCTACAGGTAATAGTCCTCCCATAGGTAATAGTGTCCTATTTATCCTCCCTTACAGGTACTACCCCCTATAGGTAATAGCGTCCCAATTATCTCCCCGTACAGGTAATAGTTCCCCCGTAGGTAATAGTGTCCTAATTATCCCCCTACAGGTAATAGTCCTCCCATAGGTAATAGTGTCCTAATTATCCCCCTACAGGTAATAGTCCTCCCATAGGTAATAGTGTCCTAATTACCCCCCTACAGGTAATAGTCCCCCCTCCATAGGTAATAGTGCCCTAATTGTCTCCCCTTACAGGTAATAGCCCCCCATAGGTAATAGTGCCCTAATTATCCCCCTACAGATAATAGTCCCCCCATAGGTAATAGTGTCCCAATTATCGCCCCGTACAGGTAATAGTTCCCCCGTAGGTAATAGTGCCCTAATTATCCCCCTACAGATAATAGTCCCCCCCATAGGTAATAGTGCCCTAATTATCCCCGTATAGATAATAGTTCCGCCATGGGTAATAGTGCCCTAATTATCCCCTTACAGATAATAGTTCCCCCTCCATAGGTAATAGTGTCCCAATTATCCCCCCCGTAGGTAATAGTGTCCTATTTATCCTCCCTTACAGGTAATACCCCCCCCATAGGTAATAGTGTCTTAATTATCTCCCCTACAGGTAATAGCCCCCCATAGGTAATAGTGCCCTAATTACCCCCCATACAGGTAATAGTCCCCACCATAGGTAATAGTGTCCTAATTATCTCCCCTACAGGTAATAGTTCCCCCCATAGGTAATAGTTTCCTAATTATCCCCCTACAGGTAATAGCCCTCCATAGGTAATAGTGCCCTAATTGTCTCCCCTTACAGGTAATAGTCCTCCCATAGGTAATTTAGTGTCCTAATTATCCTCCTACAGATAATTGTCCCCCCATAGGTAATAGTGTCCTATTTATCCTCCCTTACAGGTAATACCCCCCCATAGGTAATAGTGCCCTAATTACCCCCAATACAGGTAATATTCCCCACCAATAGGTAATAGTGTCCTAATTACCCCCAATACAGGTAATATTCCCCACCAATAGGTAATAGTGTCCTAATTACCCCCCTACAGGTAATAGTTCCTCTATAGGTGTCCTAATTATCAGTTCACTGCCACATCAGCGCTTTGCAGGAAGAGGTAAGTATGACATTCCCTACACCTGGAGACTGTAGTGTTTGGCTGGAAGGTCCACAACACTCCCCAGCTATGTACTGTGGACCTTCCTGCCAAAGACAGAACAAACAGAGTTATGTGACTTAGGGGGGCCCACTGAAGCCACACCTCCATAGTGACCCCGGGCCACAGGCCACAAAACACAATGCTTGTGAGGCACCTGTGCCCTAGGTCTAGAGGTAAAAAGGTTTTGCCATAGTCATAGGTAGGGATTCTTTACAGTAACAGTGGAGAGACTATGGAACTCACTACCACAATAGGTGGTGATGGCTGATAACTGAAACTAGGCCTATGATTTAGTTCAGTTGCCATATTTGAAATTGGGAAAGAATTTTTCCTCTGATGGGGCAATTGGTGTCAGCCTCATGGGGTTTTTTTTCCTTCCTCTGGATCAACCTGGTAGGTTTATAGGTTGGACTTGATGGACTTGTGTCTTCATCCAACCATATCTTTATGTTACTATGCTGTATGAGTCAGAGGTAGTCTGAGGCCCACCCCTGTGCTCATTATTAATTCAGCAGTCTACAGGGGGTGTGTCTCAGACTACCTCTGATTAGGCACTGTAGCTAAGCTAGTCACAGATAACAGCTCTCTCCTTAAAGGGGGTGTCCAAAAGTGTATTTTTAATGACCTATCCTGCACAGATGAGTTGTTGAAGGCTGCTACTATACACAACATGAACCAGAAGCAGTTGGCTCCATTCTTAAGATTCATGTCCCCTCCCCAGAGGAACGTATTATAAGGAAACAAGGGTTTGGGAAATCATGGGAAGGGCATGGAGGCAGAAACAAACACCAAATACTTTTATATTGGGTGGTAAAACTGGGCAGCATAAAGTGGGGCCCATATAATTGATACTATGGGGCCCCGTCTCTTCCATGTAGGTTACTGCCATCAATACTTTCTTTCATTTTACAATCTTCTCAGTGTGAATTCCTGGGGTAAAACAAGGACATGCGGAATGAATGTGATTCATGGAGATCAGGTTTTAGGGTTAATTGTTGTCCATGACCCTCCATTACATTGACTGTTGATTATAATAACTCACACATTGCTGGAGCTCAGAGCGTCTCCGATTCTCTATCTTCTATGTTTATAGAAAGTTATAATAGGAAATGTAAAAGGTGATAATTCGATAATGAGTTTGATTTGCTGGATGGTTTATGGCCGAGTCTCCCCGGACAGTTATAGGTCTGTTACTAGTTATATGAGTGGGATATGTTCTTGTCAGCACTTAAAGGAAGTTCCTATAAATTATAATGACATATAGAATCCAGACAAGTCATATGTACCACGTTTCTCCGAAAATAAGACAGGGTCTTATATTATTTTTTGCTCTGAAAAAAGGGCTAGGGCTTATTTTCTGGGTAGGTCTTAATTTTTTCCGTGAAGAACAATCACACTTTTGATCGCTTTTTAATTCAACTTTTATCAGACGTGAAACAGCAAAAAAACAGCAGTTCTGCACTTTTGATCTTTTTTTTTTCACTACGGCATTCACTATGGTGGTAAAATATTTTTATAAGTCTGTAGACCGGGAGTTTTTGGACACAGGGATACCTAATGTGTATGTGTTTCACAGTAATATTTTATTTTTTATATGTATTCTAGTGAAAGTGGGAGGGGGCTTGAACTTATTATTTTGGGGTTTTTTATATTTTTTAACTTTTTTTTTTTTTTTTTTTTTTACTATTAAACCCTCCTAGGGGAACTTGATCCTGCAATCATCCCATAGACTGCAATACAACGTATTGCAGTCTATGGGAGATTATCTACATTACTATTGAGGCAATAGTAATATTCCTATGACAGGCCTGGGAGCCAGCTGTCAAAGGAACAGGTCGGCTCCTGCGATCTCACCCACGGGAGCCGGCCTGCAACTTCAAAGGTACAGGGCCAGTGAGGACCGGCCCCGAGGATAGTTCATCTACTTTGGGGTATCGATTTGGAGGTGGGGTCACGGACTGGCACACTTAACAATGCCCGCGATCAGCGGACTCTGATCGCGGGCATTAACTGTGGGTCTCCACTGTACAAGGAGACCCGGTATAGCAGCTATATTGGGTGAGGACCGGCTGTGGGGACTGCGGGGGGGAAGCGAGGAGGTCACGCAATGCCCGCAGTCAGAGTCCATTCTGATCGCGGGAATTAACTCCGGCGATTCTGCTACTTTGGTGGGCAGGAGAGGGGGTCACGTTCAACAATGCATGCGATCAGGCTAGACACTGACCGCGGGCATTAACTCCAGGTCTCCGCAAAGACCTGGTACGGCAGCTATGGTAACCGCTCTGCAGCAGAGCGGCCGTCATCTTCAAGGAGCCGGAATCCGCTGTAATCGCACGGCAGATATCGGGGAGGGGTTAAATTAGCTAGGGCTTATTTTTGGAGTAGGGCTTATATTTCAAGCCTACTCCAAAAAACCTGGAAAACGTAGCTAGGGCTTATTTTCGGGGTAGGTCTTATTTTTGGAGAAACACGGTAGCGATGGGCGAACCAGCCAAGATTTGTTTCGGGATCGGATGTTCGGGTCCCTGATTTATTTTGGGTTGAACAAGTTTAGTATGAGCTAGAAGTGAAATTATTATACTGTAGGGTCTCTTCAGACCCCCGAGTATAATAGGTGGAGGCCCAGGAAAGGCGACAAAAATCAAAAACATTTATACTCATCTCTTTTGTGCCTCCTCGCGATGTCCAGTGCTCTCTCTTGGTCTCCTCGGTGATGACAGGCAGCAGGGGTCACTGAAAGGAGACCCAAAAGAGGTGAGGGAAGATGAGTATTAATATTTTTTATTTTTTTCACCTCCCCTGTTCCTCCACTTATTATACTCATATGAGTACTATAGTTCATCTGAGACGAATCTCAAATGCTAAAAACCAAACAATTTGGGATATTTGGGTGGAAACCAGCTCGTGCTGAAGCGGTTTGCCAGACCAGCCCTGCGTATACTGTACGTGTTAGACTATATATACCACAGAGACAGACCAGCCCTACTTAGTAAAGCCCCATTTGATAGTGGGTGGCAATAACCTGCATTGAATTTCTTTATCTAGAGGAGGGGCACTGTTGGCAGGAGGTGCAGAATTGACCCAAAGATTAAGAAAAGAGTGTAAGGCTAAAGCCACACATAGACAAAAAAAAAATGCTGCGGAAAAAACCCTGCGGAAAAAAATGCATCACGTTTTTTTCCGCAAAGTTTTTTCATCGCATTTTCCCCAAGTTTTCCTCTGCAGACTTTCTGTCCTTATTATACCTATATGGAAAATGCCAGCATTTCCACAGGTATAATTGACATGCTGCAGCTTTTCTGCTGCAGATTTTTTTCTGCATTGTGTGAATGGTATTAACCAGAATCCCATCCACTTTGCAGACACTGTAAAATGCACCTTTTTTTCCCACTGCGCTTTCGCAACGTGGGGCCTCGGCCTAAAGCTGGAACTAAATACCAAACCTATCTAACCTGGGAGTCAAAACATGGCACTATAATGGAGGTCATTTTGATCTTTGTTATATGGCCCCCTCTTTTTTGACCTATGCAATATAATTTGTGGTTAACATTAACACAATATAGTACGATTTTTCTATTCCTCCATATTTTCAAGATCATTGTTTGCTGAAATTTCAGCTTTGCCGCATTGTGGTAGCCCTAAACTTATCAGACTTTCTGAGAGCTCCCCTTATTGATCCGAAAAGGTGTTCATTAAGTGCTCAAGGAGCAAACTCTGCAGCTACAGAGTTCTCTCTATTTTCTCTCTGCTGTGATCCATATGATCATTTCAGGGAGGCAACATGGAGGCGGGAGACAAATTCACCAAATATAAGCATTAAACGGGTGTTTCAACTTTTTTTTACTGCTTAATAGTGCTTGGGCATAAACAGAAACAAACATTACCCACGTCTCCCTGTGACTCTGTTTCCAGCGGCGGCAGGTCCGGTCTTCTGTATACAGGTCCCTGGGCTGTTTGTACCAGGTGACTGCTGCAGCCACTCACAGACCTCAACATTGACATCTTCTCAAACAGGTATCACAGTAGTCCTGAGCTGTTTGCGAAGAGGTCAGTGCTGTGATCAGCTGGTGGTATCAGCCTGGGGACCGGTATACAGGAAAGCAGAGCTGCACTGCTGCAAATGACTAGTCCCTCTGTACTGCATAGGCATAGTCCATTAAACAGACTGCACAGCATGAACCCATATAATGGTAAGATGCCTGTATATGGGATATACAATTAGATGGCAGCCCAGTTGTTTATGTCAGAGAGTATATAGACCCAGAATCTAGTTATATGTCCCGTATACTGGCATCTTACAATGATATGGGTTCATGCTTTGCTCTCTGTCACTTTGGTGTATGTGTGTGCACTACAGAGGGATGACACATTTGCACTTACATTACAGTCTTTGGTGTCTATGTGGCTTATCTCTGGCACTATTCACACCATCTATTGTTTAGCCTCTGAACATCAAGGCATCATTCCCACTTTTTATATATATGGCTCATTTTTAAGAGAGGTTCCCCATATATAATTTTGCATCTATTTTTTAACTAGTAGTAAGTAAAGGTTATGTTTTATCTGTTAAATAGCACTATGTCATGTAATAATAGATAGGATAAAGGTCGGTTCACATTAGCATTTGAGGACGCCGTTCCCGCTCCGCTTAAAATATAGATGCATCTCAATAAAATAGAATATCTTTGAAACGCTTATTTCTTTCAGTCATTAAATTAATAAAGTGACCTCCTATATTTTCTAGATTCTTTACACACAGAGTTTTCTATTTCAAGGGTTTTATTTCTGTATATGTTGATTATGGATTACAGGTAATGAAAACCCAAATCTAAGAAAATTAGAATATTGTAAGTTCAGTTCAGTATTGTAAATTCAGTGTCACCTGCCAAGGTTTCCTAAGCCTTTAAATGGTCCCTCAGTCTGGTTCAGTAGGACACACAATCATGGAAGACGCTGATTATGGATTGTATTACTGAATTACTGAAATGAATGAACGTTTCAAAGATATTCTAATTTATTGAGATGCACCTGTATGTGGCGAGAAAAGTTCTGCTCTATGGTTAATATGGCCCTGCCTGGAACCCCTAAAAAACAGTCCACAAACATATTTGATGTCAAATCCAATAAAGTCATGAAGTTTAAGGCATACATACACACCTACATACATACATACATACCTACATACCTACCTACCAACCTACATACATACCTACTGTACCTACATACATACCTACATACCTACCTACCAACCTACATACATACCTACTGTACCTACATACATACCTACATACATACCTACCTACATACACACATACACATATAACTACATGCATACATACATACCTACATACATACGCACATACAAACATATATACATACCTACATACATATATACATACATACCCAACTATATACATACATGCTTACATACTATATACATACCTACTGTACATACATATCTACTTACATACATATACACATATATACATACATACTTACATACCACATACATACATACATACATACTTGCATACATATACACCTATATACATACATACTTACATACCACATACATACATATTTACATCTGCTGTGCAGGATGATGTCATGTAAATCGATAAGTAGGAAAAAATGGTGCATAAAGTACACTTTAGGTTTAGTGTTCTTCTATTGTTGCTAAAGGCTACAGCAGGTGTTTCATTTTGCTCTGTACACAGTATATATATAAAGGTCAGGGCACTATATTGTATACAGCAGGACCCACGCAGCTCGCAGTCATCGCTTTCAGCGTACAGTTAAAACAAATGACAGGGCTCCATGTTATAAAGTCACTGGCTGATCTCCAGTCTGTTTCTGGCCTGCGGTCTAAAATGTGGTTTCCAGGTAAACCTGGAGGAGATATCTGATTTCCCCTGTCTTCTCCTTGGATAAAATAATGGAAAGACATATGGAAGCCAAAAGGAGACGCGGGCGTTAGGTAATGTGTTTCCAAATTAGAAGATGACACAGTTTCCTCCAACAACATCCTTATGTACTAAGGAATGACTAATGCTCAGCGGTGCGATCGGCCTCACTCAGGATCACGGAGAAGAAAAATCCGCATAGAGCCAAATATAAAGAGCCTGACGAGTAATCACAGCACCGGCCGGCCGGGAAGAGAGTCCCTGTGATTAAGTGTTTATTTACACAGTTATGTCATCATCCATATTTCCCCATCTGATTTAATTTTTTTTTTCTTTTTTTTGCAAGAAGTTGTGAAGATGAAAAGCTGATATTCTTAGAGTGTCCAAGACGTTGTATGACAGAGATGTGCTCTACGCTCACTCACCCCGCCTACCACTTGTAAGGCCCCAAGTGCAAGACATGCCTCATTTACCATAGGAAGACGGCTTAATGTATGTTTAGTTTGAAATAAAAAACAAATTCATCACATCCTCAGTTTCTCTAAATGTTAACATTATTCTGTACTTGTGCCGTGCAGAGGATGTTTGACCGTGTTTTACCAGCGAGGAAATATCCCTAAGCAAAGAAATTACAGATTAGGGTTAATAAAGCTCTCCTGACATGTATGCTTTAGTAAATACTTGTAAAAAAAAAACAATGCGGGAGGGCTATTTCTTAGAATCTGACATTGCAGGGTTCATCTGTAACTCCTCCTGGAAATGTAGGAAAATATTGAAAGCTGCATGTTACCATTCTCCAAAGTCTGGCATTGTTGGAGAATGTCATTGACAGGGACAATGGTAAGTCCCAGCTGTCAATTACATAATAAAAACTCCCCTCAAGTGACAACCACATAATGTAATGTCCCCTCAAGTGACCCCCATATAATATAATGTCACGTCAAGTGGCCCCAATATAAGATAATGTAACCTCATGGTGGTCTCCACATAATATAATGTTCCCCTTAAGTGATGCCCTTATAATACAATGTCATCCCAAATGGCCTCAACATATTATAATGTCCCCCTCAAGTGGCCCCAACATAATGTAATGCCCCCTCAAGTGATCCCCACACAATATAATGTGACCTCATAGTGGTCTCTGCATAATATAATGTCCCCTTAAGTGACCCCCTCATAATACAATGTCATCCCAAATGGCCCCAACATAACATAGTGGCCCGCACATAATATAATATCCCCCTCAAGTGGCCTCCACATAATATAATGTCCCTTCATTTGGTCTCCACATAATATAATGTCCCCTTAAATGACTCACTCATAATACAATGTCATCCCAAATGGACCCAACATAATATAGTGGCCCCCACATAATATAATATCCCCCTCAAGTGGCCTCCACATAATATAATGTCCCTTCAATTGGTCTCCACATAATATAATGTCCCCTTAAATGACTCACTCATAATACAATGTCATCCCAAATGGACCCAACATAATATAGTGGCCCCCACATAATATAATGTCCCCCTCAAGTGTCCTCCATATAATATAATGTACCCTCAAGTGGTCCCCACATAATATAATGTCTCCACAAATGGCCCCCACATAATTTAATGTCTCTTCAAGTGGCCTCCACATAATTTAATGTCCTATTAAGTGGCCCCAACATAATATAATGTCCCCTCAAGTGGCCCCCATGTCATGCCTCCTCATTATCAATTAACTTATACCATAAGGAATAATAGAAGGGTTAATAGAGGAACAACACATTGTAGAGATATATAAAATCATGCTCCAAAAGTTCCTTACTGACCTGGCAGGAGATTTATATCATACTGCATTTATAGTAAGCAAATCATTAGATCATTGTTCACACCCAAACAGTGTAAAAAAAGTCAGTCTGTATTTGGTGCAAAAAATACATGAAAAACAGGCCATACGCAAAAGCAGGGTCACTGTTGATTATGGCCGCCCACTGCCAAGTTATGAACAATTCATAAACAGATGGTATCAAATGAAATATGTAGGAAGACATCGGGGAACCTTGCAAGATTAATTTCACGAATGTTCACCAGGGTGATCCACCAGTTTAGTTTCGGCTGAAACTAGAAGTGCTATTATTATACTCTGGGATTTCTTCAATATGGTGATTATGGGTCTCAGCAGTGACACTGGGGCGCGTTACATCACAGAAGAGGCCCAAAGAGGCCCTAAAAGGACTGAAGATGCAGGGAAACCCATTAGAGGTGAGGGAAGGCGAGCATCAGTGTTTATTATTTTTTCGCACCTCCTCCATTATCAGACTCTCAGGTTTGAGGAGACCCCAGAGTACGATAATGATTTGTGTTTGGTGAACCCCAAAAATTTGTGGTTTGACCAAGCCATACATTTTGGGAAAATTTGTACCCAGATTCTTATGAACATCTTATGAACCCAATCACAAGATCAAAAATCTAGGAACCCTCCCACAATTGAAATACAGAACAAGCAGGGGGCAATATTTCTTCCTAAAAATGAATGGTCTTTCCCAAAAAAGTGTAAGGGCAAAAAAAGGAAATTGTAATAATAAACAAAGCATTTTGTGATCAATTGTTCCATTAGCATAATGTCTTCTTTAGTGTAGTCAACGCCTGTATGCAGGGCTGCTTTAACCGGGCAAGCAGTGGACCATTGAAGATATTATAGACCATTATAGTGTGCTTGCGTGACCGGCGCTCCATTCACTGCTATGGGGCTGCCAGGACTGTAATCTTCGGCAGCACCCACAGCCCCATAGTAGTGAATGGAGCACCTGTCACGGAAGCGCACTGGTGCACCATTCACAAGGAGGCCTTAGGGGGAACTTAGGTCCCCTGTCCTTCTGATCACTGGTAGGTCCACCGATCGGACATTTATTCCTGTGGATAGGGGATAAGTATCCATAATGGGACAACCCCTCTAATAGATCAAAAAAACCATACGTGTGGTTGAATAGACCTGTGTCATCATCCAACCTCATCTACCATGTTCCTGTGATTTTATGTTTTTTTCTTATTTTATTTTAGGAGATGAATGCTACCTGAAAGGGTACACCCAATAAAGTATATCTAACCTTCAACACACTGTGTGTTCATAAGTAGTTTTAACCTCTGCAAGCATTGCGTTTAATTTCAGTTCTCCCTGACCTGGTGGGTAAAAGATTAGCTTTTATGACTTCTGCCACAAAAATCTCCCCCATAACTCATCATCTGGATCATATAGGACACCGTAGTGAAGTACTGCCCTATAGTAATGTGAATAAAGCACTTGGGCTGAGATAGAAACTTCTTTTTCTCTTCTCTCTCACTCAGCTACTTAAGTCACTCCTCTCTACTTCTCTAGGTAATAGATGATGATCCTAAATGTTTTTAATATAGATTTTCTGAGCCAGCCAACCCCTTTAAGAAAAGTTGATTTACATTTACTAACACTTACTGTGCTGTGATTTTATGGTTCACTCTGAGCATTTAGACTTATTTTCTTTGACAGTTTAGTATAATTAGATCTGAGAATATGTTTATCCTGAAGGAGCGCAGGGTGGGACCGTGTTTAAACGACTCTATTCAATATACTGTGATGTCATCGATGGAGAGGGGCCATTGAGCATTTTAAATGCAGAAACATCTACGGTACAACTTCATGTGTATAACTTATGTTCTCCCTGTTTGATGGAATCAGCTTAGTCACTAGTTCCTATTTATATGTTAATCTGGTTATAATTAGGAAAAACTCACCGCTCACCGACAACAACTAAAGAACAGATGTTGGGAAAGAACAATGTGAAGACCAGTGATGGGCTTGATGCACAATGCAGAACCTCTAGTGCAGGACGTTCCGAGAGTTAATACTATAAATACAACATTCATCTGTTTTGGCAGTATATAAGGGCAATCGGGTAGCAATGCTAAAGGTGATGGAAGAAGTTGGAAGAACTTGACTGAACTACATGAATCAGTACATCCAGTCTAATGTATTACGTCTAGTCTCATTGGCATACTCTTGTGCTCCCCATTGGAAACTATACACTTTTAGGCTACATTGGAGGCCCTCTCGAGAGTCCTTGGCACAGCTCTGGATGAAGAAGTCCTGCATGAATGACGGGGACCATAATGGACACCTGAAGAACTCCATTAACTTCAATGTGATCTTTTGGGCTCTGTTGTTGTCCATCATTGAATGGTTCCATTTTTAGTGTCCACAGAACTGAAGGCACACCACAGATGTGAATCCAGCCTTAGATATTAGATAACTAGGCAATAGATTATGGAATCACAAACTAGGGGGATGAGCGATGGGAAGAAAAGAGAGTAAAACTCACTTTTGAAAATGTCCACCTTTTAACACCTGGTTGATTTTGGGATTCAGGTTTATAGAAGTCCAATAATAATTAATTTCCAAACTTTTCAGACTAAGCTGCCTTGTGTGTACATGTAAGAACAACAAGGCTATGCAACTCTCTGCCCCAGGATGTGGTGATGGTGGATTCAAAGAGGGCCTGGATGCCTTTCTCGAACAGAATAATATTACGGGTTATGGGTTTTAGATTTTAAGGGCACATTGATCCAGGGTTTTATACTGATTGCCAGATTGGAGTCGGGGCAAATGGGGCAATTGGCATAAGCCTCATGGAGTTTTTTGCCTTCCTCTGGATCAACACTGTAGGGGACTGTAGGGTTATAGGTTGGACTTGATGGACTGATGTCTTCATTCAACCTCATCTACTATGTAACTATGTAACAGTATTTTTGGCCAATACAAGACTTGTATACTACAATTATCACCAGTTTTCCCTTCTGCTGGCTCTATCTGTAGTGGTAGTTTTCCCTGAGCTGGTGGGTGTAGGATAGCCACTATGAGGTCTCCCATAGTTTAAAGTGTATCTTAAGTTTTAGGATACATTTCATAAATCAATAGTGCAGGTAATAATGCTAAACTTTGTAACTTATATTATTAAAGAAAAGTGCTTGTTTTTTCTTTTATTTACCTCCCTCCTTCCCCTTGACTGATCACTGTTACTGTATACTCTGGAGTCCATACACAGCTTCCAGTTCAGCTCATTGAAGTCTATGGGGATGGAAAAAGAAGAAGACAGACAACAGTGAGATAAGAAGACATGGCTAAAGCTTCAAGGGACTGTTTTATCTGGATAATATTTCATCTGACAATCCAGTTCTGGGAGTAGATAAGACCCTCTCTAAAAGCTTTGGCCATATCCAGGTCTCATATCTCTCTGTTCTCTGACTGATCCTCTTTCCTCCCCCCTTTCCATAGACTTCAGTGAACTGCAGGTGAAAATGATGTATTGTATAGATTTGAACAGAAACCTCAGCGATCAGTGCAGGAGAAGGTGGAGACTCACAGAAGAAAGAAGAATTTTTCTTTAATAAAAGATATAAAACACTTTACAACTGTCACCTCCATTATTGAATTCTAACATTTCTTATAGAGTCTAGGTGCACGTTATCTTAACACTTAATGAGTTAAATAACCAGTTGCAGCAGACTTTACCTTGCAATTGTTGGGCGTTATCTCGCTTAAATTCGAGTTAAACTTTTTTTTTACATCTCTATGTACCTTCCTGCCTTTTTTACCTTCCTGGCATTCCATAGATTTGCTTTGTTTTCTGAGGTGGTACCATAGTCACTGTAGACGGTGTATTATTTTAAAATGATGAATACATGGCGAACAATTGAGTTAAAAAAAATAGCAAAGGAAGAGCCGTCAGGTTATATTATGAGATGTCCAATGAATAATATGTCTATAACAGAATTAATTAGACAATATGTAATGTAACCTAGTTACAATATAGTTTGATTAGTGCAACTACCTAAATAGGGCAGTCAGATAAAGTCAAATCAGTCTGACTTGTAATGTAGTCCAGCTGTAGGCAGTGATGTCAGAAGCAAAGGACTACTGTGTGTTTTATACTAGCAGGGCTTGTTACATCCAAAATATTACATATGTTCTGTGCTTAAGGCTTGGAACAAGGGAAATTGGTGAGCAATTGAAATTTAAATTTCACATTGGAAGTCTCCGAATGTCAGACAGATGGTTATTGTTGCTGATTCAAAATGACTCAGTTGGGAAGCTGGCCAGCTTTTAAGGTCAACTTCCAAAAAAGTTCAGTAAAATTGAGAAACAAAATAAAATGACCTGAAATGTATTTGGATAATAACTATGTAGCAGCCCTATAGAATGGACTCAACATTCCATACTAATACTACTCAGGAGAACCTTTCCTCGTCCACTGCGATCCGTGGCATCTGCCAATGTATGTATTTCATGTCGAAATTGTTGGATCAGGGGCCAGCAATGTTATTGCAAGGAATAGATTTAGTGAGAAAATGTTTGGACGGATTCCTTAAAGATAATTTGCTCTCTTGTGGTCGCTCTTTAAGTTCAGCCTGTAATGTTCAAAAGGCTACAGGTGTAGACTTAGACCGGCCAGTCGTAGGCTGAAATTTGATGTCTGACCCAGACTTTTACCCAACATCTTTTAAATAACAGGATGACATCTCAATTTCAATGAATTTATTTCCTATTTCTCGCACCTGCTTCTCATAACATAACATCATAACATCAGTAATATTCCAGGCTCCTTTTTGTTTCATCCTCGGTCTCGCTTTGTAAGAGTATTCGTTGGATCTAGTAGATCTAGTAGAGACAGGTTTGTTTTACTCATTGTGATATCATTTTGTTTTTCTGGAATTAATTTTCCAGGGTAAGACTGGCCCACCAAAGTTCTAGGTATGGGGATGGTCCTATCGGTAGTTGACAACTATGCCTGGTTGTCTGAAATTCTGGCCTAATCTAATACTGTAGAAATGATCCAGAGCTAAACATATTACCAATCTCTTTGTCACTTTGCAGCTTTTATTGTAGTAGTACATTATATTAAGACAACTAGGTCTAGGGAATCCAGTGTTAGAGATCTAGGTTCTATTGTATGGAGTCTGGAGTGACATCATGCACTAGGAACCATCTTGGTTATGTGACCTCTTGGTCGCAACCAAGACATAAACGCTACACAAATCCTTCAATGCCCAATGCTCCATCCATGGTCGCAGGTCTACCCACCAGACGGTATAGCACCCAGCAATGTAACATGAAGTTCCTGGACCCTGATGCAAAATCTTTACCAGGCCCCCCAACTATAATATATTGCTTATAGCACTGCTCTCCTCACAATAGGACAAGACATTTTAGGGGCTCCAAGGCCCAGGTACAACTGAATCCTCTGCACCCCTTCAAGTTACACCCCTGATAGTACCCCTAAGGTAACTGATTAGGGGTACTAGCAGATGTTTGGCTCATGTATTGACTTCCACAGTGCTTTAAGTTAGTTGAGCTGGAGAAGACACTTGGATAAGTAGTCAAAAATCTTCTAATAAGTAAAGTGAGAAGATGGGTCGTAGAACATTATATTGTAAGTAACTTTAGTATGTGTAAGACTCTGTTTACACTGGTGCCCTCAGAGTTGGCCTCCTGTATACAGTACCACGTGGCCTGTACTAAGTGTATTATGTCATTTGTGTTGGAGGTTCTGTTACCATTTGAGCCCCTTTTTTCTCTGTATGTTCCCCAGCTTTAAATTGACATACTCATTTTGTGGTATTGTTAACTGAATAATAGTGTTGCTATATTTTTGTATGCTATTTTGAAAATTTTTGTATCCTTTTTGGTTTTTTGCTTTCTATTTTTTGTAAAATAATAGTGAAGACATTCTAATACTTTACAGAGGAATATTTTGTAGATCATGTTGATTTCCAAGGAATCTCACATTAAGGGGTTGTCCAAATTTTGCAATCCTTTTTAACTAGAATGGTAAACCAGCTATAATCTGGACACAAGAGATGCTGTAAACAAGTGTTCAGTTCCCCTGCACCACAGGGGAAAAGAAGCATTACATGGTGACCAAAGAACTGGTCTGTCTGTGTAATGGATGAATGTGCCAAGTCCTCCAGAATGAGCTACATACTTTTTGGACCATCTTTCTGCTCCATCTGTCGAACTGACCTCCTGAAATTACTTAGAAGGTCCTGTGTAGTAGGGTACCTGAAAAACTGTTTTTTAAGATGGTCATAGATGGGATTGTGAAGTAATGCTTACACTGAACGTTACCAATTGACCTTGTAAACCATCATTAAAGTCCAGAACACTTCGAGGAGGAATCTTCAGTGTTGAGGGGTAGGTCCTGAGCACTGTTGTTAGTGAAAAAGTCAACGTGGTTGTATATTTTTGGCTAGTGAAATACATATATTGACGGAGCATTAGAGGCATCACTGTTGCTATAAGCAGCATGGTGGCTCAGTGGTTAGCCTTGTAGTCCTGGGTTCAAATCCAGACAAGGAAATAATCTGCAAGGAGTTTGTATGATCTCCCGGTGCTGTTGTGGGGTTACTCCATTTTCCTCCCACACTTTGAAGACATACTGATAGGGAATGTAGATTGTGAGCCCTATATGGGACAGTGTTGATAAGATCTAGAATATGATGGTGCTATATATGTAAGCTAAATAAATAATTTACGAGTGTTACTGTTTGTTCTTGGTCAGAACTGAAGACCTAAAAAATTTCCATTAGATGCTGCAGTTCGATGTGTGGGAAGATATCTGAGCCGCCTAATGTCATCTGTCACGTTCCTCCCTTAATCTTTCCAATATCTGAGATGAAGATGGGAGACAAGGAGGAGGAACACAATATTCCAAACAAAATTGTGCCTAATGCAGATCCTTCTCCAGGAGATCTGTCACAAACATTTCACAACATTTGCTTTCATTGACCCTGAGTGCATCTTTGACGCTCTTATAAGCCGTAATGAAGGAATTAGGAACCTAAGACGCCTCATTAAGATCGTTGCTTATTTGGATGTTTATTTCCAATATGAGATTAAGAAATCATGATTATATTGGGCTGACATAGATAGAATATGTTGTTTCCAGGGAAAAATAAACTTACTGCGTCAAATGTAGTGCAAGGAACCTCCATAGACTCCATAGACACATAATATACTCAGACCTGGCTGCACTGTTAACTATATAGTGACTGAAATCTTTCGGGAAGAAAAGAATATGATTATAGCCCCGGATTCCATCACTCTGTACTTGTAACTACATTGAACTAGGCAGATATATAGCACGAAGCCAGAGAGAAGACAATTAGGCTTTTCACCAGCTAAAGGGTCAAAGAGGGGTTAAAGGGGATATACAGAAGATACATATCGATGACCTATCCTTAGGATTGATCATTAAAGGGTACCTGAATTTTCATGCAAAGTTGAAATTTGTGCAGGGTCTTGCTGGGCAGTCTGTTCTATGACTGTATAAGCCTTCATACATGATGTCCTATCAGGTTTTCTGCTGCTTATATCCCCATTTTGGCTGAAACATATATTGTACTTTGCTTTGAGGCTGTGGGCATGTACAATAAGCCCCCCCCCCCATCCATTATATCGAGTTTGATTTGTTTGCATATAAATTTGTCAGGAGTAACAGTACAAGTGCAAACAGCAAGCTGAGAAAAGCCCAAGTGACCAACATATAAGGGATCCAGGAACACTAACTGCAAATATAGGGCAAATACATGCAGGTACTCACTACATTCTAGCATCTACAATGCAGGCATGACACAGGATAAGTGTAATTTATGAGCACAATCAGGAAAGCTGCTTGCTGTCTGTGAATAATATCTCATCTGTAACCAAACAAGCAGATGTAGATACATGTATGTAGAAGACTTTTTCTTACATTATAAGCTGTGAAATATGTAGAACGTTCAATCCTTGCAGAAACCCCACAGACCAACTGCTCGAAGTACAGGGGAATAACTAAAGTCTGTGCAATTTCTCCTCACAACCATGTTCCTTCTGTACATTTTATCAGCATTTACATTTCATTTTCCTTCTCTCTCCGAGTCCAGACAGCCAAGAAGGCTTATAACATGTCTGTGCACACAAGCTTCACATGATTGCCATCCAATGTTGGAGCCCCCAACATTGTAATCATATCCCCTTTTGTGCCACAGCCTCCCCCATTAAATATATGCTGCTAACTGCTGGATATAAAAAGGATAAATTTCTCCTTTCTGGCAGTGTTAGGCTGTGTATCATAAATCTTATCACTGCAGTGCATCAAAGGCCAGTGGTAGGAAACTGCAACCACTCTGACTCCTATAGTTACTGCAGTGTTAAAGTGACTGTAGTATACTTATTTTATACCTTCACTATATCACACTGTTTAGCAGGTTAGTGATTCCTATAATATTCCTGGTGATCTACAGTGGTTATATGTGAGTAATATGCGGTATCTGTGGCATTCAAGGGTGCTAAAGAGGTTATAACTGGTATATATTTTATCTAATGTGATATAGGATACCTTTAGGTTAATATTTAGCAGGTAATACCCTGGCCTAGATTTACTAATAGTTAGACAGTAGTCTGATACTACACTAGATTTATCACAGTGACTGAAGCTGGATGATAAATCTGGTTTATCTTTACACTTACTATAACAATATACCACCTTTTAGTTGTATTACTTTGAGTCACAAGTTTATGACACATTTTTGGCATATCTTGGTGCATTTAAGGCATTCTGCCTTTCTGTGAGAAGCCACACCAGGAGCCACATGTCTAGCAAGGCATAAAAATTTTAGTCCAAAGTAAATGCACCAGAGATGTGCTACATTTAAGCCAATGTCTAGTAGTAAGTTGGTCTAAGGGCTCTATGGCATAAGATTTCATATCCCTTGAGGTCTAGAGAGATTTTGGGGTTAGCATTAGATATTTCTGAAACTTTGGGAGGATGGAGGTGGTCAAAGACAGGAAAGGGGACCTCTAATTTAGTTTCATAATTCCGGATTTTTTTTCAGGGACAAGAATCTCTCACATTGAGGAGAGCACCAGTGAAGGTGTGTAGAGATTTTAATTGCCTTTTGCCCTCTACTTAGCATCTACATATCACAAGGCATTATGGGAAAGGAGCTGGGGAGCTCATGCGCCCTCTATTGGATGTAACAAATCCTCAATTTGCTTTTGACTCACCGAGCCTTGAGACAGCAAAAGGGATTTTAGCCAAGCCAATAAGTGAAATTGGCTTGGCTAAAATCCCTTTTGCTGTCTCAAGGCTCGGTGAGTCAAAAGCAAATTGAGGATTTGTTACATCCAATAGAGGGCGCATGAGCTCCCCAGCTCCTTTCCCATAATGCCTTGTGATATGTGGATTTTTTTTCATACAGAGTTGCAAATCCTATTTTACTTAAAAAATCTTTGAGTTAATTAATGATGTTTTTGCCATTACTGTGCAGTCGGAGTTAGGGCTAGTCTTCGATGGAGTTGGTGGTTTGGTCCACTGACTCCACAACCCTTGTTTTGGCTCTGCAGCCCATTTCTACCACTCTCTCAGAATTCAATATTAATTTTAGATCATTGACTCGGATGGTGGGGATGGGGTTTTTATGTACTAGGAAATTCTCTCCCATAAAAAGTTGGCCCCTAAGGCCTCATGTTCATGACCGTGTGCACAGTCACGGCTGTGTATGGGGCCATGAGCCAGGTGGTAAAACTCAGGACAGGTCTTATTCCTGTCTGTTTTGCGGCCCATTCTCACTGACCTCGTTGAATGGGGCCGTAGAGGCACGGGAGGCAGACAGATGTCATCCATGTGCCATCTATGCCATTCAATCACGGCCCAACGACAAGCACACGGTCATGTGCATGTAACCCAAGGAAAGTCACGCAATGGTTGGGGTAGTTATAATACAGGAAGTTAAAGGGGTTATCCGGTTTCTAACATTGAACAGTGAGTGATCAGCGAGGCTCACGGTATGTAAACAATAACGAGACCCGTACTATCTGGGTACCAGTGATCTGCAGGGATCCCAGGTGTCCGACCCCACAGATCTATTATTGTACCAAATAATCTCGGCATTAAGTTGGCACTGGGGTTGGTATTCTCTTTCAGATAAGACTACAATTTCTCTGCTCAGGAACTAGTATGGCTGGAATGATTCCTAAATTGTAGGCAAAGCTGACTGACCAAGGCAATGACAGATGATTCCTGTACCTCCCACTATAAAATAGACTTTACACTTCCGGGAATTTTCCTACCACGGTCTTGCTGCAGAGATGACGCAAGGCAGAGATATACTACATGACTTCCAACAAGATGGAATGCTAACTATGTGTCATGTTGTGGTATGCCGGCTCTGCTTATAAATATACAACGGAAAGGAAAGTATTAACCACTCTGTCCACTGTAAGCGTCATGTACTATGTTATTGCTCAATAAAGTTTTGTCTGGTTCTCATAGTATCTAAAAATGCAACCGTGCCATCAGAAAGTTGAGGAAATGCAGAGACGACATACATATTTCCACATTTCACCATCTAAACAAAAACTCATGAGGAGCAACAAGTCTGAAAGTGATAACCCAAGTTATGTTTCATGGCCCTGTAAGGGATTTAACGTTCACTTTCAGTTTAGCGACCTATAGGTGGCACTAGAGGGTTAGTTTTCTTCCTTCTAGAGGGGACGTAGTTTGCCTAATTTTTAGGTTGTTCCACCTAAACCAGAATTTCTGTCTACATTAAACACTGATCCCGAGACTAAAGGTGCTGCAACGCTTGACAGTGTTTTTTGGGCACAGCGCCACTCTTGGACAGGGAGCATCAACTGAAACCATTCACTGAAAGGGGGCCTGTTACCTGATCTGATCGGCGCTGTCACCCTTAGTATTTTGCTGTTTTGTTTATCCAAATCCGTCCAGCCATTCCAAAGATATAACCCCTTTTATTGTTGATGTAAATTAGGGTCTACTAGCCAAGTGGGCAGTAACACTCCAGTCCCAGAGAAACCACACTGTTACCGCCCACTTGGCTAGTAGACCTTAACATGTTAAAGTGTAACTAAACTTTTACTTATTTTATCTATGGTGAGGGTGAAGATACTTTGTAATATACTTTATCAAAGAAAGTGCCTGTTTATTCACTTATTTGTCTCCCTCTGCTAATGATCAAATCTATACAATTGAAGTCTATGGAGGAAGGAAACAAAGAGTTCATCAAAGCAGAGAGAAATCTGCACTGCAGAGAGACAGTTCTCTTTTACAACACAGCTGAGTTATCAGGAATTACTATCCAGCCTTCTCCTGACAGAAATAACTCATTTAATGCTGAAGATGGCCTTATAGCTCTATTTTGCCCCCCCCCCCTTTACTTTGACTTTGAGTTATTGTACTGTGTGGGGACACTATGAGGGAATTTATTCTATGGGGTGCTAATGAGGCATTATAATATGTTGGGGCAGTAAGGGGCATATACAGGGTTGGGGGCAAAAAAATAGCAGTATACTATGTGGGGGAATGAAGGGTGCATTATACTGTGTGGGAGCATAAAGGGGGCATTATACTATGTATGGGGCACTAAAGGGGCATTATACTATGTTGGAGTAAATATACTGTGTGGGAGCACTAAGTTAGCATTATACTGTGTGTGAGGCACTAAGGGAGCATTATACTATGTTTGAGTAAATGTACTCTGTGGGGGCACTAAGATGGCATTATACTGCGGGTAAGGCACTAAGGGAGCATTATACTATGCTGGAGTAAATATTCTGTGTTGGAGCACTAAGATGGCATTATACTGTGTGTGAGGCACTAAGCGGCAATTATGCTATGTTGGAGTAAATGTGTTGTGTGTGGGCACTAAGATGGCATTATACTGCAGGTAAGGCACTAAGGGGGCATTATACTATGCTGGAGTAAATATACTGTGTGAGAGCACTAAGATGGCATTATACTGTGTGAGGCACTATGGGGATATTATACTATGCTGGAGTAAATATACTGTGTGGAGAGAACAAAGGGGTAATTATACTATGTGGGGCACCAATGGGGTATTATACCATGTGGAGGCCATTATATATTACACAGCAGAGGGCAGTATTACTGTATGGCAGCACATACAGAGTGGGTGGGATCAAAGGGCATGTACAGGGTTAGAGTTGTGCCGTAACATATGTAAATACGTTCAGCTACTGTTCCTCTCGGACCTTCAGCTGATGGCAGACCCAGGCCGGTGGACCTTTAGTAAAGGTAGTTGAGTACCCCTGATCCAATGAGATATTTTAATTCCCCTGTTTTATGTATCTGAACCAGACTTTAAGTCAATATGTGATGCTTTGTGTTGGAATGAGAATGTAAAGTTTGTACAAGCTGTGTTTTTTACTGTCTCAGCAAAGAATGTTATAGAATGAGTGAACAGGATACTGCAGGACCCAACGAGGAGGTCAACCCACTCAGTATTAAATAAATGTTTTGCATTATGCTGCGGTATATTTTGATGTTCACTGGGGATTTCTTTCTATCATAAAATGGGTCATTGGAAAAACAAACTGTCTGTGGGCCACGGGATTTTCAGAATTCTGGTTGTAATTCATCGGAATATCTATTAGCCTTCTAATTCACTTTGACGTTCTGGATTTTCATGACTTTATCAGGTTTTTTCAGGATCTACACATGTGCGAGTTATTACTAGGCTGCACAAAATGCATTCTCAGTAATTAATATGTAAAGTCCAAGGAATATTCTAATATTTCAGTCTGTTTTTAAAGTTATACATCACTCTTACACATGCTAACAGCATTAGAGTCAGGCTCCACCTTTGGTTGGCGCTGGCCATATACTCAGCATATGCAAAATATAACCTTTATGTTACATATGTGTTTTAGTTTTTCACTGTTTTTACTTGTTTTTAGTTTATTTTTTGTGTGTGCCACACAAAAAGTTGCCACCTGGAAAGCATCAGCAAGCTGCTAAGTTGTATCAGAATTGTATCTTCTAACAAGTGTGCACTAATGTTGAACGCCCAGCAGTTTGGAACTGCTATTATAATACTCTGGAGTCTCCTCAGACCCCAAAGTATAATAAGCGGAGGTCCATGGGAGGTGCATAAACAAAATGAACAAGCATATTCCAGTCTCCTGGACTCCATTGTGGTTCGGTGTGGGTCTCCACACTCTTTGGAACTCTTTAGACCTAATGAATGACATCAGTGCCCCCCACCGATGGCATGACACTTAGATGCAGGGGTCGTGACATTAGCATACCCCACATGAATGCCAAGGCTCAATCACAAGCCTCACTTAACCCCAAGGGCCACTGACATCGTTCAGGAACCCACAATAATATTATGGCGGATGCTGGGTCTGTAAAGATGATGGCGGCCGCTCTGCTGCAGAGTGGTCGCCATAGCAACCGGGTCTCCGCTAGACCCAGAGCTAATGCCCGCGATTAGAATCCACTCTGATTGCGGGCATTACTATTTCAAAGATCCTCTTAAGTGTAAAAACTGCCCCCCGCCCCATTGTGTACCTTTCAAGTTGCAGGCCGGCTCCTGCATGGAGAGATCGCGGAAGCCGACTTGTTCCTGTGACAGCCGGGAACCTAATGAAGGCTCCCTGGCTTGTCATAGCAATATTACTATTGCGGCTGGTCTATGACCAGCCTCAATAGTGATGTACAGAATCTCCCATAGACTGCAATACATTTGTATTGCAGTCTATGGGACTTGCAATCAATTGATTGCAGGTTCAAGCCCCACATCACATCACTAGAGAACATCATGTGACCGTCTGATGTCACAAAGGTCCTTACTAAATATTCATTACCATGAAGCATCAGGAAATCCGGAATCGTGGAGTGTGATGATTCTGCCTAAATATGGCCATAACTCAGCTGTATTTTGGTCTCTGGGTATAGGATATCCCTTCTTGCTTGCTTGCATACTGTGCGCAGCTACAAGCCTAGGTGCATATTGGCAGTAGCGGCCAGGCTGGAACACTAGGGCTCCATTGTATTCCTATACAGCCCTGGCTGATCAAACAATAGTGCATTGTTCAAGCCTGGGCTGTTGACCAGATATGACTGATAACAGGGTATCAATTCACTTTGTCTCATCTACATACAAAGGGTCTGAATGTGATTGAATTAACTCATCAGACGTACTGTCGCCGGTGACCTCATTCTGGGAGGGGGCATAAAGGGTATAAAAGATGAGGTAAGAGGTCTGTGGGAGGAGATTATGCAGGAGATTACACTAGGGAGACTATCACTAAGAGATCATGCTATGAAGACTGTGCTGGGATCATGCTACAGAGTTGTTACGGACAGACCATGAGGAGTTTTTTGTGATTGACTATTGGACTAATGCTGAGAGACTGTTATGAGAGCATGCAGGCGGGATTATCGTTTTAATGCCACATGCTGAAAAGCCTCCACTGGTGACTCACACATGCCATGTGTGAGTGTTGGACTATAGAACCACATCAAGGACATATGTGGTAAAGTAATCATTTCACCTTTAATCCCTTTTATTTTATTTGTACTGTATCTTGTAACTAGTAACTGTTAATGCTTGCGTATGTCTGCATATCTGTTCTGATCTGTATATGTTAGATTTTAATACCGACCCATTTAGGGGTTAATAAATATATAAAATTTAGAAAGCTTGTCTTGTATTTATCTGGTGAACCCGACATTCACTGGAGGTGAGTGTGGTTTTTATATGAAAGAGGACTCAGGGTGTGGCCAAAGCGGTTTGGCGCACGGAGGATCTTTCACATGGAGAATCGAAGATTTCCTGAAATTCAGATCGAATTCCACTTCTGCAGAATCGATTCGCTCATCTCTAATTGTAATCCCTGAGGAATTGATACAATATGTACACTGAAATATTGTAGAACTTTTTAAATTTAAGATTTCATAAATGATGTTTGTTTATTCTCACAAAGAACAAAATTAATATTGAAAGTTTTATAGTTCAGCAGAATATAATAATTGCTAATATAACTGTATAGACAACATGGCTGATCACCAGAAATGAAATTCTTGATCGAGTCCATGTATGTGAGTCGATTGAAAGAATACAGCTTTCCATAAATGGTGCATGAGCCCATCTTCTTCTGTGGTTGCATACTACTCATAAAGAAAAAATATTTTGATGACAGATGTCTGTTACATCCAACAGAGGGCGCATGAGCTCCCCAGCTCCTTTTCCCATAAAGCCTTGTGATATGTAGATGTTTGTTAAAGGAATTCTAAACCTAGAAAGAAATCATAAAAGTAATTTAGAAAGTAAATCATAGAATTTTCCCAGTTTTCTGCAGAGAACATATGGGTCAATCGCCTGCTGATCTGTTCCATCTTCGGCTGGTGGTTGATCGAGGAGACAGGGCTTAGCAGAGAGGACATGACTTGGCCATCTTCCTTTCAGGCCAGTGAAAGGAAGAAGTAGGGGTTATGGCTGAGCTCCAGAGACACACACAGAAGATTTTATTTATTTCTCAGTTTTACTTGTAGTATGGAGCAAAATAGGATCAAAGGAAAGGAAAGGGTTTCCCCATGAACATAACCATATTTAAATGTGTAGGCCATTAAAAGTTACACATTTTGCAAATAAAAATAATAAAAATTTTTGCAGTTTTATACATTTTCTCCAACCATCTTAGTGGTGACATATTTTGCCTTGATAGATTGCCAATGGATACGACCATGAATGCAGAAACTTCATATGGTCTCGAACTTAGCCATGATTTCCTTATTGGGGTCTGGTTATCTTCTCATACATGCAGTGTCCCTGCCTGAATACCTGTCCACAATAAGGACATCATGGTTGGGTTTCTAGCAAGTCCCAGACCATAGAAATTTCCTACATTCATGGTCATATCCATTGGCAACCGATCAAGATAGAAGACTGTCACCACTAAGATGGTTAGAGTAAATATTTAGAACTCTTTAAATCGAAATTTGGTTATGTTCATGAGAATATCTCTTTTAAGAGAGGAAGTGCTAAGAAATTTTGGATTATTTTCCGTGTTTAGTGTTCCTTTAAGGAAGTGCACTATGTGGAAACAAGTTCACCATTTCGGCACCTACGATTAGGTGGTTGTTCAGATTTTCCAAACCCTGCAGTCAGGGGGAACCTGTGAAGTCTTCAAGTGTTCATTTCCATTGCAAAGTGTTCACAGGGGACCTTTTTTGAAATGGTGCAATGCATGGATGGGTCCTCAATAATGCATGAAGGTCTCAAATGAGAGATACCCTTCACGTAATTCAGGAAGACCCATATAGGGTATGTGATAATGGGTTTTCTAAACGAAACAACCCCTCCAGATAATATCCAGTAGTCAACCATTTTTCATTGTACATGAAATTTAATTTGATACTTTTTACAAAAAACAATTAGAATCTTAACACACAAAAATACAGAATTGTTGAATGTTTTGAAAGGTTCTGAATGATTCTCCTACACCTAGTAAAACAGATGAGCCCAAGAACATATCCCCCCTGGAATTCTATGCTTTGGGCGGGGAACATGAACTTTGAGTGGTTTTAATTATCTGTGTTATTGGAGCATGAAACAGAGATGGTTATAATACTGGATCTCCTTGCCCTCACTGTGAAAGCATGTGACTTTTCTTCTTTTTTCCATAATTTCATTTTAATTTATGCAGAAAGTAATGTCTCTGGATGTCATGGAGGCCCTATGCACCTGGCAAGCTAATGCTGACCAATATGGAATTGAACGTTTGCGCTGATCTTAACAATTCTTGCTGTGTAATAAAACTTGGAATGTGTTCTTCATCCTTCTGTGGTTTCTTTCTCCTAAATTTTTCTTCTCATCACTTGTAGAAATGTTCATATACACTCCTCAACATTGAAATTGCAGTGACAAGAAGTGTTGGAATTATGTAAATCACAGATGGATAGAAACAAACCAAAAAACCAAATATTCGAAACATCTCGATTTATTCAGTATGATTATGAACACTATGTGCAGATGTACCTGCGCTTACACCCCTTGGCATGCTATCAGTGATGTCTTTTATGGTTGTCTGAGGAATGTTGTGCCACAGTTAATGCACTTGGGCACATAAATCATCACGATTGGCCGCTGGCAGCTCCTTGTGCAATTGCCGGCCAATGGCGTCCCAAAAGTGCTTGATGGGAGACCAGAGACACTGCAGACCATGGTCGCAGGGTTAGACCATTCAGGTTGCTTACAGTAGTGCGAGCAACATGCGGTCTGGCATTGTCCTTATGAAAAATGGTTCCTGGGACAATTTCAAGAAATAGCCATACCACTGGTTCCATAACCAAATTAATGTAATGTTAAGCTGTTACTGTACCTGAAGTGAAGACTAGAGGGGTCCAGCTACTGTAAGTTGTGCCACCCCACTCCAAAATTTTAGGAATAGGACCTGTGTGACATTCCCTTGCAAAGTCCTCTTCATGGTGTTGGCCACATGGTCTCAAGACCAATCTCCAGCTATCATTGTGTCTTAGACAAAAGTGGGACTCTCGCTGAAGGGGATTCCAGCCTACATTGACATCTTACTGTGCAACTTGATAGCCTTTGAAACTGGTGGCATGAGGTTAATGGAACACCTGTAGCTGGACATTTGGCCCATAGTCCAATGTTGTGCAAACACCTTGTGTTGAAACTGTTTGATGCCATGTGTTTGGTATGTCATATCCAATTTCACTTGCCACACAGAATGGATCACTATGTGCCATTCCTCATGAACCGTACTGTCATGATGACCTACTGTCATTAGTGGTAAACTAAGGTTGCTCAGTTCAAGGATTCTGTCCCTTTTATCAACAAGTGGCGATGAAGGCACATCGATGACTAGGATGCATCGCACAATCATCCTACAACACAACACTTGATCCAATTTTTGAGGTTTCATATTGTTAAAAAATTTTGCTTTCAGTCTGGATTTTCAGATCTTAGCGACACCGGCTACTTCCTTGATTTATATAACTTGCAGCTTGTCCTTCTTAGTGTTTAAATTTCAGTGTTGAGGAGTGTGTTTCAGTCTTCTAATATACTGCATTTGCATTAAAAATAACCCAGGATCTAAGGATTTTTTTTTTTATAGAAATAAAGACTTATACTTTGTAGATGCCAAGCCTATATGGCACACTGCAGCCTTATGGCTCCTTATGACAAAACTATAGGCATTTCATGTGTTGCCATGTGGCATGGCATCGTATTACTGAGGTTTTCCTCCCTAGGACAAAGGAACTCACTTAAAATACTCGATAGTCCCTATAGCCACAAATAGAATAGACACCTGGGGGTTGTAAAGTATTGGTTAATCCAGACAAAAAATTGTAACGCTAAAGCTGGATGTGAAGAGCAATTTTATTGGTGGTGAGAAACTGAGTTACAGAGTCAAAGGTATTCCATGGCATTTACACTTTAACCTCCATACAGGGATCTGGACTTCGTTGCAAGGAATTCCTAGGTTACAATCTCTAGCATAGTCTCGGATTGGCCTTGATAATGCAACGTAATACAAAGGTACAGTCAGGGGCTGCCCAGTAGTGGTAATAGAAAGATAGATTCATGGGCTGCCTAGCAAGCCTTACAAGTTTAATTTCACAAATATTAGTGAGGATCACCAGCAAATTTCCTTCCAGGATGAACATGCTTGGTCTAAGCCAGAATTGCTATTTTTCTGGGGTGTCTTCAAACCCCAGAGTATAATAATCGGAGGTCGAGGGAGGTGCAGGAAAAAAGTAAAACAGGATAGGTGAGCATCAGTCGTTTTTTCCCCATAATTCCCATAGGTCTCCTATTATTATACTCTCTAGTCTGAAGACATCCCAGAGTATAATAATGATTTGTAGGTGGCAAATCTCAAAAATTTCAGGTTTGGGTGAACCTGTAATTTTTGAAAAATGTGTAACAAACTCAGTTTGCTAAAAAAACACTTTGCTCATCTCGAGTTCAGAGTCAGGAGGAAAGCTGAGAGAATTGCTATGGAAAGACCAAGTGTAGACGAGGAAATGGACAGAAGGACAGTCAAAGACAAGCCAAAGCCATAGACTGGATCTGAAAAATGTAGAGAAAAATAGTAGCAAAAACTGTGCAATGAATGAGATCTGAGCAAGTATATACAACAGGTCCAGGACAGCAGGGCTCAGAACAAGTAAGAATTAACCATTGCTGTGTAACAAAAAGTGTTCATGTACCTTTTGTGATGTGCAGAAGAAGAGGAACAGACAAGCAAGAAGACCAGGAGATGCTTTGAAAAAAAAAAAAAGTTTTTCATCTTGGTTTGTGTGCTCAAAACAAGTCCACATTGTGAGAGTCAATGGAAACATCAAAGGGAAAAGGATCCCTGCTAATCCACACAATGTAGGACCCTTAGTCTAACTTTTATATTAGACTTAGTTTACATTAATATTAATATTTCAGTCTTAATCAATATTACAGAAGGTCACAGACTGCAACTTTTTGGTAGATTTCTATGCCGTCCTGTCAACATGGATCACATAGAGATACCCAGTGATATATGGTAAGGAGCTATTGTCCATGTCTACGCTACATAAGCAAAATACAAACCAATAAATTTGGCCTTTGAAATCTCAATTGAAGGGCGGTGACCCATAAACCCGATAAAGTTCATTGATTATATGGTGATGGCAGAAAGAGGTGGTTTGACAAGAGTCCCCCAATTATCTATTTGGGGTCTTTGAGGCCACACAAATAGCCTGACGATTATGTAAAAGATGTTACACAAAGAGAGGAAGAAAAAGTCCACCATCATGAATAGTGGTCTTCAGAAATGCAGACAAAAGATGAATAGATACCAATTCACAGGATAAAGAAGATACAAATGGTTGACCTAAGAGAAACCAGAGGAAGCCAGATTGCTAATTTAACCAGTAAATTTATTTTACTATGGTAGGAAGATTGATGTCAACCATTATCTCGACTACCACTGGGGACCATATGCAACCATAGACAATCATCTGAACCTGGAGATCAGATACCACAATCGTTGTTATACTTCTTTGTTGTGTTTGTTACTTAGTATCTGCATCATTATGTCAGAAATTGTTATATTTGGTTGTACATAGAACTGCAGAAACACCTTGTCGATTGTATGTCTTTGTGGGCAGGGCTCCTTGCTCCATCTGTAGCAGTCTATTTCTCAATAAATCCATGTGGATAATACTTTCCTCATATATTTTGGATTCATATGTTATAAAGAGATGGGCAAACCGCTCAAGATTTGATTGATTTCGGGTTCAGGTGGCTCGGGATCCTGATTCGTTTTGGGTCAAACAGTTTGGTACAAACCGGAAGTTAAATTATTACACTCTGGGATAGAGATGGGTGAATTGTTTCGCAACCGACTGGATTTGACCTGAATATTCAAATTGTACAATTTTTAACGAAACCGAACAATTTGGGATTCATCTTGGACAAACTAAAATGGCCACCGCCGGTAAATTATTATACTCTAGGGTCTCTTCTTTCTGTGTCCAGTACTCTGTCTATGCTTCCTGTGGCATCCAGTGCTCTACTGCGACTTCATGCACCCGGGGTCACTGAGCCGAGCTCCATGTGACCGCTGTGGCCCAATTACAGGCTTCAATGGTGCCCATGGGTGCATTACATCACCAGGAGAGCAACGGAGGCCGAGAGGTGATCCAAAAAGAACAGGGAAGCTGAGTATAAATGTATTATTTTCTATTTCATCTCCCCTGATCCTCCACTTATACTCTGGGGTGTGAAGAGACTCTAGAGCAGGGGTACTCAACTACTTTTATTAAAGGTCTATTCATTGGAGTCTGCCATCAAATAAAGGTCCGAGCTGCATATCAGTTGAACACGTCCAGTATTTGCGATATTATTCAGACAAAAAGATGTATCTGACTATAAGACGCACAACAAAATTAGGAAAAAATATTTCTTATGTGGCATTATACTGTGGTGGGCGCTAAGGAGCATTATACTGTGGGGGGCACTAAGGAGCATTATACTGTGGGGGGCACTAAGGAGCATTATACTGTGGGGGGCACTAAGGAGCATTATACTGTGTGGGGAACACTAAGGAGCATTATACTGTGTGGGGGGCACTAAGGACCATTATACTGTGTTGGACACTAAGGAGCATTATACTGTGTGTGGGGCACTAAGGAGCATTATACTGTGTTGGACACTAAGGAGCATTATACTGTCGGGGGCACTAAGGAGCATTATACTGTGGGTGGAGGCACTAAGGAGCATTATCCTGTGGGGAGCACTGACGAGCATTATACTGTGGTGGGCACTAAGGAGTATTATACTGTGGTGGGCACTAAGGAGCATCATACTATGGGGGGCACTAAGGAGCATTACACAGTGGGTGGGGGCAATAAGGAGCATAGTATAATCCCCCTTTAGTGCCCACACATAATTAACATTAACAGTGGCCACTCGATACCTTCATCTCCCGCCGCTGTCCCCAAGCTCTGATCCCTTCACACGTTGCTCAGGCAGCAGGGATGATTACCAATCCCTGTTGCTGCTAGTGCAAGGGATCAGGGCTTGGAGACATCGGCTTCCGCTGTCCTAATGAAAGAGTCGGCCATGGCCATGAGTATCCCTGCTCTAAAGTGTAATAATTTACCACAATGCATGTCGCAGGGGCCATTTTAGTTAGTCCAAGACTAATCTCCATTTCTTCGGTTTCATTAGAAAACAAAGAATTTAGAATATTTGGGTTGAACCCAGCTTGGAATGAAGTGGTGTGCCCATCTCTAGTTATATATTTGCAGATCATATGGAGGCCCTGTACAGGAAGGGCCACAGCAGGCTGTACCTGCTTAGGAAGCTGAGAGCCTTTGGAATCCGGGGGGCACTTCTTAGGACTTTCTTCAACTCTGTAGTGGCATCAGCCATCTTCTTTGGAGTGGCCTGCTGGGGGAGCAGTATATCAACCAGGGACAGAAATAAACTTGACAAGCTGATTAGAAGGGCCAGCTCTGTCCTGGGGAGCCCACTGGACCCAGTGCAGGTGGTGGGTGACAGAAGGATACTGTCCGTGGTGAGCTCCATGCAGAAGAAGAAGTCCCATCCCATGCATGAGACTGTGATTGCGCTGGGCAGTACTGTCAGTGACCGACTGCTTCACCCTAAGTGTGAGAAGGAGCGCTATCGGAAGTCTTTCCTCCCCACCGCGGTTAGGCTGTACAACCAACACCGACCTAAGCGGAGATCATTACACACAGAGAACTGAAATATCTCTCTGCCTGTTAAATCCCCCCCCCCCTCCTCTGCTACGTCCTATCTGTCTGTCTGCTATTAATGTAATGCCTCTTACCTTGGAACATTCCTGTACATGTTATATTTGTATTTGTATCTGCTTATCTTATCTTTGCTGCTGTAACACACTGAATTTCCCCATTGTGGGACTATTAAAGGACTATTATTATTATTATTATTATTATATTAAGCTGTCCGTATGCAACATGTTTAGCAACTGAAAGTTACCACACCTCCTTAAAGGAATAACAAGCTCAAAGGAGTTAAACCACTTGGAAATCCATTTTTGTTAGAAGGTCGTTGTGATAATCTTTAAAGGAAAGTTGCCTAAGAGAAGGAAGTGGTATAAACTAAAAAATAACCATAACTCATCGATTAAATTCTCCTTCACTCGAACGCCACTGTCTAGGTGGTTCCTGCTGGTCTGAAGGTATACATTATTTATATAGTTGCAGTCAGTTACTGGCAGCGAGGCCATCGACTGGTTGCCATGATGGTCACATAAACAATAAACATGACGCAGAAGGATGGTAAATGAAGGTTTTATGGAAATATAAAGATATAAACGAAACTTTTGGAAAATTGGGGTTGAAACTGGTTTGTTCTGAATCAGTTTGTTCATCTCTACTTCCTACTGATCCTCATTTCAGGACTGTTCTTTATGGACCATAACAGGTAAGTATTCTGGTAAATATGAGCGGCATCTACTCGGTTGGCATTCACTTACAGTGCTCACTATCTAATACTATAAGTCTGCCAAAAATTTCTGCTACGTGAACAAGCCCTAATGGTTTCACCTGCTTTCCTCTCTCCTCTACTTCCTGGCCTGTGTGATGTACAGTTCAGGCCAGCAGCATGCTCCCGACATAGAGATAACAGAGGCGCTGATAAAGCAGTGTTCTAATATATATCGGGGCTCAGCAGCTAAGTGTACTTTGCAGAGCTGACAGAAGATTCTTTAGTCATTAACCACAGTAAAGAGAAGAGAATAGAGGTGCCCAGGAAAAAGGACTGATGTCAACAGCCTGACCACTGCAGCTGGATAGCAGAGGTGGTCTGAAACTTGCAGTATCTGACAAACGGAGCAAAATAGATAAAGCAATGTATTGGGTAAAACAATTCAGTTGCCTTAAGCTACAAGCTCTAATATGACCCTCGAACTGGGAGCACCACATTATCTACACTTTCTATTGACGAGTTTTGCTACTCAATAACTCCATCCTTTTCCATACTGTTTTTATTTGTAAACTGCTAACATGGTCTGTGACAATACTTAGACGCTTGGCCGATTCATAGTGTAAGCAAAAAAGGTTTATCTCTGTATATGTCTGAAACGTTTGATGTAATCACAGCTCAACCTGGAGCCTGCGTAATGGTTTGTGGTCTGTTCCAAACCAATGCAGAGGAACGTGTGTTTCCTGTTCTGTAGTTGTATACATATGGTTTTTGGATAAATACAGTGTAATAAAACATGACGGAACAGGTGGGAGATCACAATGATTCATAAAGAGTCTGTTAGAGCTGACGTTGAATGAGATGGACTATAATGTTCCTCAATGCCAGTGCCAGGAAACCCAAAAACTCTATCAGGGTTTTCCCGGAGCAAAAATATATAGATAATATGGAGCCTCTTGATAATTCTGGTTAGCACCAGCAGGGGAATAGATTAAGACTGACATACAGAACGCCAGTATATCTTCCTTAACCTTTTCTAAAGAACCTTAACCACTTCAGGATGGGCTATTTTCCCTGTTTCAGGACTAAACACATTTTTGTGTTTTTTTTTGTACATATAGTTTTGAGGGCTATAACATATTCAAGTAATTTTTTAGTCTTTTTCAGTGATAAATAGACCTTTATTTTTGTTTTTATTTTTCCATGTTTTTTCTTTATTTTAATATTCGATAAAATGTAAACAAGAAAGGAGGGGAAATGTGTCTATTTTTCATGTTTTTATGTAAATAGTACAAAGTGCTACTAAAAAAAATTATATATAGTCTTCCCTCTCTATTACAGTTATTTTTATGACACATACAGTTGTGTCACCAGAGGCGGGGCTAGAAACTGTATTTTTTTTACACATTGTGCCCCCCAATATGGTCTAGATCAGGGGTAGGTAACCTTTTTTGTTCGACGTGCTGATTTAATTAAAAAGTCAAAGATGAGGTACTCGGAGTGCCGGTCAATAATTGTAAGTCTGACGACCCCTAAACTAAAGTCATATACCACAAACCATAACACAGAACTGCTGCCACCAGATGCTTTAGGACACTTGCGTTTACTGCTATTTCCTGGGACGCTCCTGTACTTTCCAATTAGAAGCAATGAAAGTCCATGTGCAGCCCCCAATTAGTGGTAAATTTGTCCAGGAGCACCGTATGGCGGCATCCTTATGGTGAATACACATTATGTATCTGGATGCAGATATAGTCTTAGGCCACTGGAACTTTTACTTCAATGTAAAACTGCGTTCACATGGTGCATTTTTGCACAAAAAAAAAAAAATGCCTGTGTTTTCTGTGCAAAAACACATCCTTAATGCAGAAAACACACCGTTATACAGAATAATGTCCCATAGCGGCCCCTGCACATGGTATTATATCCCATAGCGGTCCCTGCACAAGGTATTATATCCCATAACAGCCTCTGCACACAGTATTATGTCACATAGTGAACCCTGCACACGGTATTATGTCACATAGTGGCCCCAGCACACGGTATTATATCCCATAACAGCCTCTGCACACCGTATTATGTCACATAGTGACCCCTGCATACAGTATTATGTCACATAGCGGCCCCTGCACACGGTATTAAGTCCCATAACAGCCTCTGCACACCGTATTATGTCACATAGTGGCCCCTGCACACAGTACTATGTCATATAGCGCTCCCTGCACACGGTATTATGTCCCATAGCGGCCCCTGCACACGGTATTAGGTCCCATAGCAGCCCCTGCACACAGTATTAGGTCCCATAGCGGCCCCTGCACATGGTATTAGGTCCCATAGCGGTCCCTGCACACGGTATTAGGTCCTATAGTGACCCCAGCACACGGTATTAGGTCCCATAGTGGCCCCTGCACACGGTATTAGGTCCCATAGCGGCCCCTAACGGTATTAGGTCCCATAACCGTCCCTGCACGCGGTATTAGGTCCTATAGTGGTCCCCGCACACGGTATTAGGTCCTATAGTTCTCTTCAGACCCCCAAGTATAATAAGTGCAGGATCAAGAGAGGTGACAAACATAAAAAAACAATGTACTCACCATTCCACACTCCGCAGCTGCTGTGTTCTCTTTGGCGCTTCTGCCTGTAGTCAGCGACCGCAGATTGAGTCTATGGGGTCACGTCGCGTCATTATGCGTAATGACGTCAGACGTGACCCCTGAGGCCCTGTCAGCTGTCGGAAGCGGCTGCAGATCTCACAGCCACCGCGTAGTGCAGGGAGCAAGGTGAGTATCATTGTTTTTTATATTTCATCACTTCTCCTGAGTCTCCGCTTATTATACTCGGGGTCTGAAAAGACCCCACAGTATAATAATAGCAGTTTCTTTTTGGCCGTGTTTGGTCCGATCGAATCTGCTGGGTGAGGACTCCAGGTTGCTGACCCCTGGTCTAGATTTTGGGGGGAAAATTTCACTTTCTTTTTTTTTCTTATTTCCCCTGTAACTGGGGCTGATACATTAGCCCCACTTACAGGAGGAATACAGCCTCCTGTAGAATTAATCTGGGTTCTCTAAATTCCAGCAGCTCATATAGCTCCCGGCCCCTGGCGATCATGTGACCACCGGGTCATAGCGGCTCTCATAGCTGTGCTCACAGCGCTGTGTACACAGTGATCGGGAAGGCAGGGACAGTAATAAACCCTGCCTTCTCTATCGGAGGTCTGGCTGTGGTAACCATTTTATGGACATTTTTTCTTAGCGAGATGGCAAAAAAAATTCAGTTTCACCATCCTTTTTTATATTCCAAATTTTGCATAGTGTACTGGGCATCATAAATAGTATGTTACCTTTATTCCTTAAGGCTATGTTCACACCAGCACTCGTCTTCTTTCAGGGATTCCATTCCCCATTTCGCTTGAAAAATGCAGAGAGATGCAAGCAGGACTTTTCTTTCCGCATTTTTCGGGCGGAAACCCAACCGCGGACGCAGTAGACTATAATGGCGTCTGCCATGGACCTGAAGAACGGAAAACCAAACGTTAGTGTGAACCTAGCGTAAGTCAGTACCATTCCAGCAATACCGATTGGGCTTTTATGTTTTGCTACTTTTGCTAAATAAAATCACTTGAAAAAATTTTCCAAAAATAATTTGTTTTAGTAACATTATATTTAGACATGAGCGAATTTTTCAAAAATTCAATTCAGCCGATGCTGAATTTTCTGTAACAATTTCATTCGATCTGAATTAATTTGCGGTGAATCACGTTAACCCCTTCCCAACATCCACCCTAATAGTACGGCGCTGCTGGGAAGGACTTCCCGCAAATCACGGCGGAAGCATGTCCTCTAACACCCCTGGTTAGAGCTGAGCTCCAATCGTGGGTGTTAATCCCTGAGATGCATCTCAGGGGGTTTTATTATATATTGAGGTCCCGATCTGCTCCCCCGTGACGTTTTCGGGGGGTGCCGTTGCTCCTATTCAGCAGCCCAGGGTCTGAGCAGTGACCACGGGTCTGCCCCATCGCTATCCCTCCGCATACCTGGTTGACCCTGCCTTGAATGACGTCTGTCAGTCTATGCGTCTGCATGGGCTGACAGCCACCTAGATACTGCAATACATGTATATTGCAGTGTAGACCTATAGACCTATTGATCAGAATATCTCTGCTTCAATCCCCTATTGTGAACCGAGAGGAAGGCAGGTGGTTTGGACTCCGCAACCAGAAATGAACGCACACGCGGTAGTTCAAGAAAAGAATATATATTTACTATAAGTTAATAAAGGCTATTTGAAGGTAAAATGACAGGGATAAAGACAAGCAAAATATACAATATAGCATGAACAATTTCAAGTCAAATTCTGCAATGGTTTCTACTTTTACTCTGTCCACTTCTGCAGTATGGACACTGAATGAACAATATACTCAAAACTATCCCTAACTGACCCTGACATCACATTTGGGTGCACCCCCTTTTCCCCAGTGGTCCAGGTGGACCGCTTACAGTCTGTAGAAGCGCGCGGTGGGGCCCAAAGTCGTTCCTTTCTTTTATAGTGAAACGTCCTCTCCTCACTGTTATCAGGATCTTGGGAGAAATGAAGTCCTCTTTAACAGGGAAACCCAATGAATGCAATGTAATCCAACAGCAGATTCCACTCAGCACACTGACAGTCCTGCTGAATCCATACACTGAGCTGGGATGTAAGCCGGGGTTTAGCAGGTGCTGTCCAGTACATCAACAGCACTGCGAGTCTCTATCTGTGGTATCCATATACACAGTCACAATGTCAGTCTCACTGATCAGCCACTGAGCACAGTTCCTTTCACGTGGACTCACTAGTCCTGTTGTCTCTTTACACTCTGTTTGTCTCTGGACCAAGATACAGCTTAGCTGTACAGAAAAATCTCCACACCAGTTCAATACAACACTTGCCAAGATGGCTGCTGCTCTCTGTCTCGTCACTTCCTGCTTCTCTGCTCACACTCTGTCTGCAGAACAGACAAGCTGACATAAAAGGGGGGGGGAGTCACTCCAGCATCATGTCACAATTACAATGGCTGCTGTCTTAAAGGAACAGAATCACAGAAATACATTCAACATTAACAGTTTATACAGACAAATGAAGCTTAGGACAACATTGGCTGTCTCTTACATATTCCCCCCCACTTTAAGATTGGCAGTCCCTGCCTATGACTGTATATCCAGAGGGTTGTACTTTTATGCACAGGGTGGTAGTATACCGATGTATGGCAGGCCAAACAAACTCATCCTGCGCATACCGAACAGGGGGAATACCAGCATTTGGCCTAGTGGTCCGTCTGAGGACCGGTGGTATATTATGGGGTGCTGCAGCTATGGGTTGAGAAGGACCAGCGGATTCCGCACCAGAGGGGGCACAGGCCGGAGATACAGTAGTCACAGGTGGAACATCCCCAGGAGCAGGGATCGGCCAACAATCATCCTCCTCGTCTGAGGCCCATTCCGCACCTCTATTCTCTGACTGTGGGAGCTCATTCACATTGGCAAGCCCATCATGATTTGTCCCTTCAGAATGACACAGGCGCAACATATTTTGGTGAAGTACTCGAACACAATCAGTTCCTTCTTTCTGGACCTGGTACACTGGCCCATTCGCATACTTGCGGCCAACAACACGATACGGCAAAGCCTCCCATCGGCTTTCCAATTTCCCTTGGGGTTTCTTGACACGAACTAGCACCAGGTCGCCTGGTTGCAATGGTGCTTCTTGCACTGGGGTCTTATCAGGATGGGGATGTTCTTGCAGGCGCTGCCGCACCAATCGATGGATCGTCTCAAGTCTCTGCCGGTGCGCCCGCACCCAAGAGGTTGGATCCCTCGGAGGGAACCCATCCACATCATCCAACTGTAATTCTCCTACACTTCGCCCAGACCGCCCAAAGAGAAGTGTATAAGGAGAGTACCCCGTTGTAGAATGGACCTGATTGTTATAGGCCCACACCATTTCAGACAAGAACTGAGGCCACTGTAACTTCTTGTCTTCCTCCAGAGTCCGCAGCATCTGTAGCAGAGTTCTGTTGAATCTTTCACAGGCCCCATTTCCCTGAGGGTGGTATGGAGTCGTGTGCGACTTCTTTATCCCGTAGATACGTTGAACTTCTTTCATTACGTGTCCCTCAAAGCAGGCACCCTGGTCGGAGTGGATGCGTTTAGGGCACCCATATACTCGAATGAAATCTTGGCACAGAGCACGAGCTGCTGACTCAGCTGTCTGGTCCTTGGTGGCGGTTACCACCGCAAATTTGGTGAAGTGATCCACCATTACGAGGCAATACTGGTGTCCGCTATTGGATGGGCCCACCATTAGATAGTCTATCATGACGATTTCTAAAGGTTCCTGGGTCACGATGGTTTGCAGGGGAGCTCTCTGTTCTATTGCCTTATGGATCTCACAAGTTCGACAGCTGCGGCATACTTCTTCGACCATTTGACGAAGACCAGGGCAGTAAATCAGTCGCTGTAACCAACGAAAGGTCTTCTCATGACCAAAATGTCCATTCTTATTATGAGCCTCAACTGCCAACGAGCGAGCCAGTTCACTAGGCACCACAATTTGGTATCGAATGTCGATCTCAGAAGGTAAATAGACCTTTCGGCATAGCACTCCATTTTTCATCTCCAACTTTTCCCACTGACTCAGAACAGATAATATCTCACGTGTCAGTCGTCCTCTTTCCTCTCTACAGGGCTTCTGGCCTTTCTCAACACACTTGATCATCTGTGCCAGCCCCTCATGGGTCTGTTGTATCTGTGCCCATTCCTGTCGTGAGGGACCAAAGAAAGGAGCCGTTTCAGTCCCCTCCAACTCAAACTGATTAGCGGCGGCCAAGGCCTGTGAAAATCTGCTGAAGTCGGGCACCTCCACATGCTCCAACTCATGATCCACGTCTACTGTGGGGGTCTGGGCGGTTACCCTAGAAAGCCCGTCAGCATTCTGGTTCTCTGTCTTGGACCGATACTTAATGCGGTAATTGAACTTAGTCATTCGGGCTATCCACCTCTGCTCTAACGCCCCGAGCTTGGCATTTTCCAGGTGAGCTAGTGGGTTGTTGTCAGTCAGTACTAAAACTTCAGCACCGGTCAAATATTCAGAGAATTTCTCGGTCATGGCCCATACCAGTGCCAACAGCTCCAATTTAAATGAACTATAATTCTCGGGGTTTCTTTCAGAATCTCTCAAAGACCGGCTGCCGTACGCTATGACCCTCTCCTGGCCATCCTGAAGCTGGGAAAGCACTGCTCCAAGACCATACAGGCTTACATCCGTATACAGCTGGAACGGCAAGTGGTAATCAGCATATGCCTAGATTGGGGCTGTTGTCAGTGCATCCTTTAATGCCTGGAAGGCTTGTTCCTGTTCAGGTCCCCACTTCATGGACCGGTTCTTTGGACCACCGGATGTGCCTCGTAGGAGAGCATTAAGTGGTGCTGCTACCTTGGCGAAATCCTTAATAAACCGTCGATAGTAACCGGCTACTCCAAGGAACGCCCTCACTTCTCGCAGGGTAGTCGGTATTGGCCAATCTTGAACAGCCGCTATCTTGTCTCTTGATGGTCTCACCCCTTCTCCTGATACGCGGTGACCCAAGTAATCAATTTCAGATTGGAACAACCGACATTTACTGGGTTTCAATTTGAGCCCATGTTCCCGCAATCTTCGAAATACTTGCCCCAACTGGTGGAGATGGTCTTCAAAGGTCGCAGAATACACTATAATGTCATCCAAGTAGATGAGAGTGAACTCAAAGTTGAAGTCACCGAGACATTTCTCCATCAACCGCTGAAACGTTCCGGGTGCATTTGTCAACCCGAAGGGCATCCGGTTAAATTCGTATAGTCCCATGGGCAAGATGAATGCCGTCTTCTCCTTGTCTTTTGTGGCCATCGGCACCTGCCAATACCCACTAGCCAGATCTAGTGAGGAGAAGTACCGGGCTCTCCCCAGCGCTGAGAGGGACTCCTCAATCCGTGGCAAGGGGTAGGAATCTCGTACGGTGCAAGCGTTTAACTTCCGATAGTCTACGCAAAATCGGATGGACCCATCTTTTTTTCTTACTAACACCACAGGAGCTGCCCAGGGACTCTGGCTTTCTTGGATGATCCCACCCTGTAGCATCTTAGCTAACAGTTCTTTTACTTCCTGATACAACTGTGGAGGAATTTGTCGGTAGCGCTCTCTAATTGGAGGGGTGTCTCCTGTGGGAATCTCATGGTAGATCCCTGTGGTACATCCAAAATCTTCAGCATACCGTGAAAAGGCGGCTCGGTTCTCCCACAACAGTTCATCTACCTTCTGCACACATTCCAGAGAACATGAACTTGCATCCATCTTCATCTGTTCTCGAATTGCACGGCCATTCCATTCAGAGGTGGGTTCCTCATCTTCTCCCATGGACACAGTTACGGTCCACTCATCCCTTTCAGTCGGCTTCAGCTGCATTGGAGTTACTTTCCTTACTTCCTCCGGAGTCACATAGATGTTAGCCAGCAGCCTCCCTGGGGTCAGGTCCACACTCTGGTCCTGAGTGTTTACACATCGAAGTGGTACTCTTCCATTGCGAACTATTGCCAAGGAACGGGCCACTAGCGGATCAACACCTCCTTCGGCTGCCTGCAGTGGTTCTACCAACACAGCTATGCCCTCTAGTTTCCGACAGGTGCCTACGGGCATAGACACTATTGTCTCCCGACTGGGTGGCAGTGTAACTTTTGTATGCAAAGGAACTGAAATTCGAGCCAGAGGACGCTGCGCATCCGAACTTTTCTGTAAGCCACATGTCCGGATCAGCCGCTGGAAAGCTGTTTGAGTAGGCCGATGGGTGGTGGTTTCTTTCCAATAACCGTGACCTTTCTTTTCAAAGAGGATCTTATCTAATTCTTTTAACACATTCATCCCCAAAATGACAGGGACCTTTACTTCATGTGACTCCTGTACCACCACAATGCCTTTCCTACCCAGATCTTGGCCACATACCCGGACATTCATCCAGGCCACTCCCACGACTGGAACTGGTAACTGGTTAGCTGCGACCACTCGTACGAATGTATGAGGATCATATTTCACATGTTGCTGGAAGTACCGTTCATAACAGTCTCTACTCAAGGTCGTTACTTGGGAACCCGTGTCAATCATCCCGGTAACCGGAATACCCTCCATTTCCACCTGTATAACAGGACTTGCAGCGATCAGGTCATCATTAGGGCATTCTCCCCACATAGTCTCCTTGTCAGTCTCCCCTACTACACGCCCTACAGCAGCAGGGGACTTCAGTTTAACGGCGGTCTCTCATAAGTTTGTCGCTGCTCTGGACATCTAGCAGCAACGTGGCCCATCCGTCCACACTCCCAGCAGCGTATCTCCCGTCGTTCTGGCCATCTGTTTGGGCCCCTTCGGTAAGCCCCTTCGATTTCTCCTGAGCACTGCATTAACTGATTTGGACCCCTTCGGTAGGTCCTATCCTCATCCCTCCAGCGGGGTGGTGGGTGATTCTGATTTTCTGGGTATGGACGGCTCACCCTTTCACCTCCAGTTTTCTGGAAGTCTGCAATTTTCATAGAATGTTCATCACAACGGGTGTGCAAGTGTTCCATTTGCTCTTGCAGTTTCTGCATTACTGTGAGAATTTCTTTAACCGTCCCCTTTTCTACTGTCTCTGAGCCAGAACTAGCCCCCTGTGACAAAGTAACTCCAACTGCGGTCTGGGGCTTCGGGAACATACTATTGGCACGGGAGATGGCCTCTACCTGTACATCATGGAATTTAGCATCAGTCTCTCGTCGTATAAAATCCTGCATAGTCACAGTTAAACTGCCGTCACGTATCCCCAGGACAAACTGGTCACGGAGAGTCCGATCAGGGTTACAGAAGGCTGGTGAGCCCCCTCTTTCCTTCACTTGAATATCTCGGAGCAGTTCTTGTAGGGCATTTGCATATTGGGGAAGGCTTTCATTCTCCTGTTGTACCCTCTGGAAGAACCGAGCCTGCAGAGACCCCAGCAATGCAGTTTCTCCATAAATGGTTTCTAGAATCTGGACTACTTGCTCAAATGTCTGCCTTTGTTCAAATGGCCTCAATATCACCGTGGTCTTAGCATCCCCTTGTAATGTCAATATTGCTAGCTCTACTAGTACTTCTGGTGCGGTCTGGTACATTCGCTGTATCATTCGTATCTGTTCCACCCACATACTCACTGACATATTATTGCCATCAAATTTAGCTAACTGACTCATTATAGCCCCTGCTGGCATTCTTCCTCCAGCACCATTCTCCCGAACGGGTGCGTCACCGTCCATTCTGGTAAGCGGATCCTGCCGACTACGCCAATTTGTGAACCGAGAGCAAGGCAGGTGGTTTGGTCTCCGCAACCAGAAATGAACGCACACGCGGTAGTTCAAGAAAAGAATATATATTTACTATAAGTTAATAAAGGCTATTTGAAGGTAAAATGACAGGGATAAAGACAAGCAAAATATACAATATAGCATGAACAATTTCAAGGCAAATTCTGCAATGGTTTCTACTTTTACTCTGTCCAATTCTGCAGTATGGACACTGAATGGACAATATACTCAAAACTATCCCTAACTGACCCTGACATCACATTTGGGTGCACCCCCTTTTCCCCAGTGGTCCAGGTGGACCGCTTACAGTCCGTAGAAGCGCGCGGTGGGGCCCAAAGTCGTTCCTTTCTTTTATAGTGAAGCGTCCTCTCCTCACTGTTATCAGGATCTTGGGAGAAATGAAGTCCTCTTTAACAGGGAAACCCAATGAATGCAATGTAATCCAACAGCAGATTCCACTCAGCACACTGACAGTCCTGCCGAATCCATACACTGAGCTGGGTTGTAAGCCGGGGTTTAGCAGGTGCTGTCCAGTACATCAACAGCACTGCGAGTCTCTATCTGTGGTATCCATATACACAGTCACAATGTCAGTCTCACTGATCAGCCACTGAGCACAGTTCCTTTCACGTGGACTCACTAGTCCTGTTGTCTCTTTACACTCTGTTTGTCTCTGGACCAAGATACAGCTTAGCTGTACAGAAAAATCTCCACACCAGTTCAATACAACACTTGCCAAGATGGCTGCTGCTCTCTGTCTCGTCACTTCCTGCTGCTCTGCTCACACTCTGTCTGCAGAACAGGCAGGCTGACATAAAAGGGGGGGGGTCTCACTCCAGCATCATGTCACAATTACAATGGCTGCTGTCTTAAAGGAACAGAATCACAGAAATACATTCAACATTAACAGTTTATACAGACAAATGAAGCTTAGGACAACATTGGCTGTCTCTTACACTATGAGGACAAAAAGAAAGAATGTAATAATCAGAGGCCCAGGGAAAGTGATTAAAAATAACAAACACTTATACTCACCTTACCTCACCTCTCCTGGGAATCCGACTGTCTCCAGCATCCTCCTCGCTCCTCTTCTTCCTTGTGACTGAGATCCTGCTCCCCAGACATCACTGCTAGGGACTGTGATTGGGCCTCAGCGGTCACGTGGGGGCGCGATGACGTCATTACGCAGGCGACCGCTGGTGCCCAATCACAGGCCGCAGTAGTGAGGCCTGGGGAGCAGGACATCAGTCAGCGGACGGAAGAGCTCCAGAGTGGATGCTGAGCCCTGGACAGGTATGTATCAGTATTTTTTTATATTTAATCACAGCGGGGGGGTGCCGAGGGGGGACATGTAGCATGGCGTAACCCCTTGGATGCCGCGGTCATGTTTGACTGCGACATCCAAGGGGTTAAAACCCCCCATTGGAGCTGTGCGATTCTTTACCACGAAGTATGAGGAAATCCGGATTAGCTCAACTCTAACTACTAGGGCATCTCAATAAATTAAAATATCATCAAAAAGTTATTTTTTTTTTAGTAATTCAGTTGAAAAAGTGAAACACATCTATTATACTGAGTCATCACAAACAGAGTGAACTTTTTCAAGTGTTTATTTCTGTTAATGTTGATGATTATGGCTTACAGCCAAGGAAAACCCAAAAGTCATTATCTCAGAAAATTAGAAGAATTAACCCAAAACACCTGCAAAGGCTTCCTAAGCATTTAAAAAGGTCCCTTAGTCTGGTTCAGTAGGTGACACAATCATGGGGAAGACTGCTGACTTGACAGATGTCCAAAAGGCAGTCACTGACACAATCCACAAGGAGGGTAATTCTGATGATATTCTAATTTATTGAGATGTACTAGTATATTCTGAGAGCCATAATTTTTTTTATTTTTCCATCAAGGGAACTGTGTAAGGACTTATTTTTGGGTTGATTAACTGCAGTTTCTATTGGTTCCATTTAGGTTATATGTGACATTTTGATATTTTTTTGATAATTTTGTTGTTGGTTTTTTATTTTTCACAGCGTTGATCTTGGGGGATAAATAATGTTCTATTTTTATAGTATGAGTTGTTACGGATGTATCATTACCCAAGATGACTGTTTTTTATTATTATTATTCTATTAAAAAGTGCAGCAAATGTGGAAATAATAAAACTGAACTTTTACTCATAATGGATAAAATGGCACCAAAACACTAAAAGCATAACACAATAGAGAGGATGACCGATCGAAACGGAATCATCCCCAACAACACTACAAGTCACATAAAGGAGTTCAAGGTTAACTCCAAACAGTAAAACTATGTCCAGGAACAACCTAAGTTTATATACAGAACACAATGGCCCCAGGGTGTTCCAGCAGAGCAATAACAGGGGATGTCATCACCAGACTGAACAGTAGTATAGGACAAAATGGTTTCATCTCACCACTTGTCTTGTTTCAGTAGGTGTCCCCATGCTTGTTCTCTTATACAGAGCTCCTAAGTGTCCGGATCTTGACCTCCAGTCACTGGCCCTTCCGTGGAAATTGACCCTGGACCTCAAAAGAGCTCCCGACCTGACAAGGGTAGTCCACAGCTATCCCTTACATATAAATATTCCTATGCATTCAAGGACCCGGCAGAGAGGACAGGGAAAGGGGAGAGGAAGGGGTGAAGAAGTCAATTTTCTGAGGAGGGTTATCATTTTTTAGAACAAACATATCCACTCAGAAACTGGAATCCCCTTCCATCTTGGCATGATACAACCCCTGACAATATTAGGGACACACAAGCAGTGAATTTGTCCAACAGGGCAGAGCTGAAGGTCCTATCTAAGGGTTTGTGAGTTGTTCCTAGCTCTAACTTTGACTTGTTGGGTTAAGAACCTACACCACTTTGCTCGTAAAATATGGTGGCATAAACTATTTAAAGATCAAGATAAGTTGGGAATACCTCCAGAGATGTTATCAGATGTGAGTCTCCTCTCTATATTGGATCAGGGGGGGTGAGGGAAAAGGCTCCCCATTGGGGACACATCAGTGATTGATGTGTTTGTGGAGAAAGTAACGAAGGATTTTCGTGAAACACGGAGAGCAGAACCTCTTTCAACTGCACAAAAGAGGAAATGGAGACCTTAAAAAGATTAGACTCTAATAGAGGGATTATAATAAAACCATCAGACAAGGGGGATGGCATAGTCATTATGAACACTACACAATATCTAAAAATGTGTGAGGATCTTTTAAGGGACAGAAAGACCTACAAAATCCTCAGGCAGAACCTGTTGGACTTCTTTATTCAGGAACTAAGATCCATTTTCATTTTATTTTTTATTTCATACTTTGCCATATTTTATTGTTTTTAACTTTTGTACTTATTCCCATACTGGGACTTGAGTACTAGAGGGCACAATTACCTGTATAATATGTTGCAATACTTCTAAATTGCCATGTATTATTCTTTCCTAAGTGAATGTGAAACTATAAGACTTTGCCTCTGGCAGAGACATATAGGTTTACTTAGGATGGAGATGAGGGGACCTTTAGTAGGCCCCTTGTCCCCATGACATGATGATAGTCATGGTGATGGGAGGATCTACTGAAGGGGGGCAAATACAAAGAGAACACTTTATAAGTCTTTTTTCATTATTGATGGTGACATCTAAGTAGTTAAACGGCCAAAAGTATATTTTCAATGCTGGCAGCCATTAGAGCATCCTCTCCCAATGGCACCGGCTTTAGCTCAGCTCTTCATGATGTACTATTGTGTCACTTTGTGGGGACACGCTTCCACTGCTGACGTAATAGTATGTAAACCAGATAAACATCTCTAAGGCTGGGTTCACATCTGCGTTCGATCACTGTTCGTGGATTCCGTCCCCCCATACCGCTTCAAAAATGCAGAGAGAAAAGTCCTCAAAGCAGAACTTTTCCCTCCACATTTTTTGTGTGGAAATCAGGCAGAAACCATATGGACCCCATTATTAACCACATTTTAAGCGGATTTGGTTTCCATTTTTTTGGGTCCACAAGCGGGCCCGAAGAACGGAAACCCGAACGCTGGTCTGGAATTAGCGTAAGACATTTCCTGACATAAATTGTTCAGACCATAGGACTGCTACTTTTAAAGGGGTTGTCCAGGATAAATAAACAAATAAACACTTTCTGACTAAGTCCCCCATGCCCCCCCTCCAACTTTCTAATATATCTTTTCTACCCATATTGTATAGTTCTTCAGTAATATATTTAAGTCATGTGACATACATATATTACATTTTTTACTTTTCCACTGATGTAACGGGTCTTCGGTCTAATCCATATCCTGAACCGTTACCTCAGTGTAAAGGCCTCACCCCCCCCCCCAGCCCCATTGTCTTACCATCTCTTCTGGATCAGTGTCCGAAGCGTCATCCAGGGAAGGCCGCCTCCTCTTCTTCTGTGTGCCAGTCCCCCACAAGCAATAGTGCCTGGGAATCTGGCACACAATACTTACCCAGCTTCTCTTGCTTCCGGTCTGGAGCTGAGCTGTGACATTACTTCTGGAAGTGACGTTGGGACCGGCTCCAGGCAGTGTGGGAGGCCTGCAGCACAGAGCCAGCATCTCCTCTGCTCCAGGCAGACGTCAAGAAGAGGAGGAGACAGGAAGACGGGTAAGTATGATGGGGTTGGGGGGGGCTAAGTTAGTTGGGAATGGTTAGTAGTGGGCGGGCTAGCTAGGGAGACAAGGAGGGTGTGTTAAGGAGTGAAAGAGGAAGGGGGATCTGAGTGAAGAGCAATGCATCATGGTAGTTGTAGGCTAAACCATGTAAACAAATGCAGAAGATGCCAGGAGCTCTCAGGTATTTGGGTGCACTTATTAACCTATTAATAGCACTAACAGACCTTTTTTTAAAAAAATAATTTTTGCCCAGAAAACCCCTTTAAATTCTGGTTGGGCCACAGAAACCCCTGGCAATATATTCTCTAACTTTTTGATACATATTTGCATGGTCCTTTAAAATGTTGATTTTCTTGTTGTGACTTGAGTCTTTGTATTTACTTCAAAAATATTTTTTTTACAAAAGAAAATTTTACAAAAACAATTTTAAGTCATTAATTGTATTTACTTTAAAACTTTGCTTTGTGAAACTTATAATTTGTTGACCAAATGTGGGTAGGCGTGGAGGTTCTTCATTTTTCCTAGAAATGTGTTGTGTATAAACACCTCCGCTAATTATAAAATGCAACACAAATGCTCTAATCAGGATCTGATCAGGACTCGGGGAAGATTCGCTTTCTTCGATGGTCATTATGACATGCTATGATTCATGCTTGTAGCTTCCTAGTCTTTGTCTATGTGACATCATTTCGAGTAACCCAAGTATAAACTAAAACTCCTACTGCCTTATGCGTCTGTTACCTTCATTTCCTCCTTATCTAAGTCCTGGCTATTGCTTCTTGCCGGGTGTTATTATTTAGTGAGCGAAAAATAATAACAATTTAAGTGATTGTATAAATCTCATTAAACATTTCACTCGAAAGCCTTGTGTGGAAGTCTCACAATGAGTCACTAGGTTGTGTAACGTAAAGATGACTGGCTTCCACATTGATTAAACTGCGCCGAGTACAAGTAAACACTTTGTACCATTTAACAGCTGTGTCAAATGTCAAAAGTTTTACCAAAGATACAAATAATTGTAAGAGAAAAGTGGCGGAATTCAAGTCCTGGAGATTATAAGGAGGTAGACATCAATCTAAAGGCCATGCTCAAGACGTCATATGATGCTTCGAGGAAAAGACTGGATTAATTAAAGATGAACAATTCATGTTTTATGAAGGTTTGCAGGACTTCAGTACAGATGGCATATCCTTAATATAGGCCTCACCGCATTGGGAGAGACTCATGCTGATGTGTGAGGTCTTTTATTTAGCATATACAGTATATAAATAAATATATATATATATATATATATATATACTGTATATATATTATTTTTATATATATTTATATATATTATATATAAAATATATTCTATATTTTATATAGATATTTATATTTACATATATATATATATATATATATATATATATATATATATATATATATATATATATATATATAATACAACACAGGGCCGGAAGCAGAAAGCTTCATCCCCTGTACAGCGTCCAGGCGCAGTCACTTCAGCTCAACTCCTAACCAACTGACCAGCTTCCCATCGTCAGGTATTTATGGCCTACCCTGAGGACATAAAAAGCCCAGACAGGGTAAATATACAAACCTGAAACTGTTTCCAAAAAAAGTTATAATTGTTATAAAAAAGCTGGGTCAAAGCATCATGATGTCAGCGCATCCCACATGATTGGTCCCAACAGTGATCACAAGGCGTGTGACATCAGCTAGAGGCCTGAAGAAGATGCCCAAGAGACAGTTTGATATTTTTACTCACTTACCCTGGGCCTAGACTTATTATAACCTTGTTACCATTGTACACTCATTAACATATCATCAAAAAGATCTAATACATTATTTGTGATCTATCTCATAAAATAAATCCTAGTGGCAGGTTATTGGTTTCAAAGTCACCCCCAAATGGGGTTGTCTTCTGCTGGTTCTTGGAGTCCATTATCATATTAGAATCTGTGCCCACTGGAGGATCCGCTGGCACTCCAGTGGGCCAGTCCAGCCCTTTTTTATAATGTAGTCCATTATCATGATAAAACATGTGCCCACTAGAAGATGCCCTAGAACTCTGGTGGCCAGTACAACCCTCCATTATCATGAAGTCCATAATCATATTAGAGTCTGGACCCATTGGAAGATCCCCTGGCACTCTGGTGGGTCAGTCCAACCCTCCATTATCATGGAGTCCACTATCATTATCATGTTAGATTCTGGGCCTCCTGGAAGATCCCCTGGCACTCTGGTGGTTCAGTCCAACCTTCCATTATCATGGAGTCCATTATCATTATTATGTTAGAGTCTGGACCCATTGGAGGATCCCCTGGCACTCTGGAGGGTCAGTCCAACCCTCCATTATCATGGAGTCCATTATCATTATCATGTTAGAGTCTGGACCCATTGGAGGATCCCCTGGCACTCTGGAGGGTCAGTCTAACCTTCCATTATCATGGAGTCTATTATCATTATCATGTTAGAGCCTGGATCCACTGGAGGATTCCCTGGCATTCCATTGGGCCTTTCCAACCCTCCATTGTCATTTTAGAGCCTGGGCCTACTAAAAGATCCCCTGGTATTCTGGTGGGCCAGTCCAGACCTTTTTTTATCATATACTCCATTATCATGATAAAGCATGATAAAGAAGACACTCTGGCACTCTGGTGGGCCAGTACAACCTACCATTATCATGGAGTCCATAATCAAGTTAGAGTCTGGCACTCTGGTGGGTCAGTCCAACCCTCTTTTATAATGGAGTCCATTATCATTATCATGTTAGAGCCTGGAATCCCTGGAGGATCCCCTGGCACTCTTGTGGGTCAGTCCGACCTTCCATTATCATGGAGTCCATTATCATTATCATGTTAGAGCCTGGACCTATTGGAAGATCCCCTGGCACCCTGGTGGGTCAGTCCAGCCGTCCACTATCATTTTAGAGCCTGGGTCTACTGGAGGATCCCCTGGCACTCTGGTGGGCCAGTCCAGGCCTTTTTTTGTCATGTAGTCCATTATCATGATAAAGCATGTGCCCCCTATGTTTTATAGTGGTGCGCCAGTCCAACCTTCCATTACCATGGTGTCCATTATCATTATCATGTTAAAGTTTGGACCTACCAGAGGATCCATTGACACTCTGGTGGGTCAGTCCAACCATTTTCTACCTAGAATTCAAAATTAAAGGAAATAATATTCATGATCTTTCCTGTATGTCTATATTAGGACAGGTGAAATTTTTCCTAATGTTCTTCTACTCCTCAAATAAAGGAGAAAAAAGTCCTTTTACTAAGTTTCTTTTGAAACAAATTGGATTTTATTATAGCTAATAAATTCACTGTTAAACAAATCACCCAGTTTTAACTAAGAGCGTATACAATTCATCAGACTAAGGAAAGCCGCTGCCAAATCGTCATCTATTTATTGGGTCTAAAATAGTACAGTGTCACTAGTGAAATACCTAAATTGGGAAAAAATGTAGATAATACACTTTTTATAGTGTAATATACTACTTTAACACACACTTAATTGGAATAATGGGAAATTGGTGAATTAATGATGAGGATGATATCATCTTTTAAAAATATAGACTTACATGAATTTATGAGTTGGAACAGATCACATTTAACTCAGTATACAACATTCTGTTCTTTTTGTGTTACCCAGTAGAAGTAGGCTGTTTTTGTGTAGCCATCTATCTATGTATTTTTCCATCTACCTAAAGAGTAGTAATAGGGCTCGTGACTTCACAGAAGAAGCCAAACTAATCTCAAAGAGGTAACTCCACGTATGAAGAGGACCTAAGACGCCAGGGAAAGTACAATGGATGCCACAAGGAGTATGAAAACATGTTTGACATGAAAATCCTTAATATTCAGGTCTGATCTCAACACCATTACCAGGCTTGTGCAGTGTCCCCCACTGTGTAATGCCTTTTGCGATGTTTGGTGATGTTTTGAACTGTTGAACTTGACTTTTGAACTTTTCCTAGCTTTATGATGGTTACTTCTGCTCTGAGGTTTCTAGAAAGGTTGGAAGAATTTAGAGGTTGATAGGTTACCTCAGCCTTTGGCTACAAGAGGACCAAACTCACTGACTAATCTATAGCTAGCCTCAGTTGAGGACACTAAGTTATAGAAGAGCACTTTCAGCTCTACAGGTTAGTTAGTGGTAGTTAGAGCAGTCCTATGTCACCAAATCTTCTGCTCGCAAATTAAGACTTATTTTAACTGATTTATGCTGAACATTTCCATTGCTGTACCAGTGAGGAAATTTTGGTGTCCATGGCTGAAACGTGTCCTGCTTTTCTCCAACAGTGGTTGGAAAGAGAGGACTAAGTCTCAGTGGTTGCCCAGATTGCCACGGTGGAAAAGGTCACAAGATTAGATAACCTGCTAAGTTTACTATACCAAGAGCATCACCTGTTTAATTGCCATCCTTTCTCCTGTGTTTCATTAACACCCACCGTTAAGGGAATCCTAAAACACCATAGTACATAGTAGATGCGGTTGGATGAAGACAGAGGTCCATCAAGTCCAACCTATATCCCTACAGTGTTGATACAGAGGAAGGCAACAAACCCCATGAGGCTTATGTAATTTGCCCGTTGTCAGGGGAAAATATTCCTTCCAGAATCCAATCTGGCAATCAGTATAAAACCCTGGATCAACGTGTCCTTTAACAAAATCTAAAACCCATAATCCATAATATTTTTTGTTCCTGGGGAAGTGAGCTCCATAGCCTCGCTGTTCTTACAGTAAAGAATCCTCGTCTATGTTGATGATGAAACTTTCTCTCCTCCAGACGTAGAGGATGTCCCCTTGTCACTGTAACTGGCCTAGGAGTAAAAAGATCATTAGAAAGGTCACACCATCACACAGCAAATCTACATAAGGGACTGCCTAGGGGGACCTTTAAATGGGTTTCCCCATTAAAGACATGCTATGGGGCGGCTGGGGTTTGCGACCCCCTCATCACTATGCTGCTTTATGGATATGATGCCAAAAGCCAACATGGCCAGAGAAAAAGTGAGTGGCTATCATCTTGGACCTCTTCGACCTTCTCCTTCTCCAGAGTGCTAGACCTCAGGCAATGTACTTGGTTGTGGCTAGCCATTCGTGCACATAAAATACCTGTTGGCCAAATGCTTATTCTGTCAACAGCTATCTCTCCAAATTCTCCATACACAAGCAGTGCTTGCAAACGTTGTGACTATAGAGAGAGGAAAGAAAGCCACTGTTAGACATTTTTGGTATTGCTTATCTCCCCAAGAACAAAGCCATCCATCAAGCCTATCTCTTCTCTCCCTTGACATGGCCCATTGGCAAAAAGCCAGAAGCCACATACACATTAGTGAGTTTTGCTGACATAAAAATGTGCACCCAAAAAGGTTTAATTGTTCCTAGGAGAGTAAATCTGGTGCCTACGGGTCTGTAACTGAAACCATGCAAGCTCTGTGCCCATGGCTTTGGCACATCTATAATGTCATAATAAGTTTTGTTACTATTTCCCCTCAACCTTCCAGATGAACCCATGCATAATGTAAACTCAATCTAAAAGGGGTTGTCTACGTGGGTGTAAGATTAAGGCCCCACGTAGAAGGTCGCAACCAAAAAACGCTGCGGAATAGACTGTGGCGGAAATGCATCATGTTTTTTTCCGCAGCCTTTTTCACAGAAAATCCGCAGAGTCATGTGAGCCTCTCTGCTCTCTGGCATGGGAGGGAAAGGGTACCAGGATTGGACAACGGTGTGTCAGGGATAGGTGAGAAATGTAATTTTTTTTTTTTTTTTTTGGAGTGTGGTCTAAATCTTGAGCAACCCCTTTAAAGCATAGAAATCTCAAATCTAAATAATGCAGAACTGAATGTTTTTTTAGTCTTAGAATGAGATAAACGGATGCAACACACTTGTATAAACACAGTATATTCCCTATATGTTTCCTCTGTCATTTATCACATTGCAGAACTTTGGAAAATGCTGAATTAATTCTACGGTCAGAATATAAATGGCTGTCAAGGATAATTAGTTCAATGCGTTCTGATAAAAATAATCTGTTTGCTTTATGTCGTGACCTTGGCCGTTGTATCATTGAGACATTCCCATCCACAAAGTCATTCAATCGATGAAACTTTCTTTCTGAACTGAATTCTGAATAGAATTGCACAAGGTTCTGTGTCAGTCAAATACAAATGACCCTCTAAAGTACTTTTCAAGTATTTAGCTGTAATGTGCATGGTTATGATGTGACAGAGCCACACACACAGCATACCCTTGTCACACGGCTCCAGGAAAGAGTTTATTATGCTTAGGCTGATGGACCCTGGTGCTCTGGGGGAGGGATCGGACTGCAAAAAATAAATTCATGTGCCCTTAGTAACAATGTTTTACATCATACAGCAAAGTGCGATGTGACTGTACAGGAGGGATAGCTCAACATGCAAAAAAAATACAAGGAATGTTTAGTGTACAGTAATTCCTAAAGAAACATGAGAGCTACAGTAGTGAGTGAAAGCAGGATTGGGGTGGTAGATAGAGATGAAAGCAAAAATGTATAGTGGTGCAACATTATGGAGGTTGTAGACTAGCAGCAATGGCAGAATATAATATGGGTAGCTTAGGTGGTTGCCCCTGAAAACACAAATGTGTGTACAACCAGTTACTAAAAACATATTGACACATGACCATATCTGTGCCAATTTTATATGGTCACATGGCCATATATATGCAAGTCCTGAGGCCTTGTGGCAAAGCTGCATGGTAGAGTATGTATGTGTCTGGGTGTGTATGGTTTTGGGTCTGTATTGTATGTCTGGTCTCATTTAGAGGGTGTCATCTTGAGTCTGGGATTTGGTGACTGTAATAGTTGAGGGCATCTCATTTAATTGAAGGGTCTTGTCTTGGTCTATACTGTATTTATAGAAGCTGCCATAGAGGCTATGAATGGCTGAAGAACTAATGGGCCAAATAGCAGTAAATTCTGCAGTTGCCAGGAGATGTCATCATGGTGGCCTGGAGCTGATGGAAAAGCAACTACAATAACAGGTATCAAAGGTCTATGACATGCTTAAAAAATGACTACAGCATTATTACAAGATGTATAGAATAAAAGTATTTACGAAAATACAAATCAGAAAAGCTGTAAACTTAAAATTGATAATTAAGGAGGAAATGTAACAAGTAGCAAGGCTGTAGTAAAGGCAAAGATTCAGCCTCCACAGCCCTATCTATGTGTCTAAATACCCTGGCCAAGGTATAATGACCATCCAGCATGTAGCACCTAGGACACATCACGCCTCTTCAACCCTATCGTTGATTATATTGTTAATCTGTTTTCCCTTAGTCCTAACAGCAGCACAATATGGGGGTATTTCTCCCCCTGTGTGTTGTTTAGGACAGGTGGAACTTTTAATTAGCACAAAAATGTGCTTACTAACCTGCCCTATAAGAGGGCATGAGAGACCTCCCTCACCTGTGTAAATTATAAAGTAAAAGAAACAAGATTTTAGGGAGGGAAGCCTTTTGCTGCTGTTAGGACTAAGGGAAAACAGATTAACAATATAATCAACAATTCCCTTATGTCCTACAGCAGCACAATATGGGGATATAGCAAGTAATTCCCCTAGGGAGGGTTTCCTCGCCTTACAACCTCAAGAACTGTCTGGCCAAAGGCAGTCGCCTCGGAACTGCGGACATCCAAACGATAGTGTTTGACGAAAGTCAGCTGGGATGACCAAGAAGCAGCCGCACAAATTTGATCCAGTGGAAGCGAGCGATTCTCAGCCCAAGAAGTCGACACAGCCCTGGTCGAATGGGCTGTACAAAAACTGGAGGAAGCAACCCTTGAGCAATGAAAGAAATTTTGATTGCCTCCTTAATCCATCTGGACAAGGAGGGTCTGGAAGCTTTAAGACCTCTGTCTTTACCATACATATTGATTAGGAGATTTTCAGCTCTCCTGAAAGATTGTGTCCGCGATAAGTAAATTCGCAGACACCTCACCACATCCAAAGTATGAAGTTTAAACTCCTCTTCAGAGGACGGATCCGGAAGGAAAAAGGCAAAGAAATCAATTGATTATAGTTATTACATGAAGGAACCTTAGGGATAAAGCCAGGCAAGAACCTAAGGTGGACCCTATCCGAAAAAAAATACAATATAAGGTTCTTTGGAGGAGAGCGCCTGTAGCTCTCCTACCCTTTTGGCAGATGTGATGGCTAACAAAAAAGTAGTTTTAAAGGCTAAAAATTTTAGCTCCGTAGCTTCCAGAGGTTCAAAAGGAGGACCACAAAGGCCTGAAAGGACCGTCGCAAGGTCCTATTGGGGAATAGGAGAAGATACTGCAGGTTTCAGCCTCGCCGCTCCTTTAAGGAATCTCACAACCAGGGAATCCTGGGACAACCGTCTGTTTAAGTGGGCGGATAAAGCTGATACCTGTAACTTTAAAGTAGCAGGGGCAAGGCCCCTGTCCAAGCCATCCTGAAGAAAATCCAAAACCTCAGAAGTCAAAGGATTAGAAATATCAACGCCTCCTTTGGAGCACCACTCCAAAAAAATCTTAGCCGTCCTCTGGTAATTTCTTCTGGTGGATTCAGCTCTCTTTGCACAGGAAAGCGTCTTCAGGACGGCTTCTGACAGTCCTCTATACATTCGTAGGGACTGGTCAACCTCCAGGCTGTCAGGTTGAATCTCCTCAGATCCTGGCACTTCAGTGATCCTTGGGAAACCAGGTTCTGGGTGGGGGGAAGCCTCCAATATATCCCTCAACTCATCACCATGAGCTGGGAAAACCAAGCTCTTTTTGGCCAGAATGGAATGATGGCTATTACAGAGGCTTGGTCCTGTCTTATTTTCATCAATACTCTGGGTATCATAGGAATTGGAGGGAATATGTATGACAGCCTGGACCTCCAAGGGATGGACAGGGCATCCACTGCCAAGGGATTGTCCTCCTGGTACAGGGAACAGAACGTCTCCACCTTGGCATTGAGTCGGGTTGCCATGAGGTCTATCTCCGGTAGACCGTATTTCAGGGTAATCTGATGAAACACTTCTGGATTGAGTGACCATTCTCCTGATACGGCACGACCCCGACTCAACCGATCCGCTACTGAGTTCAGGGAGCCCATGATGTGAACCGGGGATAGATGGGTCAGATTTTTCTCTGCCCAGGAAAAAATCAGATCTGCCTCCCTGAGGAGGGATGATGATCTGGTGCCTCCCTGTCTGTTCACATATAATACCGTCGTCATGTTGTCTGAGCAAATCCTGACTGCTCTTCCCTTGAGAAGAGGAGAGAAAAGGAGTAAGGCACGGTACACAGCTCTGAGCTCCTTCCAGTTGGACGACGTCCTTCCTTCTGGAGCGCTCCAGACTCCCTTTATGGAGTTTCCGTCCAGATGGGCTCCCCATCCCATAAGGGATGCATCTGTAGTCAACCGGGTCCAACGAGGTTGGACCGTGGACCTTCCGTCCTTGAGGTGCAACCACCATCTGAGAGAAAGACGGGTCCTGGGGGAGAGTCGAATCCTCCTGTTGAGACCGGGCAGAGAGCGATCCCAAATTCCTAGGATTTCCCTCTGAAGAGGACGTAGATGCCATAAGGCCCAAGGAACCGCCATGATGGAAGATGACATCAGACCTAGGATTTTCATCAAAGTTCTGATGGACGCTCTCGGCCTCCTGAAAAGTTGCCGAACCGCTGTAATTAATTTCTCTTTCCTTGCAGTCGCCAAGGAGATTTCCAGCCGGTCTGAATCTAGGAAGTAACCAAGAAACTTCCTTTTGGTTGAGGGGACGACTTCTGACTTCTCCCAATTTATGAGCCATCCCAGGCTTTGAAGCAGGGATATGGCAATCTGTAAATGCTGGAGCAGAACAGACACTGACTGGGCTTTTATCAGCCAGTCGTCTAAATAAGGGACCACAAAGAGTCCCTGAAGCCTGAGGGCGGCTACTATGGGAGCTACCACCTTGGTAAAGGTGTGGGGAGCCGAGGAGATCCCGAAAGGGAGGGCCGAGAACTGATAATGCTTCCTATGGCCGGAAACTATAACCGCAATCCTTAGGAACTTCCTGTGCAGAGGGTAAATTGGCACGTGCAAATAAGGGTCCTTCAGATCTAGGTTGACAAAAACGTCGCCCTGGAGAAGAAAAGAAGAAACTGAGCTTATGGTTTCCATGCGGAACCATTTTTTTCTGATGAAACGGTTTAGATACCTCAGATCTATAATCATCCTCCATCTGCGTGCTGGTTTTGGAACTAGAAAAACGGGGGAATAAACCCCCAAACCTTCTTCTAGAGAAGGAACTTCTTCTAGAGCTCCTTTGCGGATATACTCTTGAATGGAGCGTTCCAAAATACCTTGCTGAGACGAGGGAAGACGGCGAGTTAAGACGAACCGATCTCGGGGAGGATAGAGAAATTCGATTGTATAACCTCGCTGAATTAACTGTAAGACCCAAGGGTCCTGAATTTTTTCCCCCCAAGCGCTGAGAAAAAGGGAGAGACGACCCCCGACAGGAATTTCGGCCACAGGAAGACAGCTTCTCATGTCGGAAACTGGGCTTCCTTCTATCTTTGGTTTTGGGAAATCTCCGTCCAGAGCCTCTAGAATAATACCTAGAGCCCCTCCGGGACTGCTGACCACGTCGAGGTGAAAAACCTCTGCCGCGGCCAGGGCCAAATCTGCCCCTAAAGACTGAGGCAAAGTCTTGCCTTTTTTGTCAGCCAAGCCTTCTAAAATTTCATCCAGGCTACTGCCAAAGACTCTTCCTGGCTCAAATGGTAAGGCACAAAGGTTATACTTGGAGATAAAAACAGCTCTCCAAGGTTTTAACCATAAGGGTCTCCTCGCCGCCGTGGAAAGCGCCAAGGACTTTGATGCCAGCCTTAATTGATAATGGGAGGCCTCAGCTAGGAATTCTGCCGCCAAAGAAGTCGAAGTTAAGAAGGAAAGTAACTCATCTCTGGAGACACCAGAATCGATGTCCCTCTCAAGCTGGAGCAAATCAGCCCGTAGTTTGGCTGAAACTTCACATGACGCAACAGCGACAGAGGTCTGAGCAGAGGCCACTGAGTAGGCCTTCTTGAGAGTACTCTCCATGCGTCTGTCCATAGGATCCTGCAGATTTGCTCCATCCTCAGATGGTACTAGAGTGCGGTGAGATAGCTTGGCTACCGCTATATCCACCTTAGGGGGAGGACCCCACTGATCCAGTTGAGACTCTGTGATGGGGAACAAGGCCTTAAACCTACCAGTAGTTATAAAGGGTTTCTCCGGAAATTTCCACTCTGAAGACATTAACTTTCTTAATGTCTCGTCCACTTGGAGACCCTAGGCCCTCTATAGGTGGATGTGGAGGCTTCCCCATCAACATCACGGTCTTTAGACCAGATGGACTTCAGCAGCCTATTGACTTTCTCGAGTGGGAAGAGAGGTCTGCTGGTATCTTCAGTGGAGTCATCAGAAGACAAAGTTTCATCCACAACCTGAAAATCTTCGTCTGAGACCCGCAAGAGAGGATGTTTTTCAAGACGTGGTCTCTTGGCGATCTGGGAGATAAAATTCCGGATCTCCTTGAGAGAGTCCTCCATGTATTCTTCCACCCATGTCACAACCTCACGTATGGATGGCTCCTCAGAAGGGGGGCTACGACACTGGCGACAGTGGGTGAATTCATAGCCGTCAGGCAAGGGAGTCTTACAATCTAAACAGGTTAAATGTTTACACTTGGAGGATTTCTTCCTCATAAAATCTCCATCACCAGAGCCGGAAGCAGAAGAAGACATCTAAAAAGACCACAAAAAGTCACAGACAATAACAATACCAATATTACAAACCGCAACCAGAACCAGAAAGAGAGGGGTACCTTAAGGAGGTCGGTCGTCGCAAAAAATGTAGCAACAGCACACGCAATAGTCAAATAGGGTAATCTCTGAATCACAGAGGAGAATTCTACTCCTTAGCAATAGGAGAGCCAGAAAATCACAGCCCAACCGAAATGGACTATGGGACATTTTAAAGGCAACCATAAGTGGAGGTGGAGCCAAACACAAAACTAATCCACAATGAAAAAATTCATAGGAAATCATGCAGCAAGGCCAGCGATATGAATCGACCATTCATATAATATATGAACAAGAATAAATAAATATTACTTACCTTCCTGAGATTTATAGCACCAAAACGGGTCAAATGTCATAATGAAACATAGAGCAGCAAAAGCCTAAGTCAGAGGCTCAAACAACAAGCAGCAAAAATCAATTCTATATTTTGCGTTTAAATTTAAAATTTCCAAACTTACCACACTTTTTCCGAGAACCGGAAGTAGGCGCAAAGGAGTCCGGCGAAATCCGTCCGCACGGGAACCCGGACACAGAGAAGGGTTCCGGCCGTCGCAAAGTCCGACGTACCCTCCGGGTAGGCCAAAGCCTACCGCCGGCCGAAGAATTACCGACAGAAGCGCTGAGAAGGAACGCAGGCCGGCAACAGAAGAAAACGACCACCTCAAGGTAAGAAAAAACCCCTTAACTCTAGAGAGGTCACAAGAGACCTCCTCCACCTGTCTCACACAGGACAGAAAATAACACAGGTGAGGGAGGTCTCTCGTGCCCTCTTATAGGGCAGGTTAGTAAGCACATTTTTGTGCTAATTAAAAGTTCCACCTGTCCTAAACAACACACAGGGGGAGAAATACCCCCATATTGTGCTGCTGTAGGACGTAAGGAAATCTTGCAATGAACTAGTTAATGATATTTTCACTTATACATATGCTGTGAAATATACATTGTTCCCACCTTCTTGGAGAACTAAGCACAGCTCTTCTGTGGATGTAGGCTTGCTCCAATCCTTCTGTCTCTTCATGTCATCCCAGACAGACTGGATGATGCTGAGATCAGGGCTATATCTGTGGGGGCCATATCATCCCTTCCAGGACTCCTCCTCTAAAGGGCAAAGGTCACACCAAATATTGAGGGGATTTAGATTTCTCTTTTCTTCATTCACTTCACTAAACTTTCTGGCACCAAACTGATTTTTCAGGTTCCCAAAATCACATACTGATGACCTATCCTGTATCAGTATGAAAAATCAGTACAGGAACGAAAAATCCCTTTAATTCTATTTTTGAAAACATTCTTAGTTTGTAGCATTTTTTTCCACACCTGCAAAAAACTTTTGCACATTACTGTATGTATAAATATAATTTTTTTATTTCTGATATTTTTTTTAGATTACCTCTCCCTTTTAGTTATCATTTATACATTCATTGTATGTATTGGCAAACATCTCCCTGCAGCTGCATTTCATCTTAGCCCTTGTATATGTTAGACATGTCTATTATTACACATGTTAAAGCAATAAGTCTCTTAAGTATGCTAATTTTATGTCTTACATTTGTTGGTACATAAAACGCCTGCTGATGTTTCTGCTTAAATTGCAGTAATGTTTACTGGCTCTGCTAAATAAATCAATTACATAAACCTAAACCCCTAGCACTTCTGTAGATTAAGCCTATTCACAGCTTGGCCGCACGGACCCCCTCGGCCTCCCACTTTCCTGGCTTATGCCTTGTTTTCAGTTTGCTCAGATATTGGCCGATAGTGTAATGTTTGTTTTCTCATTTTCAATCATATGTTATACTTTATATGGTAGACACATGTGGTTGTATGTGTGGAGCATAGCTGCTCCTTAGACTGCGCTGTCAGATTGCTTCAGTGTGTTCGTATTGGGCTAGCAGGGTTTTGGGTCTGTAAATAATGCAAAATGACCATAAAATTGGTGCAGATTTACTCAGGCTGGGTTCACACCTGTGTTGGAGTCTCCATTAGAACCTATGTTGCAAAAACCGCTGAAAAAAATCCTGCACGGAGGACTTTTATCTCCACTGCTTTGAGTTTCAAAATGGTGGACCCCAAACGAACCTTATTTTAGACAATGGGGTCCGAGGAGCTCCATGTGTAACCACTGTTTTAGTTGTCTGTCGCTCCGTCATTCAAGTCCCTTGATGGACCCGAACGAAGGAGAGCCAGCGCAACTGTGAACCTAGTGTAATACTGTCTAAAAGTAAGACACTTGTAGGCCAATGTATTAAAGGGAGTCTGTCACCAGAACCCAGCATATCTCCCCAGCCCTGCAGATAGAAAGGTTAGGGTCACCAGAACCAGCATATCACCCCAGCCCTGCAGATAGATAGGTTAGGGTCACCAGAAACAGCAGCACGGTGGCTCAATGGTTAGCACTGCAGCTTTGCAGCGCTTGAGTCCGGGGTTCGAATCCTGCCAATGACATCTGCAAGGAGTTTGTATGTTCTCCCCGTGTTTGCGTGGGTTTCCTCCGGGTACTCCGGTTTCCTCCCACACTCCAAAGACATACTGATAGGGAATGTAGATTGTGAGCCCTATATGGGACAGTGACTGTCAATGTCTATAAAGCGCTGTGGAATATGATGGCGCTATACAAGTAAGCATAAAAAATAAATAAATAAATATCACCCCAGCCCTGCAGATAGATAGGTTAGGGTCACCAGAACCCGCCATATCTCCCCAGCCCTGCAGATAGATAGGTTAGGGTCACCAGAACCCGCCATATCTCCCCAGCCCTGCAGATAGATAGGTTAGGGTCACCAGAACCAGCATATCATCCCAGCCCTGGAGATAGATAGGTTAGTGTCACCAGAACCAGCATATCACCCCGGCCCTGCAGATAGATAGGTTAGGTCACCGGAACCTGCCATATCTCCCCAGACCTGAAGAAAGATAGGTTAGTGTTACCAGAACCCAGCATATCACCCCAGCCCTGCAGATAGATAGGTTAGTGTCACCAGAACCAGCACATCACCCCAGCCCTGCAGATAGATAGGTTAGTGTTACTAGAACCAGCAAATCACCCCAGCCCTGCACATAGATAGGTTGGTGCCACCAGAACCCAGCATATCAACCTAGCCCTGCAGATAGATAGGTTATCAAACAATGTTTTCCCCTTCTGAATTGCTGCCTCCACTGCCGTGATATCACCGTTTCTGTCAATATGCAAACTAGCTCTTTGGAGCAACTAGGGCGTTTCCATTGCTCTAAAGAATTTGCATATTGACAAAAACAGTAATATCTCGGCAATGGAGGCCCCAATTCACAAGGGGAAAACACTGTGTGATTCAGGTGACCCTAACTTATCTATCTGCGGGACTGAGGTGATATGCTGAGATTTGTGCACCTAGTAATGGGACTTTAGAGAGGGTTTTCTGGCAGAAAACAGACACATTTTTAAATAAAGTGCATTATATTTTGGTCTGAAATGTTGTTCGAAACGTTAGTGATCATTTAAGCCATTTGTGCCATTACTTTGGGGTAATAAGCGACATTTTCAAATTTATTAATGCTGTTAGATTTTTGACTTATACTTTGTAGCAATTTTACTCAAGTCCCCAGGTGCAGTAGAAAATGGAGGGAACCTAATGAATAGTCAGTGACCATCTGGGGCTGCTGAGAGATGGCATTTTTAGGCTTGGAAAGGCCAATGACCATGGATAATCCCACCCTGATAATCTGCGTTCACAAGATATTACAAACCTACAAAAATGTCCTAAATGGCCAGACCTTCCACACCTTAAAGTAAAGTTATGCCTCCTTTGGTGACATGGAAGAACAATGTACAGGCCCACCAAAGTCCCTCCTGTCCCCCAGAGATGGGCATACTTTGTGCCAGGATGCAATGTCTTGTCTGTGTTCCCAGCAAACAGTCCCAAGGAATCTTGTAGCTTACATGTCGGAGAGCGATCGGGCTCAGGGCCAGGTTGGGGCACCACTTCTCTGACGTTCTGTGAACTGGCATCACTGGGGAGAACTGTATCCCACCCCTACATGAAGCCACTGTCAGACGCTTCTGGCAGAAGCTTTCCTCCTTGAGATGAAAGGATTGGGTGGTTAAAATCCTTCTGCCCAATCCTTATCACTCCCGACCATTACATGGTCAACAGGTCCTGCCATTTCAGCTAACAATCATTTAATTTGTGTAGCCATTTTTAAAACTCTGACCAATGGGTCCCCCACTAAGACCCAACCCTTCCATCTGTTACTAGACCTAAGTCACTGAAATGGACGGTGATTGTAAGGATACTATCTAGTATTTCTACCAGAACTCATAGGTAGCAGATTTGTTATCTAGGGATTAGGTTTTAATTCTGCATTCACTAATTTCAATAACTTGCACACTTGTTTCACTTCAAAAACATCTTCAGATTTGGCCTTTTTCGAACTCTGGATGCAGCCAAAACTTTTGTTGTTCTCTGATTCATTCTCGTCTTGCTTACTGTAACTCATTACTAATCGGTCTTCCTCTTTCCAAAACCGCCCCTCCCCCCCTCAGCTCTACAGTCTATCCTGAATGCCGCAGCCAGGCTCGTCTTTCTTCGAACCACTTCATGAATGTCCCTCCCTTGTGCCAGACACTGCACTGGTTGCCCATTCACTATAAAGTACTATTTCAACTTATCATTCTCACCCTCAAAGCTGTCTAAAGTGTTGAACCTTTCTACATCTCCTTTTTCATCTCTCCCTTATACTCTAGTCATGTTCAATGTTCATCTAAAATTTACTTCCTCCATAATTTGAACCTCCTATTCCTATCTATAAAACTTTTCTTATGCTGCACCTGCTCTCTGGAGTGCGCTACCCCAGGCAATCCAACTCAGCCTGAGACTGAGGTCCCACATTGAAGAAATGCAGCTTTTTTTTGTTGCATATTTTGCTGCATTTTTTTTGAGAAAAAGCCAGGAGTGGATTGAGCTGAAGGGAGAAGTATAAGAACTTCCTATATATTTCCCATTTCTATTGTAGCCATTCTTGGTTTTGGCTCAAAAAAACGCAGCAAAATCTGCAACAAAAAAAGCTGTGTTTCTGCAACGTGGGGCCTCAGCCTTACACTGCCTTTGTCACTTTTCTGAAAAGGGATGTGGCAATGGTTTGCCAGTTCACACCATTATGCCTGAAGTCTGAAGTCTAGCTATGAGCTAATGTACAGTCGGTGAAGGATCCATCTGATTTATGACAAGATGTGCACAGAGATCATCTAGATCGGTATACTAAACACTCCAGTCTTGATAAACACGGCCCATTACGATTAGTGATTGCACCCATGTCCACTTTTTTCTGGCAAATGGGACCAGGTTTCTCAAGATCAATGGAACTCCATCTGTCTGACCTGATGTCCCCAATGCTCAGATGTGCTATATAACACCCCTTTATACCAATCTCCATAGGCTTGTAATCCTCCATGCCCACCATGATAGCCTTTTTATACAGTTTTTCATGGATCCATCATATCATTAAAGTCAACAGTGGGGGCAAAAAATGGAGAACTAATTTTTCTCAGAAAAGTACATCAGTGTGAACAGAGCCTCATACATAAACAGACTAGGTGGCTCATAGATGGTGTTCTAGAACAAAAGACCCCCCTCCATGATGTTCACATATTCGATCCAAATGTTCTCCCATTGTAATAATATTTCATATACATTATTACGCGATACATTGTAATATATATACTATGTATATATATATATATATATATATATATATATATATAGAAAATGGTTAATGACATTGTGCCATGAAATAACCAATGCCAGATCATTTCTCTTCATAGACTAGACTAAACAATGGGAATGAACAGGATTCCCATAGGAAACCTTTCACAAGTGGATTACTACCCATTGTACCAGTTGGTTTTGATTCTTTGTGTGAGATGATAAATGGAAGCAGGAGATGGGGACTATACGTTATATATACATTTCTCATGACATTCCGCATGCCTTTTTATTATTTTGAGTTGTGTTTTCAGTTTTCTTGGCATCGATTTCCTGTAATATTCCCTATAAATAAATACAGATGTGGCCTGTTTACATCTCCCAAGTACTTTCATTTTGTCAGACCTTTAATATAACATGGGGAGCAGCATGTTTTTATTAGGAGCGTTGTGTATGTTACCTGGTGCAGGCGCGCTAGGAGGAAATGTCATCATGCGCTATCTGGCGCCTTCATTTTCACTAATGACGGAGTTGGCCTGACGGGCTCACCGAGCTACGAGTGTTTTATATCAAGGGCTGGAAAGCTCCCGGGATACTGGATCTGAGACCTAGAACAAATCTGGAATTAAAGGGGGTTTCTGGGACCAAAACATTGTGTGGCAGGTGGAATTTACTAGAAGAAGGCATAGCAACTGGCATGGGGCCCCACAACTAAGGGGGCCCTGCTCCACTTATAAGTTAGTGATGACTATGGATGATGGAAGGGGGTTTAACTTTTCACATTATTTCTGTGACATTATTGTTTTTCGTTCCTGTGCTGTAGTGTTAACATATATGGTAGATGGTAAAGTTTTTTTGCGTGTGTACATCATGCCTGTACTATGATGTAATTGAGTATATTATCCCTGTACTGTGACATCACTACAAAATTCTTGTGCTGTAACTTTACTATTTAGATTATGGCTATAATGTGTGAAATCAATGTTTTTTATCCCTTTAATGTGACATCACTGTGTCTAATATCCTACTAGTGTGTCATCACTGTGTGCATTATCCCTTAACTGTGACATCACTGTATCTATTATCCCACTAGTGTGACATCACTGTATTTATTATCCCTTTACTGTGACATCACTGTGTCTATTATCCCACTAGTGTGACATCACTGTGTACATTATCACTGTACTTTGACATCACTGTGTGACATCACTGTATCTATTATCCTTCTATTGTGACATCACTGTGTACATTATCCCTTAATTGTCACATCGCTATGTCTATTATCCCACTAGTGTGACATCAGTGTGGGCATTATACCTATTCTTTGACATCACTGCGTGTGTTATCCCACTAATGTGCCATGACTGTGTGCATTATCCGTTTAATGTGACATCACTGTGTCTATTATCTGACTAGTGTGCCATGACTGTGTGCATTATCCCTTTAATGTGACATCACTGTGTCTATTATCTGACTTGTGTGACATCACTGTGTGCATTATCTCTTTACTTTGACATCATTTTGTCTATTATCCTACTAGTGTGACACCACTGTGGGCATTATCCCTGTTCTTTGACATCACTGTGTCTATAATTCCACTATGTGCCATGACTGTGTGCCTTATCCCTTTACTGTGACATCACTGTGTCTATTATCCCACTAGTGTGACATCACTGTGTACATTATCCCTTAGCTGTGACATCACTGTGTCTATTATCCCACTAGTGTGACATCACTGTGTCTATTATCTGACTTGTGTGACATCACTGTGGGCATTATCCCTGTTCTTTGACATCACTGTGTCTATAATCCCACTATGTGTCATGACTGTGTACATTATCCCTTAACTGTGACATCACTGTGTCTATTATCCCACTACTGTGCCATCACTGTGTATATTTTCTGACTAGTGTGCCATGACTGTGTGCATTATCCCTTTGCTTTGACATCACTGTGTCTATTATCTGACTAGTGTGCCATGACTGTGTGCATTATCCCTTTACTTTGACATCACTGTGTCTATTATCTGACTAGTGTGCCACCACTGTGTGCATTGTCCCTTTACTGTGACTAGGGACCGGATTCTAATATATGTGAAATCTGCGGTTGCCAAGGGACCTTAGCGATCATGTGGTTCACACTGGCGTAATGATGCACAGACGTAAGCGTTGTTATGTCAGCATAACCCACGTGCCTGCTGAGGCCCATTCACAGGCCTCAGCAGTCCATGGAAGAGAAGTCAGAAGAAGCCTGAAGAGGATGTGTCGGAGCCCAGGGGAGGAGAATAACACTGTTTGTTTTGTTTGCTCACCTCTAATGGGCCTCCGCTTATTATACTCTGGGATCTGGACAGAGCCAGGGTATAGTAGTAGTTCATGGGTGGCAAATTTTTGTAAAATTTGTATCGAGAACCCATTCGGTCAGCCCTATGTATGTGACACTATGGCACATTATACTGTGTTATGGGGCCACAGTGGGGCATTATACTGTGTTATGGGGCCACAGTGGGGCATTATACTGTGTTATGGGGCCACAGTGGGGTATTATACTGTGTGGATTACACAATGGATTCTAACTTTCATGCCAGTTTTGATTCAAGTACCCTAGGATCTATTTTAGTGCCACACATGAGCACTCTAGCCAAATACTGGCCTATATGTCTTTTAGGGTAGGTCCACACAGTGAAATCTGCCACTGACTTTGAGGTGGATTCCACCCCACAGGGGCAGGGGGGCAGAAAACTAAAAGGAATTTGAGGTATATGTCCAGTCATCCCATTACCAAAAAGAGAGCTGCAGCAAAGTATTTTCACTGAGAGATATTATTGGACACAGACTTATGATTCAGTCTTCGCTCAGAATAAACATTGATGAAATTCCCCCTTTGACACTACAACAAAAACATATAATTCACATTCCAAAACCCCGGACCTTACGACAGATCACAAGACAAGACCGTGCAATGATCAATTTGAGAAAGTCATCATTACTCATTGAAACTTTAACATTCAACAGGATTGTGGAGTAGCTTTAAAAATATGCAGCAGCCATCTTCCCAGAATTTGCTAAAAAAAAGTTTATTATTTGCCTTAACCCCTTCATCACTGGGTGTAGTATGTCAAGATATGTCACCTCTTCTGACTTGTCTGTGTTGGTGAATACTTGTATTCTTCACAAAATTACAGTTCTGAAGCATTTTCAACACAACATTGTGTTGCTCCTCTGTTACTCCTCCTGGAAATGTGTGAATAAGTAGGTGCTAGCATTCACTTTGTCAATAAGGTATATCTCTGGACAGTCTGACAGTGTAGATCAGGACGGTGTCACAATGTGTTATAGTAGAGTGTGTCCTAATCTTGATGCAGAGGCGTAGCTAGGGGTTCAGCACAGGGGGGCGAACATGTCCAAGTGGGCCCCCAACTTGGACATGTTCGTATACCGATACTATCAGTATACGATGAGCGTATAGTGCTATATAGCGGCTCTACACAGGGCTCTGCAGACGATTTAGGTGAATACAGGGCAGTAACATTTAGTGACTTACCGGTGACGTCTCTGACTAATCCTTCACATTCCCCGTCTCTTTCATCTGGACGGCCATGACCACTTCTTCCAGTCTCTGTAAAGTTTGCAACACAAACATCTTTGGCTCCTCACTTTTCCAGGCACCCGACTCCCATTATCCTCACCTGCACAAAGCCCCCATCCTGCTGCTATCCCCAATTATAAAATATATAATATAACCCCCCATAATGAATAATACCCCCAAGTGCATCTTTAAATTAATAACTTCCCTGTGCACCCCCTTTAAATAGTGCCCCTTATTAATAATGCCCCAGGTGTTTCCTAATTGAAAAGGGAAAAAAAAAACCAAGGAAAAAAAATTATTGGGGTTCCAATACCCGGAACCCCCAGGATCAGCTGTTTGAATGAACCGTGGTACCTGTGTAAGCGCCATGACCCCTTCTCTGTTTACATAGTGTCATTCTTTTCATAGCGGCCATGTAATGTAACTACAGCCTCGTCCTATACACGTCTATGTGACAAGGGTGGAATTACATCACACGGTCACTATAAACAGACAGTGTGTGATGTAACCAGACGCCATAGCCCCTTCATACAGCTGATCAGCGGGGGAATCACTTATCTCTTACTGATGTTTTATTCTGAGGATAGATCATCAATAAAAATGAGCTGGAAAACTCCTTAAGGCTTAGGCTGTGTTCATACGGAGTTTTTTGGCAGCAGATTTTGAGGCGGAATCCGCCTCAAAATCCGCCTGAAAAAACTCCTCCCATTCATTTCAATGGGAGTCAGTAGCGTTTTTTTTCCACTAGCGGGAAAAAAAAATCAACATAACCTATCTTCCCGCGGATTCAGCCCGCGATGTCCGCGGCTCGAGCTGCGCTCCTGATTAGGCCCATTCATCTGGGCTTAATCAGGAGCGGTTAGGCACGACGGAATGCTTATGCACGGCATCGGAATCCCGTCGCGGCTGACCACGGAGAAAAGTCCGGAGGCGGAAAATTTTCCGCCGTGTGAACACAGCCTAAGGTCCCATGTAGCATCCCACAGCAAAAAACAGCTGCAGGAAAAAACGCAGTGGTGACGCATCGCGGTTTTTCCTGCAGCATTTTGCACAGAAAGTTCACAGAGGTTACCTCTGCGGACTTTCTGCTTCAATTATATCTATAGAGAAACCGCCGGCGTTTCCATAGGCATAATCGACATGCTGCGATTTCCAAAACTGAAACTGTTTTGGAAATCGCAGCGTATCCGCTGCGCATATTTTACTGCAGAGTCGGGATGGGATGGAGGCCCCATGTGGCGAAAACCCACATAAAAAAACCGTGGCATTCTAGCAAATCCCATCCACACATAGCGGAAAAATACGTGCAGCAGACGCACTGCGATTTCCAAAACCGTTGCAGTTTTGGAAATTGCAGCATGTCAATTATGGAAATGCTGGCGTTTTCCATATAGCTGTATTGAAAACAGAAAGTCCACAGGGGAAACCTCTGCGGACCTTCTGTGAAAAGCACTGTGGGAAAAACCACAATGTTACCGCCATGGATTTTCCTGCAGCGCTTTTTTTTGCTGCAGCCCGATACGTGAGGCCTTAGTTCTAATAAAGCCCAAGTGCCACTTTAATTAAATTAATTGACCCCTCATATTATGCCCCTGATTCCCCCTGACATAAATACTGCACCTCTAATGACCCCTTATATCAATGACCACCCCCTTATGTTCATAATGCCTTGTAACATAAATGATGCCCCCTAATGGCTCCTTATATAAATAACCTCCCCCCTTGTATTAATAATACCCCCTAATAACCCTTATATAAATGACCCCCCATCGTCATAATGCCCCCTAATGAATCCTCCCTTTATAGTTATATTCCCCCCTCCTAACCACCCCTTATACTATTAATAATACCCACAAAAAAAAAGTCATACTCACCTGCGATGCTGATGAATGGAGCCGCCGCCGCTTCCTCCTGTCCACGCGCATGAAGTCTGTGTCTGAGTGCGGGTAGCACGATGTTGTGACGTCATCGTCATCGCGCCACCCGTGCTGAGAAGCAGACCACAGACGAGGTCTGCTTCTCGGCATCTTGTAAACCGCAAGCCTTTATTGGCTTGCGGTTTACAAGTCAGTTAAGCACCAGGAAGCATTATAACTAGATCGGTGTCTGCAGACACCGATCTAGTTAGAAATAAAGTATGTATTAATGGCGGCCCCGGGGTGGGCCCCAAAAAGTCAGTGGGCCCGGGGCAGCCGCCCCCTCTGCCCCCCCCCCCCCCCCCCCTAGCTACGCCTCTGCTTGATGTCATGATGTCATATGAGGGAGGCTGACAATGATGTCATGACCTACAGCAGTGATTGGCTGGAGCGGTCATACGAGATGACATCACTATGGAGAACACATCATTGTTTTAAGATCATAGCCCTGCAGTAGTACTAGTAGTAGTAGTAGTAGTAGTAGTAGTAGTGCAGTAATAATTAAAGGGGACATACACCTGTTTTTCATGGCAGGGTAGGTTAACCCTGACAGAACCCAAAAATCCTCCCAGTCCTTCACCATAGCAAATAACTGGCTCAGTTGGCAGACTCACACTTTGCCGTATGTCAACCGTTTTTCATGGACCCAGAGACACACAAATGTAGAAGATGAAACGATATAAATATAGAGGATGAGACGAAAAAAATATGGAGCTGATAGCTGATTTTCACAGACATGTAAAGCAGATCAACCCCGGACAGCACACAATCCATAAAAAGAATGGACCGTAGATGCGGACATGTGAATAAGACCTAGCACCGGCAGTCCCATTGAAATGAATGGAGTAGCAGAGCGTGTAGTTCAGCCATCGCCCAATTCTAATCGGGCTGTGGCACAACCATTCTCATGGTTACTTGGGGTGCCAGCAATCGGATCCCAAAAATCTGCAACTAATCCCCTCTCCACGAGTTGCTTGTGGGCTTGTTGACCCTTTAAGATCCCTTTAATGCATACTTGCCAACTGTCCCAAAACATTTGGGAGTCTCCCAGAAAAAAGAGGTGACCTTCCAGGATCCAAAAAATTTGAGAAATGTCCCAGACCAGGCACCTGCATTCCCCAGGCTCTCGGTCATAATATATATGATGTGGGCACTTCATGTGCAAAAAGGGGATGTGACAAGCTACAGAAAGGGGCACCCCATAGAGGGAGCGTGATTTAAGTGAAAGGGGCGTGCTAATATGAAAAAGAAGAAAAACACTGTATATATAACCTCTGTTATGTATTATTTTGTGATAAAGGTGGATACGTTCACATGGTGGAAAATGAAGAGGAATTTGACACGTACATCTGCCTCAGATTCCTCTTCATTTTCCGCTCTGCTGCCACCAAACAGCGAGTTGTCTCTAGCCGAGGACTCTGTGGCTGTAGCTGTGGAATCCATGTTAAGATGGAGCAGGAAGCTTCTTTTTTTCCAGCGTCCTGCTCTGATATTTGCCTTCCATTGAATACAATGAGAGACAGAATAAGGGCAGAGGCAGATTTGGCCATGTGAACAGGGCCTAGCACTGAACATTCACCAGGTTGCTGATACTGAATGATAAATCTGGTGTAGTTTTACTTTATACCACCAAAATTCTGGGGCACGTTTGTCCCACATTGTTCACCTTCAGCCGCCTCCCTTTTCCAGTGAACCACAACCTTATGTCGGTGGGAAGCGAAAACACATCATAAACCTATTGCAAAGCATATAGGCCAGTTTTACGATGCAAAGCCAGAATTCTGCTGCATTTACCTTAGTAAATCTTTTCCAACGTCTTCAGTCATTTTTCTGTTCTGTTTTCCTCTCTAAATTTTATAATTTTTTGCAGACGTGGCTGCGTCTATAGCAGCGGCGGGATCTGCTGGGTGCTTGTTTAACTATCGCATGTCAGATGTGACAAATATATCTCACTGCTCCGCGAATAAGTGTTCCATAAATAGAGATATTGTATAATAATATTAGGCGGTGTATACATTTCTGTGCCCGGTAATATATGAGATTGTGTCAGGAGCATTCCCTCTATAAACGTCACAGGTCGCAGTGAACTCCTGTGTGTTAAGAGCTGGTTTAGTGGGAATATAAATATTATGGATTCAGGTCACGGCGACTGTAGGTTTGCGATCCCGCGGCGTGCCAACTCCTGCCTCTTATTTTAGGATAATGGGTGAGGTGGAGATATGTGCAGTGTTAACATAGCACAGCCTGGACTGGTGACCGTGTGCAGGCTACGGACTTGTATAACACTATAATCACTAAAGTAAATGAGTACCCCTGCCATGGTGACACCCAGAAAATATCTATAGGGCTGACTTAATGTAAATATTATTAATGGGATATTTCGGGACTGAGTTCCCACTCTGCGCCCTCCAGACAGCTCATACATATCACTGGCTGCATGAATTCTAACACCTGGTCCTGTGGCGAAGTCCTGTGCTAAGAGAGCACTGAAAGAAGTCAAATCAACATGTATATGGAGTATGTCCTTAACAATGATGATGATGATGAAAGTTACAGTAACACATGTGAACTCAAAACTAGAAGATACAGACTTACGCTAGGTTCACACCAGTACTTGATCCCCGTTGTTCGGATCTGTCAGGGACCCAAACAACGAAGAGACAGACTGCTAAAACAGCAAGCCCTGCAGACCCCATTGTCTATAATGGGGTCCGTCGGGTGTCCATAGGGTGTCAGTTGTTTCAAAACTGAAAGCGGCAGATTAAAAAGTCCTCTGCAGTGGCGTGTGCTCTGGGTTTGCAGGATTTTCTTCCTGTCCAGTTCAGATAGATGGTATCTAAAGAGAAAGAAGGTTTTACGTTATCACAGAGCACCTTCAGCACTGTAGGTTAGATAGCAGCAGTTAGGGCTAACAGGCAGTCAATTGTCACTTGACCCACAACCAAGGCTTTGTAACACAGCTGTTTATTGAACACCCCCACTGCTAACCAGTGTGGAAATGTAGGCATCCATGGCTGTGACGTGTCCTGCACTTACTCAATAGTGGCTGGAAAGGAGGACTAGGTCTCAGGGGTCACCCCGGATCTCTATAGTGGAAATGGTCTGAGGACTGAGGGATGGGCAAAGAGCAATAGCCACTCCTGTCCGTGTGTGTAAAGCGCCATACATGCTGCAGTAAGTGACTGTGCTCCCATGTTGCCCTGTAACTGGATATCTGCCAAGTAAGGCTGGATTCACACCTGCACCCGGTTTCCGTTCGGGGATTCCGTCCCCCATTCTGCTCAAAAAATGTGGAGAGAAAAGTCCTGCAAGTAGGAATTTTCTCTCTGCATTTTTCAGGCAGAAACCAGGTGGAAACCTGGCAGACCCCATTATAGTCTATGGGGTCCACGGGTTTCCGCAGGTAACCGCTCTTTAAGTGGATTGGGTTTCTGTTTTTCGGGTCTCCAAATGGACCCAAAGAAAGGAAACCGAAGCACAGGTGTGAACCTAGCAAAAACTGAGCTATGAGCATTGCCTGTTATAACTGCATCCTGTTTCCTATGCCTTTATTCACACTCAGCATCAAGAGTACCCCCCACCACATGAGGGACCAGTAGCAGATAGTGCCCCAGGGGACCCAAACCATCCCCTTAATGTGATTCCCTTATTATTCCCTTAAGGCCTGTAAGAGGATTTGGCACTGTGGGTGCATTACATTGGGATATTGTCTTTTGCAACATAAGCAACAAGCCATGCTATTTCAAGCTTATAATGGCTATATACAGTAGATATATATATATATACAGTATATATATATATATATATATATATATATATATATATAATAAAAAATCTTGCAGTGATATCAGCTGCTAATGTCTGTGGTGACCATACATTTATAGCACCATGAGACTAACAGTCTCAAAGCAAGTAGTCAGTGTAATTCTATGCCTTGTAGCCATGTGGAGTCTGCTTGGACATTGCATTTCCTCTCTGTAATGACGCTCGATGCCGTGCACAGGACACATGCTAGGTTTGGCTTCATCTGTGGTCTTATGATATGCATTACTGGTTAGACGTTCAGACCACAGACACCCTCTATATAGGAATACAAACACTGCGTGCAGCCTCAGAGAAACAACATCTAATCCCAAGAGAAACTTTTCTTTCATACATATCCATATATATCTTAATGCTCAGGGTTGGACTGGTCCACTAAAAGATCTTTCGGTTATTTCAGGTAATGACACTGTTATGAGCCCCAAAAATCCAGCAGAAGACAACGTTACCTGGAGGTGACTCAAATAGAGATGGATGAACCTCCCAAGATTCGGTTCGGATGGCTCGGGTCCCTGATTTGTTTTGGATTAAACAAGTTTGGTACAACCATAAGTGAAATTATTATACTGTGCGGTCTCTTCAGACTCCAGAGTATAATAATAATAATAATAGTCCTTTAATAGTCCCACAATAGGGAAATTCAGTGTGTTACAGCAGCAAAGATAAGCAGATACGAATACAAATACAACATGTACAGGAATGTTCCAAGGTGAGAGGCATTACATTGATAGCAGACAGACAGATAGGACGTAGCAGAGGAGGGGGAGGGGGATATAACAGGCAGAGAGATATTTCAGTTCTCTGTGTGTAATGATCTCCGCTTAGGTCGGTGTTGGTTGTACAGCCTAACCGCGGTGGGGAGGAGGGCCAGGGGGGAGAAAAAAAAAATAAAAAAAAACATTTATACTCCCTTTCCCTCACCTCTTTTGACCCTCCTCACTGCGTCCAGTGCACTCTCTTGGTCTCCTCTATGATGATATGCACCCAGGGTCACCAATGCAGCTTGTGATTGGGTCTTAGCAGTCACATATGCATGCAGAGCATCATGACATCATGACGCTTGGCATAAACCGCTGTGGCCCAATTACAGGTCTCCAGAGGTGACCCCGGGCTCATGATGTCATAGAAGAGTGTAGCCCTATTTGGGGGGGGGTATGAGTATTATCCCTCCCGCAACAGACTCTGGCGCTGACCTGTGTGTATAATGGGACCTGAAGCCTTCGCTGAAGGGAAGAGTGGGAACATATATGAAATATATCAGTGCCTCCACCCAGGATAGAGCCTCTGTATTACAGGGAGGATCTCTTCCTGGGACTTACCCATGAAATACAGTTAGTAGCCTTAACAAGGATCACTGTACTAATCTCACAGTCTGAAGAATACATACAGATACCACATAAGGTTATAACAGTAGCTTTATAAGAATCAACAGGGTAATAATACATACATAGAATATACTCAGAACACAGCAGTACTACAACAACCAGCAAGTCCTCAACCGTCTTAGGTTATATACCCGGGTATATATATAGATATATAGCAAGAGTCCAGTGCACAATACCTCCAGGCAACAGAAGAGATGCAGGGGCCCCTGTGGATGACTGTGGATCCTCGGATTCTTCCAGGAGATGACAGACAGCCGATCAGGAGATGATGATGATGATGGTGAGATTCTTCACAGGCAGCAAACAGGGCGACGGTGACGGCAGTAGATGCAGGCCTGACTACCCTAACACTGAGTCCTTAACCTGCCAGCTAAACTACTAGTGCCACCGGGCCTCTAACTAGCTAGTTGGCCTTCGGAAGCCTAACCTATCACTGCCCTGAACTATATATATATATATGGATCCCTAACTACGGTTACTAGCTAGGTCCTGTGAGTATATAGGGGGTAATACATACCTAACTATATACTGTGAAGTAAAGAGGAACAAGTGGCTCTTAGACTCCCCCAGACATAACATGTCTGTCCCCGCAGCTCTGCTCACATCTCTCCCCCCAGCAGCTCTGCCTCACATGTGTCTGACTCACTGTATTTACAAAACAAAACTTGCACTAAATGCCTGGGGTCTCTGAAGCCAAACTGCAGGGGCAAAGAAGCCAGATACATTATATACTAGTAGAAATGGCAGTTCCCTACACTCTCCCTCTGGTGAAATCTTTACGTCACGTCAAAGACATACAAAGTCATAGTATACAGTCAACATTACCAATGACAATATCAATATGGTTGCTTTTGCATTTACAGAGTCACAACAGGTTAATAGGTATACATGCCAGCAGGAGCGAAAATTGGTAACATATTGACCAAAGTGGACACTGCACCCACCCAAGCATGGTATAAATGAGGCTGAGTAGTAAATCTGGGGTCCCCCAAACTATCATATGTCAGCATAGGTGGAGGGTGTCTAATTCTCTCTCCTCTCCGTACCTCTCTCTGAGGTAAACTAGCATGTCCAGGCCCTAAACTAGGGTTGTCTGCCATGGGAGGGGATGGTGCTGGTGGCGTAGGAGAGCTAGATCCCTGCTCATCTGTAGACACAGATCTAGGTACGAATTCTGGAGTTTGAGGGTTCATAGGTCTCCCTGAAGGAGAAGATACTGGTGATCTAGGAACTTCAGGAGCCACAGTCCAATCACTCTCAGGAGTTTCAGGAAGGTCAGGTGGAATATCGGCTAAGGACTGTGGAGAATCGCAGGCCGAGCCATCATTGGAGATATCCATACCATCAATCTGAGGTACAGGCAACAAATGATTTCTATGCCAAGTCCTGATCCTCCCGTCCCGTCCTTTTATCTTGTAGACTGGTATTCCAGGCAACCGATCTACCACTGTAAAGAGTTCACTCCGCCATCGATCAGCCAGCTTATGTTTTGCAGATGCTCCCAAATTCCGTAGCAGAACATGGTCCCCAGGGTTCAATTCTCGGTATCTTACTCGAAGATCAAATCTCCTTTTATTTCCTTCATTCACTTTGGCCGCATTTTCCTCAGCCAGCTGATAAGCACTCTTAAGCGTTTCTTTCAAACGTGCCACGTATCGGTAATGATCTCGATGACTGATACCATCGGTAGAGACTCCCAACAAGATGTCAATAGGTAGCCTAGGCTCTCTTCCAAACATCAGAAAGTATGGTGAATATCCTGTGCTCTCGTGCCTTGTACTATTATAGGCATGCACCATAGCCTCCACTTTTCTACTCCAGGATCGCTTATCCTCAATTCGTAAGGTACCAAGCATATCAAGTAAAGTCCTGTTAAATCTTTCAGGAAGGGCATCTCCCTCTGGATGGTAAGGCGTCGTCCGACTTTTGCGGATGTTCAACAACTGAAGTAACTCTTTGATCAGGTTACTCTCAAAATCCCGGCCTTGATCAGAATGCAACCGGTGTGGTAAGCCATAATGGATAAAATACTTTTCCCAAAGCACTCTTGCAACAGTGACTGCTTTTTGATCCTTAGTCGGAAAGGCTTGAGCATATCGTGTGAAGTGATCAGTCACCACCAATACATTTCCAAATCCTCTGGAGTCGTTGTCAATACAAAGGAAGTCTATGCAGACAAGATCCATGGGGCCCGAACTCTTCAAGTGTCCCATGAAGGCCGCTCGAACCGGGACAGTCTTCCTCTGCAAACATCTGCGACAGCACCTACACAGACGAGTCACGGTATCTCTCATTTTGGGCCAGTAGAATCGGTCTTGTATTAGGCCATAAGTCTTCTCAGGTCCCAAATGACCATGATAATCATGCAGACTTCGGAAAATCATCTTCTGAAAGCAGCTTGGAATAACTAGTTGGCGCCTTCCAGGGTGATCATGATACAGCACCACACGATAAAGTAGGCCATTGTCTATTTCAAACTTCTCCCAATCTCGTAGAAGTTGACTGCATTCAGAGGGTAGGGATGTCTTTAACATTTCTCTGTCTTGAGAACTCACTGCTTGATAAAGAGGTCCAATTAAAGGATCAGTCTTTTGACTCCAGATCATTTGCTTTGAAGATATAGAACAACTCTCAAAGGATCCTAAAGCGGCAGGGTAGGCAAACATGTCTGGTACAGCTTCGGGACCTCCCCCAATAGAGTCAATAAGCCGAGTTTCAGAAAAGGCTACTCGGTCTTCAACTACAGCAGCCATGGCACACAAAGCTCCTACTCCAGGACTTGGCACTTCTTCCCATTCATCCACTACTTCCGGACTAGGTAATCCAGGCCGTCTTGATAGAGCATCTGCCCCAATGTTCTTAGGCCCCGATTTATACTTGAGTGTGAATTGGTAGTTGGATAAAGCTGCCAACCAGCGATGTCCTGTAGCATCGAGTTTAGCGGTTGACAAAACGTATGTCAGTGGATTGTTGTCTGTTCTTACTTCAAACGTGGCTCCGTATAAATAGTCATGTAATTTATCAACAATGGCCCACTTGAGCGCCAAAAACTCCAATTTATGTACTGGATAATTTTTCTCGCTGGGAGAAAGACTTCGACTTATGAAAGCTATGGGCCGTAACCCGGCCGGGTATTCTTGGTGCAGCACGCCACCTAATCCTTCAAAGCTGGCATCTACATGTAGCACATATGGCTTCTGTGCATCAGCATAAGCCAGAACGGGAGCTTCTGTCAATTTCTTCTTCAACAACTTAAATGCTTCTTCACAATCCGCAGTCCACCTATCGCCAAAAAGGCTTTTGGAAGACCCTTTCTTCTTTCCCGGATCTCCTGCATCACTCTTCAACAGGTCGAGGAGGGCTCGAGCAATTTTTGAATATCCTTCCACAAATCGTCGATAGAATCCACAAAACCCCAAGAAAGATTGCAACTCCGTAATATTTTGCGGTCGGGGCCAATTCACCACAGCTTCAATCTTACCAGGATCGGTAGCAACTCCTTCAGCAGAAACAATATGACCTACATAAGTGACCGAAGATCTACAAAATTTGCATTTGTCAGCCGACAACTTCAGCCCCTCTTCTTTTAAGCGTTGGAGTACTCTCATGAGTCGTTCTTCATGTTCTTCCAGCGTCTTTCCAAACACAATAATGTCATCAAGATATACAAGGCATTCCCGGGGCACTAAATCACCTAACACTCTTTCCATCAACCTTTGGAACGTTGCTGGCGCACCTTTTGTACCTTGCGGCATACGAGTGAACTGAAAGAAACCCAAGGGGCATATGAAAGCTGTCTTTTCCTGATCCTCAGGTGCCATTGGGACTTGATAGTATCCCGATCTTAGGTCCAGCACTGTGAACCAACAGTTTCCATTCAGCGCTTCCAGAGCTTCTTCAATTCTCGGCAGTGTATACTGATCAGGTAAGGTTCTCCGGTTCAGAGTTCTGTAATCCACACATAGGCGAATTGCTCCAGATTTTTTTCTTACCACCACAATAGGTGAGGCATAGGGGCTCTTACTGTCCACAATGATCCCCTGACCTTTCATTTGCTGTAGAGTCTGTCTTAACTCATCAACATCCTTTGGAGCAACTCTCCGTGGTCGCTCCCGGAAGGGAGTAGAATCGGTCAATCGGAAAGTGTGTTGAGCACTTTTAGCACAACCTACATCCATATCATCCATGGAGAACACTTCCGATAATTCAGACAACTTCTGTGTCAGTCGCTGATTCCAGGCCTCTGGTAAATGTGGATCACTCAAGTCAAGATTGAGATTAGGGATTGCATCTCGGATTTGAATCCTGCACACTTCAGCGTATGGATTTACTCCAAGCACAGGGTAGCAGTGGGCCACATTCTGGTATGGTCCAATTACAATCGGATGCGGTGAACAGTTCCTCACTGTCACACAGGTAGATAACTCCACTTTATTTCTCCAGTCCTTTCTCTCTGGGATCACTATCCAGCCATTCTGGTTAATCATTTCTTCAGGGGTTTCCATAAGGACATAACTCCCCCCTTCAAGCAAATCGGGAGCAATGCTGGAGGCTACTCTCAGAACTCTCTCCCCGCCGGCAGGAACTTCCACGGTTCTCTCACCGATATGATATACCATTCCATGTCGATAGCCAGTAGACAGGGCATCACAGAGTTCTCTAAGATCAGAAGATATATTCACCGGCTGAGCTGCAGGGTTCCAATCTCTTCCAAGAAACTTCTGAAAAGCATAATGCACTGCGGGACAATTAGTGCCAAGTATCACAGGAGCTGCACAAGAATCCCCTGTATCAGGACAGACAAGAGCCGTAATCTTCATGGGAGCGACACTCTGATCTTCTAATTCAGGGACAGCTATAACTACTTGTAGGCTGCCATCTACAGGATATGATCCTGAATTAAGCCCCCACAATTTCATTTGTCCTGTAGACTGAAGAGGTATATCCCTCAGATACTTTTGGTAGAACGAGCGATAAATCAGGGTCACTTGAGATCCTGTATCAAACAGGGCAGGAGCGGCATGACCATTGACAGTGACTTTGACAACGGACCTGGAGCCCGCGATAGCGCCTCTGGTCTTTACTCGGCCCGCCTTCCTTCTGTGTCTTTGATTCTGAATAGAGAAGACAGCACTGTGTCTCAATCCCTCACTGTCCTCCGTACACTGTCTGGCAGTATGGCCCGTCTGACCACATTTATAACAGGTTCTAGCATCCTTCCTCCGTTGAGTGGCAGTGGGTGGAGTGGCGGACTGTCTAAGTTCTGACCGCTCCGCTGGTTTGTCCTTGTTTGAATTAGGAACAACATCTTCTTTAGAGATGCTTTTCGCTTTCTTAGGGGTACTAAAACTAATGTCAGCTTCTTGTTTCTTCACTAACTTCATTAAGTCAGGAAATGGAAGGACTCTATCAGATAGTAAGACCTTGAGTACTTGAGCAAGAGGATGATGAGGTTGTAACCCTCTCACCAACTGACTGGTTCTCATAGCGTCTACCTCTGAAGTAGATATAGCTGCGTGGTACACCAGACGTGAAAGAAGTAGCTGTAAACGGTTAATAAAAGTAGAGACATTTTCCCCTTCTTTTTGACGAACCATTCGGTAATCAGCAACCATCTGGGCAAGGTCATAGTATGGCTCAAAGTGATCAGACAGTACTTGTATATAGTCCAATGCACTCACTCCTTCATGAGAGTCTCTGTACAAGCGGATCAATTCTGCAGCAGGAGACCGCAAACTTTCACTGATACGCTGCCGCTTGCCTTCTTCAGAGCAAGACCATTCCTTCAGGCATTGGAGAGTATGTTCTTTCCATATCTCAAAGTTTTCCTCCCCTTGTGGTACTGGGACATTACCAGAGAATACTTTTAGTTTCTTGTAGTGAGTGGCCTGCAGGCCCTGAGCTAACATTTCAGTCAGCCTGGCTAAAGTGCTAATAGCACTGTCACTAGAGGAACTGCTAGCGACGGCCATACTGGGGGGGTAACTGGCTGAGCGGGGTTCTTCCTTTACCTGAACCAGGGGAGGAACAGGAGGTCGGTAATCCCATGTAGTAGCTAGTGGGAGGTTCCCCTCTGAGCTATATCGCTTCTCCATATCAATGACTATTCCCACTTCTAAATCTCAGCAGTGCCTCCAAATGTAGCCCTATTTGGGGGGGGTATGAGTATTATCCCTCCCGCAACAGACTCTGGCGCTGACCTGTGTGTATAATGGGACCTGAAGCCTTCGCTGAAGGGAAGAGTGGGAACATATATGAAATATATCAGTGCCTCCACCCAGGATAGAGCCTCTGTATTACAGGGAGGATCTCTTCCTGGGACTTACCCATGAAATACAGTTAGTAGCCTTAACAAGGATCACTGTACTAATCTCACAGTCTGAAGAATACATACAGATACCACATAAGGTTATAACAGTAGCTTTATAAGAATCAACAGGGTAATAATACATACATAGAATATACTCAGAACACAGCAGTACTACAACAACCACCCCCCCCCCCCCCCCCTCCAACTTTATTTATAAATAAAAATATATATATAAAAAAAAAAAACAACACCCCAAAACACCAACCCAAAAAACAAAAGGGGGGCCGCGGCCCCCCCGGGGGCCCCCCCCCCCCCCCCACAAACAAAAAAAAAAAAACAAAAAAAAAAAAAAAAAAAAAAAAAATTTATACACAAAACAAAAAAACAGCCAGAGGCCGGGCGGCGGAGGCGGCCCCACCCCCCCCCCCCCCCCCCCCCCCCCCCCCCCCCCCCCCCACCACCCCACCCCCCCCCCCCCCCCCCCCCCAGCCCCCCCGGCGCCCCACCCCCACCCCCCCCCCACACTAAATAAATATATAAATCCACCCCCACCAACGCCAGCTAGGGGGCGCGGGGAAATAAAAAGGGGCACCAAAACACAAACAAAAAAAGAAAAAAAAAAGAGGAAAAAGGGCCTCCACCCCCCCCCCCCAAAAAAACTCGCCCCCCCCCCCCCCCCCCCCCCCCCCCCCCCCCCCACCCCCCCCCCACATGTGTCTGACTCACTGTATTTACAAAACAAAACTTGCACTAAATGCCTGGGGTCTCTGAAGCCAAACTGCAGGGGCAAAGAAGCCAGATACATTATATACTAGTAGAAATGGCAGTTCCCTACAAGAGCATCGGACAGACGCCGCAAGGAGGCCAAAAAGAGGTGAGGGAAAGTGAGTTTAAATGTTTTTTTAGTTTTTTAGGTCCCCTGGGCCTACACCTATTATACTGTGGAGACGCCAGGGCAGTGGCGTAACTAGGAATGGCTGGGCCCCAAGGCGAACATTTGACTTGGGGACCCCCCCGACCCTGACCGACCCCCCGCACAAACCACATTCCTGCACACACTATTATGCCCCATAGTGGCCCCTGCACACACTATTATGCCCCATTGTGGACCATCCATGAATAATTATTATATCTTTTCAGACCACAGAGTATAATGATCAGAGACCCAGGGGAGCATACAAACATAAAAAATAGTGTTACTTACCTCTTCCTGGCTCCGATGCACTCCCCGCTGTTTTTGGCCATCTTCAATGTTGGTACAGACATCACTGAAACAGGCCTGCGTCGCGACGCATAATGACGCAGGCCCGGCCCACGTGATGTCTGGGACTACACCAAATAGGCCTAAAGTCTGCGGAGCGCAGGAGAAGTAAGTAACATTGTTTTTTATGATCCCTTACCTCCCCTGGCCCTCCAATCATTATACTTGGGGGTCTTTTCAGATAATCATAGCAGTGTTTGTGGGGGTTCGCGCGCACGCAGCCTCACTTACCAATCCCCACTCCTGCTCACAGCCACCTACGCTTCCGCAGAATGGGAAGTGCAGGCGGCCGTGAACAGGAGCGGGTATCGGTAAGTGAATAGGGCCCGTTAGGTAACAGCCTATTAAAAAAAAAAAAAACATCAGGGGCCTGCTGGGCCCCATAATGTCCCGGGCCCTGTGGCAGACGCTACCGCTGCTACTCCGGTAGTTACACCTCTGCCCCAGGGTATAATAATTTTAGTTAGTCTGACACGTTAAAAACCGAACACTTTGGGATATTCGGGTTGAACCCGACCGATGACGAAGCCATTCACAAATCTCTATTCACAAACAACCTATCTGGTGTGCACAATGATAACTACAAAGGTTAGGATGGAGTTATATGACATGTACATGTTCTGTATAGATGGAGGGTGAACCTCAGAACCAAAAACATAGGAGTATTCATTTAGTGGGTGTGATTTGGGTTCTCCCTTAATTTAGGGCTCTTGGGGTCTGTTAATATTTAAGGGGTGTGGGAAATCTGTATTATTTTGTAGTTCTTTATTTATTACATTGAGCCTGCATTTTATTAGGTGCCTGAGCTATCTTTATTTAGTCTGGTCTGGAGTCTATATTTTTCTATTGGGTCTGGTTGGAGTTTGCATTTTTGTATCCCACCCTACTGTATACATGTGCACTGAAATTAATATAATATTCTGTGAAAAACATAAGTTTAAGCAAATGTCCCAACTTTCACAGGACTGAAAGAGGGACAAAATCTGCAAATTAAGATATTGCCTCCAGCCCCATCCATGCTCACTTTGGCTCTGCCCATTGTCATGCATATCCCATTGTGCCCTTATACAGTATAATGTCCTCTTGTAGCCCCTACATTATAATGCCCCCTTTGCATTGTGGACGCCAAAGTATAATGTCCCCCTCAATGTAGCTGTACACTGTCCATCTCAATGTGGCCCCCACAGTATAATGCCCTTCTTAAAGGGGTTTCTGGAGAGTATTAATTCACTTACCTGATGGACCCATGGGTTCTGGCGACATCATGACCCCTGAGCCTCATTCGGCCTCTCAGGTAATTAATTACCTGTAAGGTCAGGGAAGGAGGGAGTGGAAGGACCCAGTGGGTTGTGATGTTGCCGGGACCCCTAGGTCCATCATCAACATCCCTGGAACCAGGTAAGTAAATTAATACTCTCCATGCAACTCCTTTAATATGGCCCAAAATATAATGCCTCCCCTTAATGTGGCCCCCACATAAAAATGCAAAACAAAAAAAAATAAAACTAATACTCACCTCGTCCCATACACCTGCAGTCCACTCCTATCTCTCCTGTCCGGAGCTTCAGAAGCTGAACAATATATTGTTACAAAATATTCCTCTCCTATCAATACACATTAGGGAAGAACCCTATTAATTGTGGAGTACTTTTCTCTGTGCTGTTTTAGGTGGAAACCAGGCGGAAACCCGACGGACCTCATTATACATTATAGTCTTATTAAGTCTATCTGCTTTTTAAACGGATAGGGTTTCCATCTTTCAGCAACCCAAGCAGACCCGAAGGATGGAAACCCGTGTGAACCTTGTATAAGTCTTACTCGTCTGTCGAGAGGACTTAGTTTTACAGCTCAAGCCCCATTTCCCTATTATGCTGGAAGCTATGAGGTTCATAGGACTGCTGAGACCAATCACTGGCCTCAGTGGTCGTTGGAGAGGGATCGGCGATGTCACTCACATATGTCACTGGTTCCTTAGCGACTATTGACGGCTGAAGCCAGCGATTGGTCTCAACAGTCCTGTGACCCTCTCCATTTCCGGCACAGGAAGGAAAGGGGTTCGGGACTATACGATGGAGTATGGGGATAAATGAGTATGACATTCTTTTTTTTTTTTTTTTACATACAGTATACCCTAGCAGCCCCTGCTATAATTCCTGGACATCTCCTTTAAGAGTTTCCCAACTTGTGCAGACTGAATAGTAATGGAATATATGGCCGGCATATTACTTCTGCCTGATGTTAAACTTTACTGGAAACTGGACGTCCTCCTTCAGAAGAATGAAGTTTTCAGTATTGTTATGTCTGGGCATTCGCACTGCAGAACAAATTACATTTTGCGGCTCTACTTTCCACATCATGTGTCATTTTCTGTTTTGCCATAAAGAGATTTTATGTTGGCTGGGTTCAGTTCTAATAAATAGCGAGCCGTGGCTCTAGATCAACTCTAATCCAGAAGAGATCGGTTCTGTTTTCCTCCATATAATGCCTTATGGACTTTTCTTGTCTGGTACTTTATAAGCAAAGTTTAGTGGAGTGAATATCCCAGAAAATACCACATCTTCTTTGTCGGTTGTCAAAAAATATCACCGCTACAACAGATTAGTCATCCTAGCCGGTTTCCTTGACCCATTAGTGTTACTCATGTCAGAGTAGACATCGTTTACCATATTTGATGTGTAGATCTAAGGTCCATACATCGGAGAATCAACCAATCCAGACCAATACAGGAGGTAAGCAGGGGCTAGCCTTTGGAGCATAGCTATGGTTGGAATGGGGATATCTATTATCAATGGTGCAATTGTTGCTGCCATTATAGGAGGCATGTCTTGCAGACAGTATTTGGGGATCTGTGATGGACACTCTGGATGTACCTCTGTAGCAGACAACATAGTAGTTTGTGATATAAAATTCTATAAATTCCATACATGTAGTTATTTTTGGTATTTTATCACTGTCCAGTTCCATTCAAATCGGGTAGTAGATAAGCTCCAGAGAAATATTACTGGGCACAGACATTGTTGTGTCTGGTACAACTCGAGGGGTGGAGACACTTTAGAGACTCTAGTCCCCTAAACCCTACTGATCACATTATGTATACATTTGCAGCATTGTTTTAACTACTAAATTGTATAAATTGCAGGCTAAAAATCTTTTTCGGAATTGGGTTTAATTATTTTTTTTCTTTGGCTTCTATAGCTACAGGTATAAGCACCATAATACAAGCTGCTCTCCTATCTAATTCGTCGGGGTGAATGCTTGATCTCCGCCTTGCTCAGACCTCTCCTGAAAGATATTTTGGAGCTCATTCACATGTCAGAGCAGACCTCGGTTACCATATTTGATATATAGACGTGAGGTTCATACATCGGAAAATCAACCAATTTTTTTTAAATATTTTCAAACATGGTCTGTGTATGAGCTGTATTCACCTAGCAATATATTTATCTGTGATATTGGGAGTCCCTGCCTCTCAGCCTCATACTATCACTGGGAAGCAGGGACTCCTTACATCACAGATAGCTATAACACTTTAAGAGTCCATCTCCCAGTACAAAGTTCAGGTTGGAAAATAGGGCTCATACACGGACTGAGTTTTGAAGTTGAAATTTTTCTGGCCATAAATCAATCTAAAAGTTTTGTTTAGAAAAGTAGAAAGTAAGTCTAGAGAAGGAGCTTTCAGGTTAGACGACCTGATGGATTAGTTAAGGAATGATATTCTACAGTTTGTATCGTAGTACCTATACATATAGCTTTAATTAAAATTTATTTAAGTGATTTTTAGCCCAAAATACATACAGCTTATGTATAAAAAAAAAATCACATCAAAGCTGTGCATAGCCTTCAATTCTAAATTCTAAGGCTTGTCCATCAATATAAACTCCATGTAGACCACTGTAATGCACTGCAGGAACAGAATCTAAAGGCACATCTAGATGTGTGGGATTTGCATATCGCAAGAATTTTACCATGGCCGAAATATGAGCATAAGTCTGTGTGCTGTGAGTGTGCAACAGATCCACTGGATTGTCTTGGATCAGAAGTAGATACAGTTGTATACAGTGTGGACAATGCTCTATAGACTAAATACATCTGCAGCAGCTACATAAATCTCTCTAGTAGTTTGCTTTAGGGTATCAGCATGGTGTCCAGGCTGTCTCGCTCATAGAGCATTGCGTAAACTGAATGCAACTGTATCCAGAGGTGTGTTAGAATGGGAATGGGAGAGGAGGGGTATTGGTGAAGTGAGTATAATTTATTTTATAATTTTACAGTTTTGAACCTTTTTTCAAAAATTTAAATAATCTGGAAAACCCCTTTAAGGCTGGGACCCCATGTGGCTTAAACGCTACAGTTTTGCCGCAGTGTAAACGTTGCAGCAAAAACTGTGGCTTTTACAGCCCCTGCAAAGTGAATCGCATCCACACATTGCAGAAAAATACAGGCAGCGGAAATGCTGCGATTTCCAAAACCGTTGAAAATACCTACAATAACACCGGCGGTTTCCCTATAGGTATAATTGAAACGTTTCCACCATGGTTTTCCCCGCAGAGCCTTTTCGCTATAGCCCGCTACGTGGGGCCTTAGCCTTAAGCTTTATTGACCTAAACTGGTAAATCCTTTGAATAATAGGGGATTACTATATACAGTAAAGTTATCCCAAAGTTGGAGCTTCACTTTCCGGAGTATGACATAATGATGGCATATAGCTCTATATTAACACTATACACATGGAGGGATATATATTATTTGAGCAGAAATCAACATCAAGTTTTATGACTACACCTTTATCACACTGTCCTGTAAATCGTGCAAAATTTATCCAAAATGTACACATTGTTTCGTAAAATTTCAACAATTTGTTCCACTCAACTCACTTGTATTCATAATGTCCAAATATCAACAAAAAATCTGTTGAAAACAACAAAAAAAGTTATGATTTTAGGCAAAAACACTACATAAATAAAGGTGTAAACTCTAAATCAAAAGGCAAAATAAGGCACATTTTTCACCCAGACAGATAACTTCCCCTCATTGATTCTAGAGGGCTTCAATATAGGCATTAATTCTCATTCATGATATTTTGTTTTATAATTGGATTGTGCTTCTGGCAACCATCTGAGGGCCAAATCTTCTTCCATGACATAATTATTAGAGATGAACGACCTCAAGAGATTTGTTTCGATAAATATTCATGAGGTTCGGTCCTTTGGTTCGTTTTGGGCCAAACTTATTTGTCACGAACCGGAAGTACTATTATTATATTGTGGAGTCTCCTCAGACCCTAGGGTATAATAAGTGGAGGCCCAGGAGAGGTGAGTAAAAATAACAAACAGTTATACTCACCTCTCCTGGGCATCCTTGCAGCTTCTGGCAGTCCCCTCGCATTCTCTTCAGGCCACTTTTGGCCTTTGGCTGACAACATGTGCACTGTGATTGGGCCTCAAGACACTTTCACCCAGACCCCTATAATAGTGTTTTGTGGGCAACGAACGCCAACAGTTTCGGGCTCAAGTCGAGCCCAATACTTTTGAAAAATTCTGGTTGAATCCAGTTCGATCCGTTTTGCTCATCCCTAATAAATATATACAATTCTGGAAACCCAAGCAGAACATGTGGAATGAGAAATAATCTGAGCGTAGCAATTTCAGAATTGCTAAAAATCTGCTGTGATACGTAATAATTGTTTATCATGATAGTCGCTATTAGGAGGGATTACATGGGATTTTTTTGTTGACTTTTACCTCTAGTTTTGCATGTCCTTACATTAGGAAGTTTTATGAGGTGAGCCGGGCTATATGGGTTGAACGTTGTGGTCGGACATCAGGTTACAGAAATAAAGTTACCAACACTCTTTTCGCCTTTTTTTTTGGCTCGGGCATTTCGCCGAGTCTGTGGGAGTACACAAACTATGAGAGATGATTTAAGTTTCAGCCTTCAAGCCTACTATTTTTCATCAGCCGAAGACAGACAAAATGGGATTCTTTAAATCTTCTCTTCGTAACCCACACAATAAATATATGAAGAAAACACATGACTTTCCCATCTTCATTGTTACTTACATTAAATGTGCTTTAAAGCTGAGCTCAACTCAGATCTGGAAATTCAGGTATCACTGCACTTACTCTTTCTCCAGTCCTTTAATATTGACAGCTTAACTTATTCCTCCAGGACCCCTACTAACCTGTATAACGTAGGGGCCACAGCACTGTACAAGCACCATTGTCTGCTAAGGTAAGCTGGCGCCTGGTACCACAACAATCGAATGTATTGATGGCCTATTCTAAGGAGAGATCCTTTACCCCCTTTAGGACCAGAAGACTTTAGTCCTAAAGACAAAATATTTTTTGTTAAATTTTTTCATAAGTATATAAAGGGTTGTTTTTTGTGGGGCAAGTAATATTTTAGAATTGTAACATTTTAGGGTACCTATAACTCATTCTTTTATTGTTTATGCCATTCATTGTAAAACATAAATAGCTAGAGAAAGTACCCGGCATTGTCCGCATATAAAGTGCGGGTGAAAAGGATCTCACCGAAGTCAGAAGATCAGGTGATAGCTGCGCCCAATATGTTATGTGCCCAAAAACCATAAGATGTAATGGGGATGATTTATCATCACACTAAAATGAGGCAATTGCCCATAAAAATAAATTTTTCATCTGTCCAAGTCCCCTTTAAAAAAAAGAATTAGTCTGATTGGTAGTTATAGACAAGTGATTCACTGTACCTTTCCATGGAATATGCAGTAAAGTGCACAACCTGCTAGTGACAGATAAAAAACATAAAAAATAAAAATTCTAGAGACTGTGCCAACCAAAGGCTGATATGGTTACCAATCCTGCGATGTGATGACTTGAAGTAATATATATACAATACAGTAAGAAAGTGCTGTATAGATGTATATTTACAATCCTCTGATAATGGTTGATAATGGAGAGCGACAGTGAGAGAGTGCTTCAGTCCTCTGATAATGGTGTATGTCAGTGAGGCTATTAAGAATAAACCTACAAGCTTCTATTGGCTAATACAGGTCATGTGAAGTGATGTACAGGAAGGTCATTGATGTGCAAGCCAGTGATGCTATATTTACTTTTGTGAATATGTCGAGAACGGTAGGTCCTATGGAGTCGAAACGAGGTCCAAAACATTCGGAAGCACCTGATTTATGTATGTGCCAAATTTTGGTGCAGATTGGTCCAGTTGTTTGGACATGCATAAAGAACAGACATCAGACAACAACAGACATCCAAAATGTGTGTGTGTGTATGTATATATGTATGTATATATATATATATATATATATATATATAGTATACAGTGCCTTGCGAAAGTATCCGGCCCCCTTGAACTTTTCAACCTTTTGCCACATTTCAGGCTTCAAACATAAAGATATAAAATTTTAATTTTTTGGTGAAGAATCAACAATAAGTGGGACACAATTGTGAAGTGGAACGAAATTTATTGGTTATTTTAAACTTTTGTAAAAAATAAAAAACTGAAAAGTGGGGCGTGCAATATTATTCGGCCCCTTTACTTTCAGTGCAGCAAACTCACTCCAGAAGTTCAGTGAGGATCTCTGAATGATCCAATGTTGTCCTAAATGACTGATGATGATAAATATAATCCACCTGTGTGTAATCAAGTCTCCGTATAAATGCACCTGCTCTGTGATAGTCTCAGGGTTCTGTTTAAAGCGCAGAGAGCATCATGAAGACCAAGGAACACACCAGGCAGGTCCGTGATACCGTTGTGGAGAAGTTTAACCCCTTAACGACTTAACATGAGTCGCATGACGATGTATGGAGAGCGCTCAGGAGCTGAGCGCTCTCCATACACCGCGGGTGCCGGCTGTATAATACAGCCAGGACCCGTCGCTAACAGCAGCGATCGGTGCCTGCACCGATCACGGCTGTTAACCCTTTAGATGTCGCGGTCAAACGGGACCGCAGCGTGTAAATAGCGCAGCCGCCATGGGCGCCGCCATTTTTCCCCCATCGCCGCCCTCCAGAACGTCATCAGAGGGCGGTGCTTGGTTGCCTATTGAAGGCTCCCAGGCCTGTCATTACATTACAGCTATTACGCGATGCCAGAGGCAGCGTCTAATAGCAGTGAAGGCACTTTACTATTCACTGCGATACAGTAGTATCGCAGTGAATAGTATGATCGATCAGACTCCCTAGGTTTCAAGGTCCCTAGAGAGTCTGATCATACAAGTAATAGTAGAAAAAAAAAAGTTTTTAAAAGTATGAAAAAATAAAAAAAAAAACACAAAAGTTCAAATCACCCCCCTTTCCCTAGATCAGATATAAATGTAAATAAACAAAAGTAAGCATAAACACTTTAGGTATCCCCGCGCTCCAAAATGCCCGAACTATTAAAATATTAAAATATTTATCCCATACGGTGAACGGCGTAGCGGGGAAAAAAAATCAAAATGGCCAAATAGCGTTTTTTTCAACACTTTGCCTCCTATAAAAAATTGAATAAAAAGTGATCAAACCATCAGATCTTTCCCCAAATGGTATCAATAAAAACATCATGTTGTCCCGCATAAAAAGACACCTTACCCAGCTCCATACATGTAAATATGAAAAAGTTACAGGTGACACAATACGGCGACGCAAAATTTTTTTTTCTATTTAGCAAAGTTTAAAATTTTTTAAAAGGTATCAAAACATTACAAATACTATATAAATTTGGTATCGCTGTGTTCGTACTGACCCGCAGAATACAGGTAACATGTCATTTTTACCACACAATAAATGCTGTAAAAATTAAACCCATATGAATTTGGTGCAAATGCAGTTTTTCTCCAATTGCACCTCATTCTGAATATTTTTCCAGCTTCCCAGTACATTGCACAGCATATTGAATAGTGACATTACAAAGTACAATTTGTTTCGCAAACAATAAGCCATCATGTGACTCTGGGAATTGAAAAATGAAAAAGTTATGGCTCTTGGAATGTGGGGAGGGAAAAATGAAAATGCAAAAACAAAAAATGGCCCGGTCATTAAGGGGTTAAAGCTGGATTTGGATACAAAAAGATTTCCCAAACTTTAAACATCCCAAGGAGCACTGTGCAAGCGATCATATTGAAATGGAAGGAGTATCAGACCACTGCAAATCTACCAAGACCCGGCCGTCCCTCTAAACTTTCATCTCAAACAAGGAGAAGACTGATCAGAGATGCAGCCAAGAGGCCCATGATCACTCTGGTTGAACTGCAGAGATCTACAGCTGAGGTGGGAGAGTTTGTCCATAGGACAACAATCAGTCGTACACTGCACAAATCTGGCCTTTATGGAAGAGTGGCAAGAAGAAAGCCATTTCTCAAAGATATCCATAAAAAGTCTGGTTTAAAGTTTGCCACAAGCCACCTGGGAGACACACCAAACATGTGGAAGAAGGTGCTCTGGTCAGATGAAACCAAAATCCAACTTTTTGGCCACAATGCAAAACGATATGTTTGGCGTAAAAGCAACACAGCTCACCACCCTGAACACACCATCCCCACTGTCAAACATGGTGGTGGCAGCATCATGGTTTGGGCCTGCTTTTCTTCAGCAGGGACAGGGAAGATGGCTAAAATTGATGGGAAGATGGATGGAGCCAAATACAGGACCATTCTGGAAGAAAACCTGTTGGAGTCTGCAAAAGACCTGAGACTTGGACGGAGATTTATCTTCCAACAAGACAATGATCCCAAACATAAAGCAAAATCTACAATGGAATGGTTCACAAATAAACGTATCCAGGTGTTAGAATGGCCAAGTCAAAGTCCAGACCTGAATCCAATCGAGAATCTGTGGAAAGAGCTGAAAACTGCTGTTCACAAACGCTCTCCATCCAACCTCACTGAGCTCCAGCTGTTTTCCAAGGAAGAATGGGCAAGAATTTCAGTCTCTCGATGTGCAAAACTGATAGAGACATACCCCAAGCGACTTGCAGCTGTAATCGCAGCAAAAGGTGGTGCTACAAAGTATTAACTTAAGGGGGCCGAATAATTTGGCACGCCCCACTTTTCAGTTTTTTATTTTTTACAAAAGTTTAAAATATCCAATAAATTTCGTTCCACTTCACGATTGTGTCCCACTTGTTGTTGATTCTTCACCAAAAAAATTAAAATTTTATATCCTTATGTTTGAAGCCTGAAATGTGGCAAAAGGTTGAAAAATTCAAGGGGGCCGAAAACTTTCGCAAGGCACTGTATCGCCTAATTTCTTCACTCTTCCACTACTTTCTATGGCTAACATGTTACAACATTATACTACTATAAATAAAAATGTACAGTGCTTAACACAAAAAAATATGTAATAAGAAAGACATACACATACAAACAATGTAAAATAAGATAGAAATAAAAAAGAACAGACCTCTACTTATTATAGACCACAGATTATAATAGTGTTTCATGGGTGCTTAACTCCAAAAATTTTGGGTCTGGGGCGAGCTCAAAACTTGGAAATCTGAATCACTTTTCCCATTCTCTGTGGAATATGATGGCGCTATACAAGTAAGCATAAATAAAAATAAAAAATAATTCTAAGCAGAAAAATTTATATGGCGCAATACAGCCAAATAATATGGCATGGCTTTAAATTGATTTTGAATTGACGCAGGATAAACTGCTGTTTACCTGGCAAAATTGCGTAGCCATAAACAATTATCTAAAAAAATACAATGGGCAATGAAATGAAAAAGTTATTTAGGTTTTTTTCATCGGTGATAATGATAGTCTTGTTATCCTTCATAGCAATAGTTAGACTAAAATAGTTTGGGATCCTAAATTTATAAGTGTTTTTGTTTCTTTTGCATTGCCCTTCTTGGACACATTACTTTACTGTATGCTTGGCGTATTATAATTGTACTAGAGCAATGAAATGTCCTAGTTGGCTGTTACATTCATTGGTAATACTTTATCATGCAGATAGTTGGGGATTGGCAATAGTTCTTCGATCCCAGTTCAAAATGATGTGGCTACTGATCTAAAGAGAAAAAACAAAAACAAAAAAAAACAAGAAAAGAGACGAAAGGGTTTCCATGGCTGCAAGTGATCTCATGTTCCCACCACTACTGCAAGGCAACAATTCCTGGATATACCAGGGCCCACGAACCTCGGCCATCAAGACAGATCAAATAATTTTATGGAAAAGACAAACCACTCGCCACCAGGGATTACAGAATCCACAACCACCCCTTCCCCTTTGGACTCCACCAGGTAATTTACTCCTCTCCCCACCCACTAGTCACCAGAGATCATAGTTAGCTATTAAAACGTTTAGTTTTCAAATTTTTTTATTTTAAATTTTTGTCAAAATTCTATTTAATTCATTTTGTTTTTCCACATAATACAAAAGTAATTGTTATCTTGTTGCACTCCATGGAGAGATACATTGCAGACTTGACATTTGGAGGAAAAATCTGTAGTGTCTTCACACTTGGAAAAAAATCAACATTTCCCCTTGGCAAACATACGTAACTTGCTTCTCGGAGCTGGATCACCTCATCTTTAGCTGGACGTGCCTCGTTTTGGCCCGAGCATTGCTGACACAGTGAGGTTAAAAATGTTGAGGTTAAATAATCTGCAGTGCCTTTGGGGTTTGCAAGCACAAACAATGTGGAATTTAGTTAACACTCACATATATTTTTTTAGCACATTCTTCATGAGAATTTTTTGTGTTGCTGCAGATCCTTTACATAGAAAACATAGAATTGTGCAAGAATTTAGGTCACTTTAAGTGTTACAGGAAATATTAATGATGTATTTGGTGGAAGTTCCAAAACTGTCAATTTCTATACTAAAGTGTGTAAATATAATGTAAAAAAAAAAAAGTAAATTTTTTTTTAGTGCTTTGTGGGATAAAAACTTTTTTGTTAAAATTTTGAGTTGTGGAAGAAGATAGACCATGGGTCATAAAATCCTTGTTTTTTTCCATACTGCATACAATTGGTAAAAATATGGAGGGTATCAAAGAACATCATATTGGCAGATGGCCTTCTCACAATACAGAAGTTTACTGACTTGTAAGCCAAACGTCTGGATCCGCCCCCACACATCTCACACATGATTAACTTTATCCACATATGGGAATTTAAAGGGATACTAATGTTAAAAAAATAAGCAAAAATTTTTTAAAATAATTTAAACTACATTCCCCTATATTCTATTCTCCTTTTGCTCATTGTGGGTCTGCCCCATTTCACAATCCAAATAGTGAAAAATAAAAATGCCTTTTAGCCTCCCCCATCTTCTCTCACACAGAATTATTATGTAGGGGGAAAGAAAGCTTGAGAAAAAGTGGTGAGCCTGAAGATGCTTTATGTTTACTTTAAAAAAAAAAGTAAAAATAAAGTAAAAAAAAAAATGTTTTTAATATCTTTTTTTAAATTTAGATTTACATTTGTTTTTGTTTTTTTTTATCGATAAAATTGAGAAAGGGGACAGAAAGGAAAAGAGGGGGGGGGATAAAAATACTTGTATTACAAACTTAACAGTCTGAAATAGCAGGTCTAAAGGAAAACAGACAATAATCATATATTGTTTAAGAACAACCCTAAATGTGGCATGACATGATCCAACAGGTTTACAAAAAGATTATTTGGATAAATGTAGGGCAACAATTTTTATAGGGGAAGCCAACTTAATATGAAAAAGAAAACCTTAGACGTACAGTAATACAGCTTGCCAGTATCTTTTATGCGTACATAAACCATAAGTCTGAAGGTTCTCTTTATGTTACTAAATGTTTGCTCCGTTGGTTATTGCACATGTTTCTGGATATACAACTTTTTGTATTTGTTCTTTATGAATGTTTTTCACTTGTATTATTTAATTTTGGTATGTTTTTCTTTCATTTTGGTCACAGCTAGCGCCTGGGGGGACATTGTTAGGAGTAATGGAGTCTTCAACAACAAGCAGATGCCCACATCAAAGCAGTGGATGGGCAACATGCTACACGCTAAGGCTGAATTAATTTATTTGCCTGCAAGGTCCTTTGTTGGCAAGAACATAAATGCTTTGGCTTCCCCCTCTGACTTCAAGTTAAAATTTGGTGTCCTGTTATATTTAAAAGGGTATTCCGGGACTTTTATATTGATGGCTTATCTTTAGGACACACCCCATTGGTCAACTGATTGAAGGGACCACTGTACTGTATATTACTTTACTGTATACCAGGCACGGTGTTGTACATAGCATAGTGGATGTACTTGGAATAGCACCTTGGCCCCAATCACTTGAATGAAATGGAAAAGGCGGCCTTAGTTCTCACCTGAGTGATACGGCCCCTTCAGTCATCTGATTGGTGGGAGCAATATGTGTCAGACTCCACCGATCTGGCATCCTGATGATAGGCCACAAATATAAAAGTCCCAGAATATCCCTTTAATAGTTATTGTTATGTTGGGAATTATACAGGTACCAGCAGTCCAGCGAAGTCCGATTCAAAACCAGGGCCAAATTCTGCTGTGTGAACATACTCTAAGACTCTAAGAACATACTCATGACCTGTGCCTTCCATTATCTCAGCCCTAAATGAGGCAAAATCTTGAACTAATTTGTATAATTATAATAAAAAATAATGAATCAATATAAATCTATACAAGCTATAAAAAACATACAGCAGTATATTATATACACACGTGGACAAAATTGTTGGTACCTCTCATTTAATGAAAGAAAAACCCACAATGGTCACAGAAATAACTTGAATCTGACAAAAGTAATTTGCCAAACTACATGTTGACAAGCCACAAAGCTTCTGGTAGAATGTCCTATGGACAGATGAGACAAAAATCTAAATTTTTGGCAAGGCACATCAGCTCTATGTTCACAGACGGAAAAATGAAGCATTTCTTGAAAAGAATACTGTCCCTACTGTGAAACATGGAGGAGGCTCTGTTATGTTCTGGGGCTGCTTTGCTGCATCTGGCACAGGGTGTCTTGAACCTGTGCAGGGTACAATGAAATCTCAAGACTATCAAGGGATTCCAGAGAGAAATGAGCTGCCCAGTGTCAGAAAGCTTGGTCTCAGTTGCAGGTCATGGGTCTTGTAACAGGATAATGACCCAAAACACACAGCTAAAAACACCCAAGAATGGCTAAGAGGAAAACATTGGACTATTCTGAAGTGGCCTTCTATGAGTCCTGACGTAAATCCTATTGAGCATCTTTGGAAGGAGCTGAAACATGCCATCTGGAAAAGACACCCTTCAAACCCGAGACAACTGGAGCAGTTTGCTCATGAGGAGTGGCCAAAATACCTGCTGAGAGGTGCAGAAGTCTCATTGACAGTTACAGGAATCGTTTGATTGCAGGGATTGCCTCAAAAGGTTGTGCAACAAAATATTAAGTTAAGGGAACCATCATTTCTGTCCAGACCTGTTTCATCAGTTTTCTTTTTAAAAAAAAATTCTGTTGAAGCCTGGTTGAAAAGCAATGTCTGACTTTCATTTGTTAATTTTCATAGAATTTTTATATATTATTACTTTTGTCAGATTCAAGTTATTTCTGTGACCATTGTGAGTTTTTCTTTCATTAAACGAGGGGTACCAACAATTTTGTCCACATGTGTATACTGTACTGTATCATCTACTCTTCATCCAGAAGGCCCATATTGTTGTATATCTGGCACAGTAAATGGGTTATGATTAAAGATGAGTGAACCTCAGAAGAATTGTTTTGTCCTGTTTTCGGACGAAGAGAACCCCCAGTTTGGTTCGAACTTGTTCAGATAAAGCCAAAAGACAAATTATTATACTCTGGGTTCTCTGGAGAACCAGGAAAGGTGACAAAAATAAAAAAATATTTATACTCACCTTCTGTTATCTCTTCTGGTCTCTCTTTGTCTTCCTCCTCCGGGCAGATGACATCACAGAAGACTGTCAGAGCTGGCATCTGGTGCTCTTCTGTGACGTTATGTGCCTGGGGTCACCACAGAGGCCTGTGATTGGGCCTCAGCGGTGACAAGGGCATGCCGAGTATCAGGACGTCACAGAAGAGCACCAGACACTGTCTCTGACACTTTTCTGTGACATCATCCACCTGGAGGAGAAAGACACGGATTGCCAGACACCACAAGGAGGCCCAGAAGAGGTAACAGAAGGTGAGTATAATTGTTATTTTATTTTTATCACCTACCCTGGGCCTCCATCTATTATCCTCTGGGGTCTGAAACCAAACAATTTGGAATGTTCAGGTCGAACCCGGCGAGTTGATTCGACCATCAATAGTTATGATCTTTAAACAAAATTTGATAATCGCTAAATGGCTTCTGAGTAAATTCTTCAAACATCTTGTTTTAACCATTATTTCTATATTTATTAATGGGATTTCCCATGCTTGAAAAAAATCTAATCTCTCTATATGTGTTAATATGTATAAAATTTTGGAAATCCCCCCGACATTCCAGGGTTTCAGCCTTTGTTTATAATGCCGTTGCCATCCCAACATTACATATCGGCCAATCAGTGGCCACAGTCAGGACAACATGTCATCGATGAACTGGCGTATATGCAGAATGACCGGGACCACAGAACTGGCAGTCCAGAGTGTCAGGGGATTTGAAAGATTAGTACTGTATGTAATATTTTTGTCATTTTAACACATCGTTTTCCTGATTCCAGTCTAGAGGTTATATGGCCTTTATTAAACTCAGAAAACAAAATGAACAATGAGCCTATTTTATATCAAGTGTCATATTTGTGGAGTTTGTAATATTAAATACATTTGTTTATTTGAACATTACAACTGGCCAAGCACATTTTGTGCAAATAGGATGTGCAAATAGTGTCCCATTGAAATTAGTGGTTAACTCCAACTCCAAGATGTTATTAAAAACATGGACTATTGCCCGGAGAAGCATCAAATCATCAGCAAGTAAAGTAGGGATCACCTTCCATTTCTGCAGTCTGGTTACAAAAACAGACAATGTTACATTAACAATGGTTACAGATTAGTAAGTAACAGCGACAGATATGAAAGTGCGAAAACCATACGACAAAGATCTCTTCTCAAAAACATGAGCATGGAAATCAGAACTGGCCATAAAATTGGCTGCGTTGGCATCTCCGTGTGGAATCAGTTTTGTGATCCCTCTAAAGATCATAAAAACTGATTAGAAGGGGTCAATTAAAAAAACCCATTCATTACAATCCTCAGGTCGGCAATTTACTGCAACCTACTGTACCACTTCTGCAATTTCACAGGTAGACTCTTGTCTGCTTAAATCAGTGCTGATGCTGCTGTAATCACATGACTTAACTAGCAAGCTACTAGCTCGCTATAAACATATTCACATTATTTTAGCTACATGTAAATATTTAAGCAAGGCTACTCTCAAAGTTGCTTAAATTATGTTTTATGAGATTTCAGTCTTCAATTGTTTGATATGTACATTTAATAATCTTGTATCATCAGATTATATATTGTATTTTAGACATAAAAACAAAAACTTCACTAATACGTAGTATTTGCTGATGACTGGACACATAAGGTTTGCTGTCAATAATGAAAACATGAATTATGTATTTTTAATGAACTGTAACCACTATCTGTTCTACAATAATTGCTTCAATTCTTTCAGGAACTCGTCTACACTAATCCTGGCCGTTCTCTGCTCTCATATGACTACCAATAACATCCATCTTCTTTTGGACCTAAGGTCTCGCAGAGAGTTACGGTGTACCTGTTGTTTCATTTGACTTTTCAGGATAAGCTGACATGTGTGCACATAAAGAGTAACATGATTTCTGTCTTTTATATGACTTCTATTTTGCATTTTTAGTAATTTTCCATACTGCAAGTTCTATCTGTAGTTTGCAGTTCTCTCTGAGCTGTGTGTAGACTAGCTGTCATACACTATTCAAAGTACTGTACGTAGAGCATAATCTACTCTATATCTGTCTCTGTCACTCCAAAAAGCTCCAGGACTATGCAACACATATGTAGAGAGGTACTGACCTGATGTGATTAAAGGACTTCAGTCATCAAGCAAAGTTTCATACTCCATAGTCTAAGCCTGTGTTTCTGCTTATATTTCCAGCTCTTCCTGCTCACTCCTCCCCTCTCAATTGACTTCAATAGACATATGTAAACTCAACTCAACCAACTGAAGGTACTATATATATATAGCAGAGATTTTCAGAGTGAACGTCAGTTTGGCAAACAGTATGATAAGAGTATTATACAGAGGTCACCATGAAGTGGGCTTATACAGTGAATAAAATATATACTGAGAACCTCAAGTTTGTTTTTATAGATAGATCACTGTATAACAGGATGTGCCATCCATGGTTTTTTTTTGTAAAATGTTGGTGTATAAAATGAAGTTTTACAGCATTTATGAATTTTCATGTACAGTATCTTTGTGGAGTTTTTCCCCTCACTGAAGCTAGAGCCCAGTCACAGTCATTGTTTATTCACGCATGCTCACTCACATTACATTTCCCTCATTATCAATAACTAGCTTTCAAATTGCACAGGCAGACTCTGCCTGCTTCAGTCAGTGCTGATGCTGCTGTAATCACATGGCTTAACTTGCAAACCATTCACATTATCTCTTTTCTTATAAAGCTTTAAGCAAGTCTATTATGAAAGTTGCTTAAAGCGCACCTCCAGTGTGCCATCCGTGCCATTTTCCCATCGGCTGGTTGATGCACACGTTCGTGTGCATGTGACCTTAGTCAGTTTTTTAGAAATATTGGACTCATTTATAAAACAGTGAGTGTATAAGCTCCCATTAGCAGAAGAATTTTTATAATTTAACTATGGGTGTGTGCATAGGACTTATAGATCGGTACATGGATAACATGGTGACATGGTGTTAAAAGACGGATATTTACTTAATGGCAGCAGGGGTCAAGTTAAACTTTACTACATCTGTCCATCATTCAACCACAACATAAAAATGAATAGCACTGATTTCATTACATTAACAAGTGAGCAGTCACCTCTTGAAACTGAAAGATCTGAGCGATTTTGATGACGGACCAAGTTGTATTGACTGGATGACTGGGTCAAAGCATCTCTGAGGAGTGTTCCTGTATGCAATGGTTAGTATGTGCCAAAATCAGTGAAGTGGCAATAGGGTCAAAGGCACTGGAGTCTCACTGATGTGTGGACTATCCCATATGGCCCTTTTCCACAGAAGTGTTGCTGTAGCACAAGTTGCTGAAAAAGTGAATGCTGGACACCTTCACAAAGGTCTTGTGGAGTCCATGCATTGAAGATTCATTTTGTAATGTGTTTGGAGGAAGCGATCCCCTGAGTCAGTCTAAACTGGAAGGGAAATGACGCTTGGCATGTCATGATGCTCAGTGTGCCCATGTCACCGCTGAGGTCCAATCACAGGTCTCAATGGTGACCCCGGGTGCATGGCGTCACAGAAGACCTCCGAAAACTGCAAGGAAGTAGAGACAGAGTGCCAGACACAGCGAGGAGGCCCAAAAGTGAGCATAAATGTTTTTGTTTTGTTTTTTTCACCTCTTGTGGACCTCTGAAGACCCCGGAGTATAATAATTTACAACAAAACATGTTGTGATGGCCATTTTGGTTCAAAGCCAGTTAACTGCAAACCAATTCACCCATCTCTATGTATTATGGACATTTTTCTGTGTAATTTTATTCAACAAATCTTCATTTTTCTTACCATTGTTTCAGTTAACTCTTATCCTGTCCCCAGAAGGGAGGCAATGACTTACTAGTAATCTTTAGCCATCTATATTGCCCCATTTTAAGTTTAGTTCACCTCTCATTTTTCATCTTGTGCTGTAGGTAAGCTTTAGTTGGATTTCTGACATATATCTCTAATCAAAGACTCAAAGTACCCATGGTATAAGCATATAGTGGGATATATGCCCTACACAGACTTCCCCCTCCATCATTATAGTATCATCCAAGCATCTTGTCTCGGGGTGCTTCTTGGATGGATGAGGAGAGTTGCCTGAAGACATGTCAGATGAGCAGTGAGGATACTCCAGCTGTGAAACAGGACAGAGGCCCCTCAGAACATGCAACATGGAGAGCCAGAAGTTTGGAGTAGTAATACACTCCATGAACAGCTTCCCTGAGATTTCTGTCTTGGGCTTGAGCATCACCATGCAAGTGACGATTTTATTGAATTCCAGTGATAATTGTCCATATTTGGACATCTATGTCACCATAGCACCCTGAAGTCTCCGTTTAATGGAGGCTGATGACGGATAGCATACAATAACATCTGTCACTTATAGGCTATTAATGCTTACATTAAATTAATACCTTTTGTTATTGTACCTTGCAGGATGGAATAGTGTAGACTACTGTGCTATTCCATCCTGATATATTAGTGTTATCACAATGTATACTGAACAGATGACCAGACAAAGGACAAAAAGACACTCCTTTGGCTTCCATCTTACAATTGAAGCCTATGAGCACATTTAAAATATACACACTAAATCTGAGCATAAAAGATGTGAACCTAGCCTTATCTCTATTGCCTCTGTTCTGCTTACTCTTCCTTCACACATGCCTGTAACACACAACTTTGCTATATGCATGTTCTCACCCACACACAGCTCTGCTACCTCCATTGTTCCTACATACACAGCTCTACTGTCTCCGTGTTCTCCCAACCCACAATTCTGCTACTTGTGTGCTTCCCCCTATAGCCACAATTCTGCTACTTTCATGTTTCCTCCCTGCATACAGCCTGGAGGAACCACACACACTCAACTCTGTTAAGTCCACATTTTCCCCCACACTCTCAGCTCTGCTACCTCCACACTTCCTCCACACTTACCACTTCTACCTTAATGTTCTTCCCCTACTGGCAGCCCTGCACAGTTGTTTCCATACACGGCACTACTGTTCAAGCTCTGCCCCCTGCATGCTATTGGTCACATGACTGTGACATCATTAAAGGCCATTTTTCAGGACTGCAGTGTTCTAGCAATTAGTATTAGTGTAGAAGAAATTTCTCAACTTGACTCGCCATTCCCCGAAGGTGTTTCTACTACCTCCCAGGGGATCACGATCCACAGTTTGGGAAACAGTGTTTTAGAAGATGTACATCCGTCCCGTATTCATTCAGCAGTCAGGTAAGGCAAACAGTCTCCCAATGCGTGTGTCCAGCTGGTGCAATACACTGAAGGTATATCATGTCACCATCAAGTACATTTCAAAACCGAACTGTGCGAGTATCCAAACAGCTTGTCTGTATCAAGTTGCATAATCTGACTTTGACCTGTTATCAAATTCAGTTTAGTATTAAGCAACCTGTATTATGAATCATTAACGTCGAAATGAGCAGATGAGGCTGAAAAAGACGAGAATGTTTTATGCTTCTCTGTTTCACATTACCACTTGATCCAATTCCCCAGCCTTACATGGAGAAAAGGATATGAAATAGGACAACACGGAGTTATACTGTTTATAGCACAAAGGAAGCTTTTATTTTCTGCAGGAACAAGAGAATATCATTGGCTACATCATCGCTGGAAGACGGTGTGTTCATCTTGCCAAATGAGGCTTGTGCAAGAGTTACAACTATCCTGATAAGAAACAGTACACATGTGCAGTTCTGTAGCTGCAACGTATAACACCTGAGTTGAAATTGAAGACCTGGAAATTCAACAGGTGTTAGAGCACCACCATGTTTTCACGCCATTTGTCAGTTTTGCCCACATTTTTGGTCCATGTCTTGCCACCTGTCTTTGGAGAGGACTTGTCTATCTCTCTTGATACTTATGTTTTAGTAGACACTTGTATTATTGTTTCTTACGTTCCCCTGCTATTCACCCTGGAAATATATGAATAAAATAACAACTGAGTGTTCTTAAGAAGTGATGTCATAGTAGTGGCAAAACTAGATGAACCCCATGTCATAAGGATGTCATGATAAGAACTTTGTCTGGTCATATGAATCCTCAGGTTGCAGTTTAGGCTGGCCATACACTTTAGATAGATCTTGAATCAATGCTCATTCAGTCACCAGCTCTCTTGCCTGACTGCCCTATACATACAATGGGGAAAAAAGTATTTAGTCAGCCACCAATTGTGCAAGTTCTTCTGGTATACCCCAGGACACTTTCCTTTAGTAAGTCTCCCTGAGCCCTTAATGGTGAATGCAGGTTGGAAGACTCAGGAGTGAATGAGCAATAACTCATGGCTTTACTTGCAGAAAAATATCAATACACAACTGAGGCAAAAAAAGGTAATTAAGAACAAAACTTATTCCAGGTACTGTATATACAATTGTTAGAACAAAATGCCTGCAATGCCCAGGCTGCGGGATGCAGATCATTAAAAAGTGTCCAGTCTGACCTGAGGTAATAATTACCCTCACAGTCATCTCTATGCACACAAGTTCACAATTTGGGCAGTCCTATCACCAATTTTTAGAGATGGGTAAATTGGTTCATAATGAACCAGATTTGACCGAAATATTCCAAATTGTTCGGTTTTTAAAGAAATCGAATAAATGCTGATTCGTTTTGGACTAACAAAAATGGCCACCATATAATATACTGGAGTCTCTTCAGACCCCAGAGTGTCATAGATGAAGGCCCAGGGGAAGTGGAAAAAAAAAAAATAAAAATTCTCACCTTCCATTACCTCTTGGACTTCCTTGCAGCATCTGGTGCTCTCATGTAACGTCATGCACCCAGGGTCACCACTGAAGCTTGTGATTGGGCCACTAATGGCCACTTGCGCACACGAGGCTCCATGACATCACAGTAGAGTGTCAAACATCACTGAGGAGGTGGAGAGAAAGTTCAAGACGCTGCAAGGAGGCTCAAAAGAAGTGACGGGAGGTGAGTATAAATGTTTTTTTCATTTTTTACACCTCCCCTGGGCCTCCACCTGTTATACTCTGGGGTCTGAAGAGACCCCAGAGTATAATAATATCACTTTTCACTTTGAGATAACTTCAGCTGTGTTTGTCTTAGAGGTAGAAATTGCATAGATAGGTTCCTAGGAGTCCTGACAGTGCTCTATACTATGTTTTCTAGAAAGGATCCTAGGAGCCCTGACAGTGTTATACACTATGTTTTATAGATAGGTTCCTAGGAGCCCTGACAGTGTTATACACTATGTTTTATAGATAGGTTCCTAGGAGCTTTGACAGTGTTCTACACTATGTTTTATAGATAGGTTCCTAGGAGTCCTGACAGTGTTCTACACTATGTTTTACAGATAGGTTCCTAGGAGCCCTGACAGTGTTCTACACTATGTTTTATAGATAGGTTCCTAGGAGCCCTGACAGTGTTATACACTATGTTTTATAGATAGGTTCCTAGGAGCCCTGACAGTGTTATACACTATGTTTTATAGATAGGTTCCTAGGAGCTTTGACAGTGTTCTACACTATGTTTTTTAGATAGGTTCCTAGGAGCCCTGACAGTGTTCTACACTATGTTTTATAGATAGGTTCCTAGGAACCCTAAGAATGTTCTACACTATGTTTTATAGATAGGTTCCTAGGAGCCCTGACAGTGTTCTACACTATGTTTTATAGATAGGTTCCTAGGAGCCCTGACAGTATTCTACACTATGTTTTATAGATAGGTTCATAGGAACCCTGACAGCGTTCTACACTATGTTTTATAGATAGGTTCCTAGGAGCCCTGACAGTGTTCTACACTATGTTTTCTAGAAAGGTTCCTAGGAGCCCTGACAGTATTCTACACTATGTTTTATAGATAGGTTCATAGGAACCCTGACAGTGTTATACACTATGTTTTATAGATAGGTTCCTAGGAGCCCTGACAGCGTTCTACACTATGTTTTATAGATAGGTTCCTAGGAGCCCTGACAGTGTTCTGCACTATGTTTTCTAGAAAGGTTCCTAGGAGCCCTGACAGTGTTCTACACTATGTTTTATAGATAGGTTCCTAGGAGCCTTGACGGTATTCTACACTATGTTTTATAGATAGGTTCCTAGGAGCCCTGACAGTGTTCTACACTATGTTTTATAGATAGGTTCCTAGGAGCCCTGACAGTGTTCTACACTATGTTTTATACATAGGTTCCTAGGAGCCTTGACAGTATTCTACACTATGTTTTATAGATAGGTTCCTAGGAGTCCTGACAGTGTTCTACACTATGTTTTATAGATAGGTTCCTAGGAGCCCTGACAGTGTTATAAACTATGTTTTAAGCAAATTTAAGACTAAATTAATCTTGAGAGGTTTGTGCATCTCTACCCATTTCCTAACTGCAGAACACTGGGGCTGCCTTACTGCTAACAGGATCTCACCTTAACAATGACTACAGCTTACACTTTCTTCTCCATAACTAGGGAGACAGAGAAATCCTCACACTTCCTCCTCCCAGCTCATGAAGGAGAAGACTATCTCTTTCCCCTCTCTAGAATTTCCTAAGTCAAGGGCTGTACCATCAGCTCAGCATCCAGAAAATGGTTCGTTCCCATTAACAGTGACAACATACATAACAATATAAAACTCTTAAAACAGCAGTAACAAATGAGTCCAAATTTACATAAGCATTACACTGGAAATGCCACATAATTTTTTCACATCACAACCACATAGACACATATCACAAAAAACAACTCCCAACAGAGCATCATAAAATCATGCCTTTTTTCAAAGCTGGTTATCTTGCACTACACACCGCAGGATATATTAAGGAATGAGGAAAGGTAAGGAAGGACACATCTGTAAGACTGACCTAAGTGCCCCAATACAGTAATACTCAATATTTTATGACTTGAGTCATTTCACCGATTCCTAACTTGACAGGCTTCATGTGAGTCTGACCAGTAGGTCGGATTCTTGCACAGTTTATAGGGGACAAATTAACTTCATATTAAATACAAGAATTTTTTATGGAATTTGAAGGTCTTTGCAAAGTGCATTCAGAAAATCCAGTCTGTGAACTCTGTTCCATAAGTCAATATTAAGGAAATATGAGGTAACACTCATACATCAATATTGCAGATACTGCCAGGTCTTCACTTGGTGCTTCAAAATTGATATCAAATTCCTCTTTATATGCGGAATTCTGGAATATTCATTGTTAATAAACAGAGATATGTTCTGATAACATGTGCCAAAATGTATGATATAAAAATGGCCCCATCGCAAAGTAAGGAGAGTTCCAAGTACTGAAATAATGCAATTATCTGGAGATTGTGTAACCCGGCAACCTCACCTTGTTTACAGCACATTGGCCTAAGACCAACATATGAATCTCATACCCCAACATTCAGGCCATTGCAGATTTTATTGAAGCATGAATAGATCATATGTCTATAGAAAAGATACAGAGCAAATCATAGGAGGGCACTTTAAGCCCTAAGAAACTCACATTCCACATTCAGTCATGTTTTTCCTAAAACATGAACAGAATTTGTTATAGTTGAGTTTTTTTTAATACATTTTCATACTGATATATTTCTACTTTTTGATAAACGCTTATGGATTTCCCATTGATCTGTGGTGTTATGTTTTTATAGAAACCTTGTGGTATTTTATTCTGATGCAAAGGTTTAACCCCTTTACTAGATGGGCCAAAAATATATCATGCTCAGAGATAGTACACTTAGCAAAAAAACCTGATCTGGGTCATTTGCTCCTTGTAATGGGTCTGTTCTGTGCCTGACAGTCAGCCCAAGTGAATGCAGTCACCTGTAGAGATGGGCGATTCGGTTCATAACCAAACAGATTCGACCTGAAAATTCTAAATAGTTTTGCTTTAAACAAAACCAAATAATTTGGTATTCATCTCGGCCAAAGTAAAATGGCCATTGTGGTAAATTATTATACTCTCAGGTCTCTTCATGATACTCGACATTCCCATGTCATGCGCCCGGGGTCACTGCTGAGGCCTGCGATTGGGATGCCTTGAGGAAGCAGAGAGAGAGCTCCCTAAAGAGGTAATAGAAGGTAAGTATGAATGTTTTTTATTTTTGTCACCTAACCTGGGCCTCAATCTATTATACTCTGGGGTCCAAAAAGATCCCAGAATATAATAATTTCACTTCTGGTTCTATCTGACACGGAAATAAACAAATCCTAAGCGGTTCGGCCATCTTTTATCACCAGCCATAAGTTTTAAATGTTTGCAAAACACAAAAAATGCACAAAAACATTTCTGAAAATATCCTTCCTGTTTTAATTTCCTCCCTTCAGTTCATCTTATCCTGTTTTATATTAGAAGTAAAACTGAGAAAATATAGGAAACTATCTTTATATATCCAAGGAGATTTTCCCTTCTCCTCCTCCTTCTCCTCACCCCCCTGTAAGATAACTGTCTAGAGCAGGGGCCTCTCCTATCTTCCCTTTCTGCACTAGGACAAAAAGATCATTAGGCCCTGTGGTCCCTGTAAGTCTCTTGCCAAAGATGGAGCAGATCAGCAATAGATTAAAGAAATTATGCTAGGCTGTAAGGCCCGCCCTTCTGACAGTGAAGGGATATCAGTGCCGAAACTAATAGCATCGATATCTCCAGCACCTGGGCGCATACCGGCAAAGCTGACAGTGTGCTGAATTCAGCGGTATATAACACCGCCAATCTCCGAGAACATGAAAGGTCATCTTTATCTGCTTTGATCAGGCGTGAAATGCTGAGGAATGACAAATAGTAGGAAGAACTACATTTCTTCTTTACGTTTATGATTTATTTCTAAATGTAACATTCCTTTAAAGAGGAATGTGTTTCACCACCTCCACCATCTTCTGAGAAGCGTAACATTTTTATTTTTCTGTCTACTGAGCTGGTTGAGGCCGTATTTGCAGCTTGTTAAAAAGTTAACAAATGCTTCCCAAATTTTTTGAGGGATGCAGTTTTAAAAATGGGGTGATCTATGGGGGTTCTCATATATAGGCCTTTAAAATCCTTTCAGAACTGAAGGAGTCCCTAAAAAATGGGTTTGGGAAATTGTCTTGTAAATTTGGAAAATTGCTGATAAATTTGTAACATCCAAAATAAATTGCAGTATTAATAGATGATACCAATATAAAAAGGCAGAGCATTTCCCATTTAGGAAACTGCAAAATTTGTAAAAATTCCACGAAATTTCTTATTTTTTCATAAATAAATGCAAAAAATATCGAAAAAAATTTAACATTAACATAAAACACGTGTCACAAAAAACAATCTCAAAATCACTTGGGTAAGTTAAAGCATTCCGAGAGTTATTACCACATAAAGTGACACATGTCATATTTGAAAAATGGGTATGCGTGTTTAAGATGTTTTTAGGCCATGTTCTTAAGGGGTTAAAGGGCACCACTCAGCTGATTCGGGATTTTTTTTCCTCTTTCCCCCACCATTCCAGAGCAATAAGGGCAGTTAGTCTTGGTACCGGATATGTTAAGTTGGCTTCTACTGTCATCTGGGTAGTCTTGGGCAAAAACAGAGAAAGGGTCTGAGTGTTACAGAGGTCTGAATCACATCCCCCTTTTCTGCTTCTATCTGAGACCACCCACTTGACGGTGAAAATCTTTATTAGCATAAGGGGGTTAGAGAAAAAAATTTCAACTGTGCTGGAAACAATGGGACGGCACCTATTACAGGATACAAAGAGCTAGGGTTGCCTGGAAGTGGTGAATGACCCCCAAAAAGGACCGCCTAAAGAGTCAAGAGCAGTAAATACATCATCAGCTATGGCCCATATATGTTCTATTTATGGTGATATATATAGGTCTCTATAGATTGTTGTTATTATTTATTCTCTCTTAGTAGTGGTGATTTATTTACTGCTGTATTGGCTATGTGGTGATATATAGTATGCCCAGACCTTCATGTAGGCTTGTCCATGATATACAACCATTTTGGTGATTTGTGAACACCAATTGTTCCTTTGAAGGTTGTTCTATATCTGGGGTTTTTCCATCGTCCCCACACTGTACTTGTCTCTGTTTTTATACAGTATTATCTCTATGTATGTACACTATATATGATATTTTTGTAGAATCTTGGCACTATTCTACTTATTTTTGTGTTGCATTCTTGTATTTTTTATGGGAGTGCTATTTTTTTAATATATGAGTTTTTTTGTAGGTTGCAGACGTAAAGATGCACCAGATTTATCGTACAGCATCAGACACTATGACAAATCTGCTGGATTCAGATCACTGTCTGACTATTAGTAAATTTGGAAAAAAGGCCTATTTCAGACACACAAGGTCCAATCTCATAATTGGACGTGACAAGAGGAGACATCTTGGGAGCACATACTTTTTCACAGCTCAGTATGTCCAGCAGAAATATTCTGTCAGATGTAAGCAAGTAGAAGATAATTCTATATGGTGACAATAGCAAATCCATGCATTGAAACTGAGGAGAGCATTGGTACAACATTTCGACACTTTGCCAAGGAAACCATATGGATAGAACTAATGTTGATATACATCCAGAAAAGTGGCCCCTCTGGGTGGAAGCCATTGAAAACACTACTGAGAAAGAGTTAAAAATTCCTGGAAGTACAGATGGTGTACATGACGTAGCTGGACTAAAACTTTCTGGCCATCTGGCTACTAATTATGCCATTCACAAATCAAGATTCGCTTGAGCCTTTAGTATATGAACGAAGGAAAGACAGGCGTAGTGGATGGAAACAATCTGTTTGTCATAGACTAAACTCAGTTGGACTAGGAAAATTTTAATCAACAAATATGTCCTCTGATATTTACGTCATGGGGACCAAAATCAACATGCCTTTCAGAGTAAGAAGAAATGTAGGTAAAGCTGGCCAAAAATGTAAAAATTTCCACAAAGAATTTCCAAACGCTCGTAGGGAAAAGAACCTACCCAAATGGATAAACTCACTCTGCTTAGACTACCATTTATGTCTTTATACTCCCCCACATGTCCTCTTCTTGAGAATTAGAAAAGGTTCAGTCTAAGCAGGAACAAGTACTGTAGGGTTTTTTATCCACTGGAACCAATGTTTTTTATATTGTGTCCTTATGAGTCCAGTGTATTCAGGAGGAGGACGCTCCATCCTGCCTTTCTCCGAGCCACCCAACAGTGATTAGAGAGGTTGTCCGAGGAGTTAAAATTATCTTGATCTGAAGGAGTCTTGACGATGGGTTCCAGCCTGGGTCACATGTTTGGAACCAGACCCAACCCCCGAGTCAGTTTGCCCCCTCACACCTTGCCTGATCTCACAGGTGGGAGCTGGCTGACATAAGATGCGTGCTAAGACCTCCCGCATATCCTGAAAATGAAGGGTCTACAGAACCAAGTTTGCGTGGGTTTCCTCCAGGTAGTACAGTTTCCTTCCGTACTCGAAGACATACTGATAAGGAATTTACATTGTGAGTCCTGCTTGGGACAATATCTATAAAGTGCTGTGGAATGCTATAAAATGCTGTAAAATAAATAAATTCCTCAGATTTTAGACGTTCTCGTTTCTCATCTACTCCTGAAGAAGATACTGGTAAAGGGTAATATCAATATAATTAAGAAAATACAAAATAGTGTCAGGCAGAAAGATCATATTTTAGGCTGAGTCCTCTTTGGAAGGTTAGAATCATATTTTCTGTATGGCAAATGTTTTTGCAGTCTGTTTACATCAAGAACATATTTTCATCGTGTGGCTATTAAAAGTTTGGGCTTTTTCTGTCGTTTCCATATTGGTTTATGTTATTCTTGGAGTAAATATTTGACAAATGTAGTTGAACTGGTTTGACTCAGAAATGGGTCGTGTAATACGTCTACTACGATGCCATAGAAGTGTAGGTAGGTTTAGATTTCAAGAGCTTCTCTTGTCAAAATGATGTTTTTGTATGGACAAAATTTTTGTATGTCGTGAGCCACCATCCAATAAGCCAGGTTTTGTAACCCACTCCGAATATTAGAAGGTTAAAAGTCTAATAGCATGCTGCAGTAAGCGCTGTAACATTTTTGTATAGTCAACTGCACCATAACTTGTGGGTGTCAACATAAATTATAATGCTAAAAACGCATGCCACAATTGCTGTTTTTGTACACATCCCCCCTACTAGGACAAAGTTAATCAATGTTTTGCTATGAACCCCCAAAATGCTAACAAAGTAAAATTCAATTTGTCCCACAAAAAACAAGCCCTTATATATCTCCATCGAGAGAAAAATAAAATCATTATTATTCTAAAAGTTTTTTATTGTGCAAAAGTAGGAAAATATTTTTAAAAATATAGAAATTTAGTTTCACCATAATAAGAACCAGCAAAATAAGGTTATCATGTACTGTAATTGTAAAAATAAGGTGCTCTCTTTCAAAAACAGAGCCTCTTGTCTTACCAAGAGTGGAGCCCATTGAGGTCTTCTACTGCTATAGTGCATCTTTATAGTACTTTGAGAGTATGACCCCAAAGTATAATAGGTGGAGGCCCAGGGGAGGTGTAGAAAATAAAAAAAAAACATTTATACTCACCTTTCCTCACCTCTTTGGGGCCTCCGGCACACTCTCCCTGTGATTGGCCATCAGCGGAGACATGATGCTTGGCATGCCCATGTGACCCTGGGAGCCCAATCACAGGCCTCACCAGGAAAGTGCCGGACACCGCGAGGAGGCCCAAAAGAGGTGAGGGAAGGTGAGTATGAATGTTTTTTTATTTTTTTCACCTCCCCTGGGCCTCCACCTATTATAGTCCAGGGTCTGAAGAGACCCCAGAGTATAACACTTCGACCACTTTAGTTCGCCCAAGATGAATCTCCATTAGTTCGGTTTCGTAAAAAAAACTAACAATTTGGAATATTCGGGTCGAGTCAGTATGAGTCAGTTCGCCCATCTCTACTGATAAATTTGAAATTTAGATCACAAGGAACGATGTGAGTAATAGTTTCTGTACAGAGGTTTGGAGTAAGTGTTCCCTTTGGATCTTTCTTCTGGTCCTTCTTCTGAAATTGTGTTTAGGCAGAAAGTTCTACAGTACATGTGTCTGCAAAGGATATTGCTGAACCTGGGAAGTATCTATTCAGCACATGCTCAGAACAGATGCACCACGTAGCAATATGCAGGGATCATAGGGAGAAAGAAAAAGTGATATGTACAGTATAGGCATGGCCAATTGACCACTAGTTATTACTAGATCCACTGGGAACCATATTCATAAACACATATTTACCTGGATGTTTTTGTTTTGCAGGCCATTCTCTGCAATTTTTTTTAACAAAAATGAGGAGATCAGCTGAAATTATGAGGGACTCCCTTCCCCCTCTCTGGTGCTGACGCTCATTTCACGACCATATCGGTTCTTCACTATTTTGATGTTTCATTTCACAGAAACAGAATGGAATAGAATAAAATTAGAAAAAAATGGCTCTGGTTTTTGTTTTGAGTAACAGCACCACCCCTGTCTATTGGCTGTTCCTGGTATTGCGGCTCAGCCTGTTCACAATGGCACTGTTTCTAATCTCATACAGTCCCTTAGCCTCTTGACCACGTCGACAAATATAATTTAGTTTACAGATGTAATTGAAAAGAAGATCCTGGCTTCTCGCCCATCTTTCTTCTATTCACGCTAATCTCCATAAGTGAGTATTAAACCCTCTATATGCACCACACACACACTTACACAATATGATCTCCATTTCCCTCTAATACCTTTCAGATGCTGCAGAATCACTAAAAACGTGTGTCTGTCCAGCTGGTGATATCTATCTTTCCCCACTGTAAATTCCTTCCTTGCTCGGATACACTGGCTTATTTATATAATGTTATGTTCGGCTGTGTCTGTCTCTCCTGCGTGAATATTTTTACTTATTCATTGTGCTTAGATTTTTCATGCATGGGTACACGTACACCTGGGGCTATCCTGAACACAATTCTCAGCATGTGACCAATGCCTTCTTTTCACCATTATCTCACTCTATACTACCGCAATGGCTCAAAGTTCCTTAAATCAGGAGTAAGAGACATCTTTTTTTAATCTAGTAGATTTTTTTTCAAAAATTTACAGAAATGTACCAAAGATACTATGGGTGTTTATCACTGATGATTGTGTTTCATAGCAAGGACCTGGGGCACAGCAGTGTGGACACGGTGCAGACCCAAGATGGCAGACTTACTTATTACTGTGCTTTTGGCATCAAATCCTCTTACAGGTCCTAGACTGGCACAGTAATGAGAGGATCACACTGTGGTGATGGAGTAGTTTCCCCCGAGGCACTCCCTGCTATTTGTCTCCCATGTGGTGGTATTTTGGAGTTCCCCTGGTGAGACAGGATGACATTTGAAAACTGGCACAGTTGGCACAATTTCATCTAGTTACACAGCAACATGAAGGCACATTCACCTACAGCAGCAGGTTCCACACTTGAGGTACTTTATACACATGGACAGGAGTGTCTATGCTCTTCAACCCCTCCTCAGCCCTCTAACCACCATGGCGATTTGAGACCTAATCCTCCTTTCCAACCACTATTGGGGAAATGCAGGGCAGTGGGCACTTCTTGGCAGTAGATAGCTAAGCTTCTGCGTTGGTTGAGCAGTGGAGATGTTCAATAATCAGTAGGTTAACAAAGTCTTGATTCTGCAGGCCTGGGGTCAAATGACATGGCACTGCCTGTTAGACATATCTGCCAACTCGACTGATAGGATGAAGATGTTCTTCTCCAATCTAACTCAACCTTTTAACGCTAGTTACAGACTGAGCAGGAAGTAACTCACTGGCTCAAGGCAGGAGGCTTGTAGTGACCACTAAGGGCCCATGTACACGACCGAGTGGAAGTGCATTTCATTATGTATTCATATCTATGGGGTTTTCTGATCCATTCTGTTCTGATGACACGGTGATGCTCTAAAATCATTTGTGTCATTGGAACGGAATGGATTGGAAGCCCTCATAGACGTTAATGCATAATGGAATGGATGTCACTCCGAGTGCATTCCGCTGCAAACTTGGCCCCACATATTGGTTGTGTCCATGGCATCTAAGCTCTTTCTACCTTATAGAAAACCCAGAGCATAACCCACTTCTGTTTGCACAACAAAGAAATGGCTGATGAACTCCCAAATGTGCAGAAAATTTTTTAAGGCTTCCAAGGAAAACCAAATGTGCAGTGTATAAGAAAACTGCTACAAACTGGCGTTCATGGTCTTTACTGCAGGTATACAGTATTTGTTTCTTTCATTGAAGACAATGGTGAAAAATATGGTTGAAGTCAATGGTGAAAGAAAATAGCCACAACATGTCCAGTTTAAAGGGAAAGTGTCAGGTCAATATGGGACACCAAACCACCCACAGGTCCGGTCCTTATGGACCATATAGACCTGTATCAATGTCATCCGTGCCTGCATTAAAAAAACAAACATTTATACTTACCTACAGAGCTATATCAGACTCATCTCTGGTGCTCCCGGTTCTTGTGAAGTTCTTCATTGAAACCAGGGAGGTACACCCAAGGTCCATGTGCACCGAAGCCAAGGTGTGCTCCTCAGGCTTCACTGAAGAACTGTGCCGGCACTGGGAGCACAGGAGCCAGGTGAGTATACATGTTTTCTATTTGGGAAACTAAACTCACAATCCATAAGGACGTGTGGGTGACTTAGTGTCCCAAATTTCCCTGACAGGGTTCCCTTTAATGTTATTGGAAGTTCTATGGAAATTTTAACAACCTGACCAACAAAGGCAACTTGGGGTCTAACAGTAGTGACTTATAGTGATCTCTGGATTTTAGATGGAAATGCTCTTTTCTAAAACCAAGCTTTTTATCACTTCCCTCCAGTTCCCCTTGTCGTTCTCCATCATTACGTGGTTGTGAACTTTGGCAGTGTCCCCCAATAAATATGATATTTTCTCACTTCTCGTTGCTGTTAGAACGTGTGATCTCACATGCAGTAATATTACCCAAACCCTTGACTCTTTCATTGATCCACGATGGATTGTAAATACTTCACTTTCATTTAAGTGATATTATTCAGATACGTTTTAGTCCTTACTGTATTAACACATAAAACTGTATGGAGTCCTCGGGGGGCAGTATCTGGAGAGTCCATCAGGCCATTTACTATGATATTATTTCTGACTTTATTCTTTGTACTAAGTAGATAAAATTATTTTCACTATATAAACCAAACTTACTGGTAGTCATAACTGTAGGTACATTGTAGCTGTGTAGCATTTGATAGGATCTGGTACTAATGGGCTTTAACACTTTCTAAGCCAGGATAATTTGCAGAGTTCTGACAAACGCAAATAAAACCTGAATCAGAAAATTATATAATGATGTTATGGTCAAAAATTTTTGCAATCCATATACTGCTAAATTGGTTGGAAATGCATGGAGTGATGCAACTACTCATCTTCTCATTTCATGTCCTCTAAGATTCAAGTTGTTGGAACCCCACCAATCAGATACTGAAAGCTTATCCCGTGGATAGGTCATCAGTATAAAACATACTGGACTCTCTGGCAGCTAACCCACTGAGCTGTATGGTACAACCCCTGCCACCTAAATATGCCAAGGAGAGGGCAAGATTATCTCCCCCTTCCCCAGGGTCACTGGAGGTGGAGAAATAACAGTATCAGGAGGTCATCTTTCATCCTGATGTCACTTGCAGCTTCTAGAACCCTTCCGGCGCACCCTAAGGCTAGGTTCACATCTGCATTTGGGTTTCTGTTCGGGGGGTCTGCTTGGGGACCCCCTGAATGGAAACCTAATCCGCATAAAAAAGTGGTTACCTTAGGAAACCCGCGGACCCCATATTGTCTACACTATGTTCTACACTATGTTTTATAGATAGGTTCCTAGTAGCCCTAAAAGTATTCTACACTATGTTTTATACAGTAGATAGGTTCCTAGTAGCTCTGACAGTGTTCTACACTATGTTTTATAGATATGTTCCTAGTAGCCCTAACAGTATTCTACACTATGTTTTATAGATAGGTTCCTACTAGCCCTGTCAGTGTTCTATATTATGTTTTATAGATAGGTTTCTAGGAGCCCTGACAGTGTTCTACACTATGTTTTATAGATAGGTTTCTAGGAGCCCTGTCAGTGTTATACACTATGTTTTTATAGATAGGTTCCTAGGAGCCCTGACAGTGTTCTATATTATGTTTTATAGATAGGTTTCTAGGAGCCCTGTCAGTGTTATACACTATGTTTTATAGATAGGTTCCTAGGAGCCCTGTCAGTGTTCTATATTATGCATTATAGATAGGTTCCTAGGAGCCCTGACAGTGTTCTACACTATATTTTATAGATAGGTTCCTAGGAGCCCTGACAGTGTTCTACACTATGTTTTATAGATAGGTTTCTAGGAGCCCTGTCAGTGTTATACACTATGTTTTATAGATAGGTTCCTAGGAGCCCTGACAGTGTAATACACTATGTTTTATAGATAGGTTCCTAGGAGCCCTGACAGTGTTCTACAATATGTTTTATAGATAGGTTCCTAGTAGCTCTGACAGTGTTCTACACTATGTTTTATAGATAGGTTCCTAGTAGCCCTAAGAGTATTCTACACTATGTTTTAAGCCAATTTAAGGTGTGGTTCATACCAAACTTGTTCGACACAAAACAAACCTTGGACCCGAACCACCCAAACCCGAAATGAATCCTGAGTAAATACCTGATCATCAGGAGTCTGACAGACAGCTAAAACAATCCTGAGAATGAGGATTCCTTTGCCCCATCTGCGCATTAAGCATGACTGCAGTCAGCCTGAATGTAGGCATGGCTGGTGGTGAATGTCGCTACCATTGACTTCAATGGGAGTGTTGGAGATAGCCTGTTAGACAATACACAAAGCTATGGTCTACATGTCTCTGAACAAGGCTTGTAGCAGTTTACATGTAAATTCTTCTGTGCTGTAGAAAAATTACCGCCACTACAACGAATATCATTTCCAGACAACACACCCACCCGTCCCCGCATATTAATCTGTGAGGATGGATTTTACTTAATGGTTACCATGTAACCCCCTGGGACAGATGCCGTGCCAAGCATGGCTGGGGTAAAGACCTTAATACGTTCACTAATTTCACTTCCTTTAACAAGTTCCTTTTTTATTATTATTCCAAATGATTTATCGACATTCACACAAAAGCTCCGGCTCTGCGCTGAGTGGTTTTAATAATTTGTCCTGGCCCGCAGCCCATACCCTCAAATTCTACACATATTTGAGACTTGCTAATCTCCGTGTTTTTTTCAATCAGTGGATTTAATGCAATAAGTCCATTTTCCCTTTCGGAAACCCAGGTAATGTGAGGTGGTTTTCTACTCAGCTGTCAGTTTTTTTTTCTACTTTTGCCTGTACAGTACACAACTGTTTCAGTAAAATATCTTCATTGCTAAGATCACAGCCAACCATTTCATAGATTGATTCCTGGTGATTTACCTCTATACACTATGCCTCATGTCTTAGTCATTGGTGCAAGAACAGAAGACAGATCATGAAGTAACCTTGTATCGAGCATTCCATACTAATTTATTATGTTAGGCTGGTATGCTGCTTTGTACAGTCCTATTTCAGGGCAACATTTGGACAGCTGGGGCAAGAGCTGTAGACTTTGTACGTACCTAGGTGTTGTCACTAATGCTGAACTGACTGTATCAACAGTACATGACCTGAGAGGTAAAGGGGGTGTCCAAGTCTTGTTAATGATAGTGTAGCCTTAGCATTGGTTGTCAATATCAGGGCAGCCCAAAATCCAGCACCCGTCCAGGGTTCAACAACTAGCACCCTTACCAATCAGCTACCATGGCTGCCAGATCTGTATAGAGCTGGAATTAAATAGTGCTGCTACATTGATGGCCCATAGACTTCAATGGCAGAGTGCTGCAGTACCTACACTTGCCGCTACAGTTTTTACAGTGAGTGAGCAGTGCGGCTCTCCCATGCTGCATCAGTACCAATGATCTGCAGGAGTCCCGGGTTTCGGACCCCCATATATCTAATATCCTGAGGATTGGCCATCTAATAAACCGCATAACCCCTTTAAATGGGAGCTAAGTTGTAATGACTCTGATCAGCCACTACACAGGGAACAGCGCTGTCTGCTTCCAGCTCCATTCTCTGTGTATCAGCTGCTGATCAGTGGGGGTGCAGAGTATTTGACCCTCTTGATCTGATATTTATGTCCTATGCTTAGAATAGATCATTAATATAATTAACACAGAAACTCCTTTAAGGGAGCGTTCACACTACCGTTGGTGTCCGTCAGTAGTGTCCGTTGCTATTGTCCGTTACAAGATTTTAGCAACGGACACTAGCTGAACCGTCAGAAATCCGTTAAAATTTCCATTCATTTCAATGGGTTTTTATATTGTGTCCGTTTGTGTCCGTTTACACCAAATCCGTCAGAAGTCCGTTATTTTTTCACGGACAAAAAATCCTACATGCAGGACTTTTTTCCGTTCGAAAAAAAACGGATTCTTGAAGGACAGCAAGTGTCCATTATTTTTTTAACATTGAGGTCTATGGGTAACGGACTTATAACGGACAGTAACTGAGAGCCATCAGTTACTGTCGGTTATTTTATGTTCGTTTACTTTCCCTGCGCATGCTCAGAAAGGAGAAACAAACAAAAAAAAAAAAAAAAACTAGCCGTGTTAGAGGACATTTCCCGGTATGTGCCCCGGGGCTGGAGATATCGGTGGTGTAATGTTTTACTGTTAGAAGGGCGCTGCGAGGATCTCCCTCCCTCAGACTTCTCTTTGTTCAGAGACTTGTACTGAGGGGGCGTTCCTCACAGCTTGAGCGTCATCGCTGGGCAGTAAGGAACGCCCCCCTCTCTCTGTTCTCGTCTATAGCCGGGTACTGTCAGAGGAATGCCCTCCCTGACACTTCTGTTTGTTCATAGCCCTGTATGAGGGGGCGTTCCTCACAGCTGAGCGTCATCACTGGCCTGTAAAGAACGCCCCCTCTCTCTGTACTGGTCTATAGCCCTGTACTGTCAGAGGGGGCGTTCCTTACTGCCCGGCGATGACGCTGAGCTGTGAGGAACGCCCCCTCAGTACAGCGCTATGAACGAACTAGACGTGTCAGAGAGGGAGTTCCTCACAGCGCCCTTCAAACAGTAAGTAAAGTAAAACATGTAACTTACACCGCCGATATCTCCAGCCCCGGGGCACATACCGGGAAAGCCGGCAGTGCGCTGAATTCAGAGCGCTGTCGGCTTTCTAGCGGTATGTGACATTAAAAAACGGACACTACCTGATGCTCATCAGTTAGGGTCCGTTATGATAGGTGTCCATTTATTTTTTTTTAACGGACACCTTCATAGCGGACTCCAACGGTAGTGTGAACCCTGCTTAAGAGTCATATCAATATATTCTCCTAAAGGGGTTCTGTTTCCATGTCATTAATAAGATCCACTTGTCTAACCATTATACACATTCACATATTCACAACATAGCTTCCACACTGACTTGTCATAAAAGTTCTTAATGACTTTCAGTAATAACAATGCCCTTTGACCTCAGGAGATTAAGCACTTTCAGACTGGACCAATTCTTTCATCTACTCACATATTGGAACTGGACCAATTACATCCATCATCTGATCGGCGCTGTCACCCTGAGCATTTCTGTGTTTTGTTTTTCCAAATCCGTTCAGCCATTCCAAAGATATAAGCCCTTTAAATGTGGATGTAAATTAGGATCTACTAGCCAAGTAGGCGGCAACACTGTGGTTTCTCTGGGGGCGGGGTCTTTGTGTGCTGTATGCCATGTAATGTTCCCGCCCATTTGGCTAGTACACCCTAATTTTTTTCATGGTTTTATATCCATCTGGGGCCCGTTTCACAGATCATAGACTTGAGTCTATTAACGGATCTGTGAAAACACAACAAAACAGGACATGATCTATAACAGACCATCAAAAAAACGTACATGTGACTAGCCCCATTAAAATCAATGGGGCAGATTTATTAAGAACGCAGTTTCATACACCAGTCTCAAGAAAGACCCCATAAAGTACAAGGCTCTGGGCTCTTAATACATCAGGCAGACACCCAAGTCTACGCTTTACAATAACTGGTGTAGAAATCCTGCAATATTTTGACATGAGTTATAATAAATATGTCGGGCCAAGGTATCCCCTTCTCGGCCCAGCCTGTTCCACCCACATTTGCAGAAAGTGGCAATTGAGGCTGAAAACGTGGATTGTGTTGCACATTTTGCGCCAGAAAGTGCCTTGCACTAAATATCTGCCGCATTATCACCAGAAAACTGGCATAGATGACATAATAAATTTGCCCCAAGCCGTTTTCACTGTTGTTTGCATGAGGCCTTAGGGTGCATTCACATGGCGCAACTGGGCGCAGTTAAAACTGCATCAGAACTGCGTGGGAAAAAACTGAATGGCTTTTTGATGCAGTTTTTGGTGCAGTTTCTTAATTTTAGAAATGAATCATATTAAATGTGTTTCACCTGTAAAATTGAAAATTGCACCAAAAACTGCATCAAAACTGTGTGCAGTTTTTTTACATGCAGTTTTGTTACAGTTTTAACTGCACCATGTGAATGCACCTTTACAATTGCCAAGATGTTGAGTAATACCTCCTCGTGGCCTCTAGGTGTCATGATTACTACTGCTGTAAAAAAAAAAAAAAAAAGTTTAAGGGACGACTACAAACATTATACTTGTGTAGTGGAGTATAGGCTCAGTTACACATGTCAGCGGATTAATAAAACTCTGTCCATTATCCGTATCTTTAGATGAAACTCGTTCAAGTTAAAAACTTTATGAATATATGCATCTGGATATGCACGGCCATAAGATATTGTCTTGTCCACATATTGCACACTGTCATATCCTTAGACACACAACTATTGTCCTTTCACCATGTCAATGTGCTGCAGAGGAGTAAAAGGAGGCTAAATAGGTAAAAATATACATACAAAGCAGCTCTTGTATGTGTATACAGCTAAATTATAAGAAATAAATTGAGAGTTGAGGCTTTTAACCCAATATCAATATAAATAATAATTGTAACAGTGACACCTGCAGGCAACAAGCTGGTACTGCACGCGATCCAATAAAATGTTCAAGGCATGTGCATGATATGTTGCAGTATTCTAAGTGTAATAAACAAAGAATCTAATCCTTGTATAAGAGCAAATAATGTTATATAAGGAAGATAAAGCAAAAATAAGAGGAAAGGGTGTAACTTCTTTATTACATTAGGTTAAAAATATATTGTCCAAAGTATAAAAAAGGAGGTAGTGGAAGCCACAAATGTGAATCAGATCAGCCATGAGGAAGGATCACATGTTGACCTGAAATCACAGTAGTAGGCATCACACTTCCTATGGGGCTCATCAATTAAGAGGGCCGATATTCACTCAGACATAAGGTACAGATAGTGAGTTACCTTCTCTGCACCATATCTCCTGTACTGTGACATCATTATATGTTTTGCTTTATATACTGCGTATGTCACAGTGTGCAAAGTGACCTTTCTTTTGTCAAAATCCCTGTAGTGTGACATCGCTGTCAACCTTATCCCTGTACTGTGACATCACAATATACATTATCTCTGTACTTTGACATCACTGTGTTTATTATTTTTGTACTGTGATATCACAGTGTTTATTATCCCCTACTGTGACTTCAATGTGTGTGTTATTCCTGTATTGTGACATCACTGTGTATATTATCCCTGTATTGTGACATCACTGTGTGTATTATCCCTGTACTGTGACATCACTGTTTATTATTACTGTACTATGACATCACTGTGTGTATTATCCCTGTACTGTGACATCACTATGTTTATTATTACTGTACTATGACATCACTGTGTGCATTATCCCTGTACTGTGACATCACTGTGTACATTATTCCTGTACTGTGACATCACTGTGTACATTATTCCTGTACTGTGACATCGCTGTGTATATTATCCCTGTACTGTGACATCACTGTGTATATTATCCCTGTACTGCGACATCACTGTGTATATTATCCCTGTACTGTGACATCACTATGTTTATTATCCCTGTATTGTGACATCACAGTGTGTATTATCCCTGTACTGTGACATCACTGTGTGTGTTACCCCTGTACTGTGATATCACCATGTGTACTATCTCTGTACTGTGCTATTACTGTGTGCATTATCCCTGTACTGTGACATCACTGTATTTATTATCTGTATACTGTTCATTTATTATTGTGTTTTTATCTCAGCATTGTAACATTACTGTGTGTACTATGACATCACTGTTTGCATTATGCCTGTATTTGTGACATCACTGTGTTTATTATCCCCATGTTGTGACATCACTGTGTTTATTATCCCCATGTTGTGACATCATTGTGTTTATTGTTCTTGTGCATCAGGGAAACCAAAATAATCATAAGTTTTCCATGCACTGAACTAGCATCTGAAGGTGGTCATGGTGGAGTGGGGCCCCATTACACGTTTTGCTATGGGACCCCATGGTTATTTGTTACACCCCCATTCATTCAGACATAGTGGAGGTTTCCCATGTGTCAGTGTTTTCCTTGAAAGCTTTTCCCAATCACAGTCATCAATTAATAGTCTGCCGCAGTCAGCGTCGCCCTTTTCTGCTTGATTTGCATGTAAATGTGTATATTTTCTTGGTATAGGGGACAGCTTAGGAAGTGAATAATTGGAGGAGGAAAGCAAAACTGGGTGAATCCGTCATTATGTGCTTCATAGAGATCTGACTGAATAAAACAAGGATTGTCCCAAGTTTAATGTTGTCATGCTCTAAGTCCCGCAGTTAAAGCATTGTCTCAAGGGGCTGCCGTGAAAATTGCTTTTCCCAGGATTCTATTCTTCTAAATGGAAACAGCTTATTTGCATATTTTCCCTAGCTAGCATCCTGTTAACTCATTAAGTTAACATTCAGTCCCAACCGGAGTAACGTCGCATGTAGAAATGGAAACTCGCATACATAAGGAATCCTCAAGTTATTCTGAAACGGATTCATAGGGGTCTACAGGAATGTGACAATATGAAGTATCCTCCCTAAGAAGTATCATAACGGAGATGATACGGGGTACACCAACCACTATAGCCATAATACACTTGGGCTGGATAAAAAAAAATAGCATTTGAGGAACATATCACATCCGTGTTGTAGCTGAGTAAAGCCGCCCATACACTTTATATCACTCCCTATACACATGCAAGCTCGGTTTAGCTAAGCATGTATGTTTTCTCAGTAGGAGGTGGGGAGTAACAAGACGCTATACACCACTGGCAGCGACTTACTGTATCCTACTTTAGAACAAAGAATTGGCACGTCGAAATTGCCTACAATTTACCCTGTCAAGGTAGTGTTGGGAAACTGCTATACACATTAAATGGGTTGTCCAGAATTTTTATGGCTTATGCTTATTATAGACCATAAACATCTGATTGGTGGGGGCCAACAGCTGGCCTTGGGGGTGTCCGGTCCCTGTATTATACAGTGTACAGACCTGGAAGTAGATAGCTCCACCCTCTGTATAGTGGCCATTCATTGTTATTGCATCTTAGCTCTCATTGACATCAGTCCTGAACAACCCCTTTAAATGGTTGGCCGACCATGATGAAATTGGTGGGATTAGCAGACAGTCATCCACTGTGTATGACCACCTTTAGGGCTTATGGGTCCCTTCTAGCTATGCGACCTCAGGCACTTTTGTCACTCCCAAATGGCCAGTCCATCCTGACTATTTCCATGTCACATTCGAGCAAGTCTGCCCGAGCTGATATTTCTCATTTACCCAATTTATGTAAATACCCTACCATTTTGTGTCTGCGACTCTTATGCAGACCTATGAGCCTCCGTGGTTAAAGGCTTCCTATATAATACTAAAGCAAAGTATAAGCAGAAAAAAAAAATCTAAAAAAATTCCTTTGAAGGGTTAACCTAGTTATGGGGTGAAATGTCCTTTTACTAACTGAGTGGGTCAGGAGCAATGTGAATAAAACCCAGTCTGTCTACAGATTCAGATACACAGGGATTCCTCCAGTCTTGGAGAGCTGTATAATAGGGAGCTCAAAGTTAACCCTTCATAGACATGAACTTACTGTATGGCTATACGGAGGGGAAGAAAGCAAGCACAGCACCTGCGAAAAAACTGTGCATGGTCTTACAATATATGGAATAGTAATACTTGGATGTAATGTCGGAGAAACTTGTGAGCAGTGACTGTCAAAGTGGTAGACAGGAGAAAAAACATCCTGCATTATCTGCAAAAATGGGATACAAAGAAAGATAGATATGATACATAACCTGTAGATATTATACACAGATCATTAGATAAGTAGATAAAAATAAGAAAAATCCAAAGCAGTAATGGGAACAGTAGATGGGTGCAGGCGGCAGAACATGGTTAGAGATCCATTCACTGGACATGGAATAAAGAATCCATTTTATTTTTTTTTTTTGCATTTTGGAAACCTGGAGTTCTGTTTATTTTGGAACAATATAGATATGAGATAGATAGATAATAGATAGATAGATAGATAGATAGATAGATAGATAGAATAGATAGATAATAGATAGGTTTATTGCCCCATGTGACATTTCGGCTCTATAATGTATAATGCTTGATATAGGCTCATTATAGAGCCGAAACGTCGCATGGGGCAATAAACCCACTTTTACTTCACTATACTATCGAGTGCTGCCTGTTTTTTACAATTTAGATAGATATGAGATAGATAGATAGATAGATAGATAGATAGAATGATTGATAGATAAAAATGAGATAGATAGATAGATATGATAAAGATACTGTAGATAGATAGATAGATAGATAGATAGATAGAAAATAGATAGATATGAGATAGATAGATAGATAGATAGATAGATAATGCAATAGATAGGTAGATAGATAGATAGATAGATAGATATGACATAGATAGATATGAGATAGATAGATAGATAGATAGATAGATAGATAGATAGATAGATAGATATGGGATAGATAGGTAGATAGATAGATAGATAGATAGATATAGAAGATAGATAGATAGATAGATAGATAGATAGATAGATAGATAGATAGATAGATAGATAGATATGACATAGATAGATATGACATAGATAGATATGAGATAGATAGATAGATAGATAGATAGATAGATAGATAGATAGATATGGGATAGATAGGTAGATAGATAGATATGAGATACGTAGGTAGATAGATAGTCAAAAGAAAGCCCAAAGCAGCAAAAAATGGGTGCCAGTCCACAGGATCAGGCTGGTAATCAAAAACTGGGGCAGCACTCCAATTAAAAAAAAAAAATGCAAAAGTGAATCTTTAATCCATTGGTGATGTTTCGGTTCCAACAAGAACCTTTCTCAAGCAACATACACAGTGACCATACTGAGTATATAAAGTATTACAGTGTCTGTGTGTAGAGGAACAATCATCATTAATTAACAACCAATAAATTACAAAAATTCTAATATATAAAGTAAATAAATTGCATAAATTGTCAACAAGTGTTAATAAAGTACATGATTCTTACTGAATGTGATACAAAGCATCTAATAGTAACACACATAAATAATCTATTACTAACTAATCCGGATATGGTTCCTTCCCCTCTTAATATTCACAATAATATCTGTATGGCACTAAACACAGTATATGCTGTTCATACAGCATTCACATTGAGCAACTTTGCCAGCTCATCGTGTAGGGAAAAAGTGAGCAGGGTTGAGACTAGAATGGAGTGATTTAAATCAGGTGTGTCGTGAATCCAGTAGGTGGCGCTGCCTCGGCTCTGGGAGTTTTAGCTGTGACAGGCGGAACACCCACAGCCTTGGCATTTTCAGGTGTTAAATTGTTAAGGTAGAGTCTAACTATGCCTCTCCTATATGCAACCCTAACCCTAACCTCACTGGTTGGATGTGGATACAACAGGTGGTGTCTCATACTAACAGTCACAGGAGGCAGCGCCACCTACTGGATCCACCGCACACCAAGCAATCAGGTGTGTGCGCATGCGCTCTCATGTGCAGAATGAGTCTGATACCCTCAGAGCCATGGTAAAAAAGCCCTAAGGGTCACAGATAATGATGACATTCTCTGTACAGCACTGCAGAATATGTTACTACCGTATTATAGCACCCTCCACTACAGGTAAAGGACTGTCTGCGATCAAGAGTAACTATCAGGGTCAAGCCTCTTGGTCAGGCAGTTTTGTCCTGGGTAGAATTTCTATTATTATACTCAATGATACGAGGCCAAAACTTTTTGTCCTGTCTCGACGGTCAGAATGGACAACTGCCCCTTGGATTTTCGAGATTTTTTGCTTGCATATTAACTAATAGGATAGGTCCTTTAAATGATTCTGTGTCTTGATAGAATCCGTCCCATCGTCCAGTAGATATTTCGATGCAAATATGTGATGCCCGCTGGCATGTCTCATTTGAGCCAGACAAGATTACATTAGGGGGGACTGTGAGAACTTGGCTGCGCTGTCAGACAATGTCATTGATGAACTGGAGGTAAATGGGCGCTATATTTAGGATAGGTGCCTTCGAGTTGTCTGCGAATGTCTTTCATCTATCTAGGACATCTATATTTAGAGCCTTCAAGGTTATATCATAAATGTAAATCTGGATATTTCTATACTCCCTCATGTGAGGGCTTAACGTTACACAGGTCACATTCTTACTGAAATATATGGCCTCCATCTTTATATATGTATTACACCCGCAGCAAAGACACGGAAAACGGTGACGTGCTCGGCAAACCAATAACACTGGGAATACAAGCCATCGGATACATAGAAATTCTGTAAAAATAGGAATTTCTTACCGCTATGGGGTTTATGTGTGGCAAAGTGAAGGTGAGGACAAGCACCATGGTTTGCCATTTGATGTGATTTTCAGAAAAATGCACAAAACCAGACCGGGTTTTTTTTTTTGTAAATGACAGCTACAACAAATGCATATGGAAGTAACCCTAAAGGGGCTGGCCAGCATTACAAAAATATGGCTGCTTTCTTTAAAAGAACAGCACTACACTTGCCCACAGGTTGGATATGGTATTGCAGCTAAGCCCTGTTTATATCAGTGTCACTTGGCTGCAATACCGCATACATGATATGGATAGGAGTGGCGCCATATTCTTATAATTCTATAAAGTCCAATAATAAAGATATATATTATATACTGTGAGTCCTGATCTAGAATGTATATTGCTATGGCAGCTTTCCATTTTTATATGTCCTATGTATCAATTTCACTTATTAATAGGGTTTGGCCCTAAGGCCGTATTCACACATCGGATTTTCTCGTTTAACAAGGACGTCTTGATTTTATGGCTGTATTTTATCAGTAGTTCATCTGTTTTTCTTGTCAAAGAAGCCATTTTTAGAAAAGAAAACGCTAGGTTCACACTGGCCTTTGAGTCTCAATACGAGACTCCGTCCCCCATTCTGCTTAAAATAGGGAATTAAAATAGGCGGAGAAAAAAACCCTGCAAGGAAACCAGGTAGAAAACCGAAACATTATAGTCTATGGGGTCCGCGGGTTTCCGTGTGTAACTGCTTTTTAAGCGGATAGGGTCTCTGTTTTTCGAGTCCCCAAGCAGACCCAAAGGACAGAAACCAGAACGTTAGTGTGAACCATGAAAATGAACAGAACATGGATGACCAAATCCTGTATGCTATCCGTTTTTTTCAGGGACCCATAGGGGAAGATTATTGACGCCAGTCTTCATAACCTCCTCACCACTGACGGAGGGTGAGTTTCATTTATGGCCAGCTATGAGCATCAATTACTATATTATATATTATTATAATAAGCACGAACAATGGTGAAATCTGGCTTGAAAAATAGACGTTTTACACCCGAGTTTGGCCGGTTATACATTACAGTGTATGGAGGGATCCGTGAAAATGGATAAAAATAGAGCATGACCTATATTTTGAGGGTCCGTGACAACAGACCATCGGTCATGTGAGTATCCCCATTCACAGACATTGAAACTAATGCGGCCATGTGACGGCCATTAAAAAAACGTCCATCACATGGTGCGAATATAGGGTAAATCTGGCTGATGGCCCTGCCCCTCACCCTGGAAAGTGGCAAGAGTGGCGTAAAAAAACAGTTTGTAAGCAAAACGTTCTCCGTTGCCCATAGCAACCAAACACAGCCCAGCTTTCATTTTGTATTCTGCTCTTGAATAATGAAAGCTGCGCTGTGATTGGTTGCTATGGGTAACTAAGAAGGTTTTGCTTACAAACCATTTTAATAAATCTGCCCCTGTCAGTAAATAAGAGAAAATCTATACAAGCGGCCATGCTCGCCGGCCCCAGTGATGGTCATATACATGATGCCTAAGCCTTTAAAAAAATAGAGACAGAACACCTATGTAAAAAATGGATGTGTCAATAAGATTTAAGACAGACCAATCAGTACTGACAATGTTAGGCCATATTCACACACTTGCATTTTGCGCACATGTGACGCCAATGATAGTCACAGATAGCCCTTCACCCTGCTTATTTCCAAGTTATGCCTTGTCCATGGTTCATAGATGTGAAAAGCGGACCAGCTTTTTTTTTTTAGTTCATATACTTTGTATATCTCTGTGTCCTTGAAAAATGGATGACACACGGATACCATCTTTTTTTGTTCATGGACCCATAGACTTGCATTGATGTGCTGCATCCATGATCCAGTAAGGCTGGTTTAACATTAGCGCTCAGTCTCCGTTTGGGGTTTCCATCCCCCATTCCGCTTGAAAAATGCGGACAGAAAAGTCCTGCAATTTTTCAGGTGAAAATTGGGCGGAAACCCAGCGTACACTCTATTCACAAAAAAAACCCAAAAAACTAAATTGTCATTTTAGCCAGGAGGAATAACGGAGGGACGGCACAATGCAGTATTGTCAGTGAAGGTCCAGGATTGTTATTTCATAGTAATTCAAGTATTTACTAAAATAGACAAGTTGGGAGAGCGGACTGCTCCTCTTAAAGGGAATTAAAGGGATTCTAAAAATATTTTAGCAATATGAGCACTTCCAGTAATTACACTTTGTAATATAAATGTATTACATATTTTGCCAAAAATATGGCAAAAGAAGAACAGATTACTTCTCCGTCGTGTCCTTCTCTTTCACAATATAAGTCATGTATATTTATTAAAAGATAATTGAAGGTTAAAAAAAGTTTACATATAAATTAATAGAAACCTACCAAAACATGTGAAAAATGTTTTTCATAATATTTTATTTCTGAAAGGGGTGGGGTTAACTTCAAGAAGTTTACAGGATCAAACTTTGAGGCTATTTTTAGAGATTCTGTGAGCGACAACATTGTCATGTAGATGTTGGGGCAAATTTACTAAAATTAGAGATGGGCGAAACTCCCAAGATTAGCTTTGTTTCAGGTTCGGATGGCTCAGATCCCTGATTTGTTTCGGGTCGAGGAAATTCCGATAGAGGAGGAATTAAAATTATTATACTTTGGGGTCTCTTCAGAGTATAATAGATGGAAGCCCAGGGGAGGTGGGCATCCTCGCGGCGTCTCTCTTGTTCTCCTGGTGATGTCATGTACTCGGGGTCACCCCTGAGACCTGTGATTGGGACTCAGTGGTGACAAGGGCATGCCCATGTGACCTCTGTGGTCCAATCACAGGCCTCAGGGGTGACACCAGGTGCATGACATCACCAGGAGAGTGCCAGACGCAGTGAGGAGGCCCAAAAGAGGTGAGGGAAGGTAAATATAAATGTTTTATATATTTTTTTTACCTCCCTTGGGTCTCCACCTATTATACTCTGGGGTCTGTGGGGACTCCAGAGTTTAATAATTTACTGCAAGTCACTGTGGCCATTTAGTTTGTCCAAGTTCTATGTTCATCATAACGGAATGGGCCATTGGATGCACCCTCCAAGGAGCATCAGCCTGCACAATCAGTTGTATTAGACATAAGTTTAGCTTTTGACAAAAGCGTAGCTAAATTTTGACACAATTTTTTGGCACAGTCTCACATCATAGGCCATGTCCCACCAAACTCCTTTTTCCTAAGTCACGCCCCATTACAAATGTGGAAAAAGTGTCTAAAACAAATGATAAATGTGGTGCACAGCATGTAAACCAGAACTCTGGAGTATTTCCAGTGGTAAATATGCCCCATTATGTGGACCTCAAATTGCTAAATATGCATCATCTCAATCAATATCTACAACCTACAAGGTGTGAATATGAATATATTCCATACTTATTTACTCTCCTAAATTGCCTGAGCCTTTCTGCAGTAGAAAAATAGCAAGAAACTCCCCCGCCAAATGCTGCCAGCATCCACCACTAGAGGGCGATAGCAGCCTATGCATTTATATTGCTCCTGTTGACTCCCTTGGGGCAGGAAGGAAGTTTCCGAATGCATGATGGCAAAATCTCCCTCTAACCAAAATATACTGATTTTGACATTGTTAATGTGGGCACTATGAGGGGCACTCTACTAAGTTATTTCAGGAGTCTCCCTGAAATGGCGCTCTTTGACTCACAAATTCTGAAAGACCTTTCTGTTGTCCGATAAGCTACTAAGCCTTCATGTCTTGTACATATGATACATTTTCTATATTTAACCTGTGGATATTATATAATGTCTTTCTAAAGCAGGGTATTTCTTTATGTTTGAGCCTGGTGATTGATAAAGTCACAACATAGGAACATGTCATCCCGTAATGCTTTTAGTTACTATGAGTGGATGGAGGCAATATTACGAGACATTATGTATGTACAGTATGTGAAGGAAATATCAGAGTTTATAAACATTTTATTAAAATGAAAAGTTCTTGAAAAAGAAATATTAAAATAGGACTAATGATGGATGGATGAATGGTGGATGGGTGGATAGATGGAGAAAATAAAATAATCAGACTGCTCAATTATAGTGTACATTTGTCAATAATCTGGGAAGTAACCATAAATTGCCTGTGGCAAAAAAAGGTTGGATTTATGGGTCAACTTATGATGTATAGATTAATCCATGGTGGGAAGATGAGTGAATGGATGGAATGATTCAGGCAGGTTAGTAGAAAGATGAATTGATAAAGTCATATGGGTAGATGGAAGAAAACGGTTGGATGGGTCAGGTAATTGAGTATGGTAAATGGATGTATTGACTCAAAGCACATAGATAGATGGCTGGATTGACTCATGATCAGATGGATTGATTATGGTGAATGGATCGCTTGACTCATGGTGGATGGATGGATTGACACATGGAACTTACATAGATGTTGAATTGACTCAAGGTACATAGATGGATGGCTGGATTGACTCCAGGCATATAGATAGATGATCAGGTTGACTTATGTTTCTATGGATGGCTAGATTGACCCGTGCTTGGATGGGTGGATGGACTGACTTAAGGTACATAAATAGATGGCTGGATTGAGTCATGGTTGGATAGATTGATTATGGTGACCATATAAACTGACTCATGGTTGGACAGGTGGATGGATTGCCTCAAGGTGTATAGACACATGGCTGGATTGATTTATGGTTGGACAGGTGGGTTGATTAATTATAGTGAATGGTGGGTGGATGGATAGATAAATTGACTCAAGGTACATAGATAGATGGCTGGATTGCTGTATGGTTGGACAGGTGGATGGATTGATTATGGTAAATGGATGGATTGACTCATGGTGGTTCTCAGATGGTTGGACTGACTCAAGGTTTCTAGCCAGATGGCTGAATTGATTTATGGTTGGACAGGTGGATGGATTGATTATGATGGTTTTTAGATGGTTGGGTTGACTCATGGTGGGTGGAAATGGGTAAATGGAAAAAAGATGGATATATGGACAAATAAATAAACACATGTTGGTGAATGGACAGGTAGATGGACATAGAAATGTCTGATATATTAAGCATCTTCAGAACATATAAAATATAGCATTAAAAACACCAAAAAGAAAAATAAATGTTTCTTAAAAATTCTAATAAGCTGTCACCTAGACTTGATGACAACCAATATGGCCACAGCTACAGGTGGGAATAATTAAATAACAAAAATCAAGTACGCCTGGCTATATAAGGGTAGAGGTCTTACATCACTGCTTTATTTGGTATTACGTCCATTCAGGAGCGCTGACTGACAAGCCATAAAAGAGCTGTATTATTTTAGTGGTCATCAACTTTTCTTGAAAAATGTATAAATCAGGGGTTTGCCCAAGATTGGGACACCTTGACTACTTTCTTTTAGAAACAGCGCTACATCTGCCCACAGGTTGTGGGTGCTATTGCAGCTTAGTCATATTTATTACTGCAGCAGCTTTCTGATCTGGCTAATACGGGCAGGGCTGTGGAGTTAGAGTCGGAGTCATGGAGTCAGAGTTGGGGCAAGCTTTTGGTGGAGTCGAAAAAAGTTACCGATTCCAGCTATTTTTAATTATATTATAGAATTTATTAATATTGTATAAATAATTAGATGTATAGTTTGTTACATATTTACTTTCAATCACTAGATTTTTAATTAATTAGATGAGCTTTACTGCCTCTGAGTCTGGCTTTGGAAAGGAGAGGAGTCAGTGGTTTGGTCTACCGACTCTATAGCCCTGAATCGGGGGACCCCTACCCTTTATGATCACTCTAACAGAGCTGTAGTATTATGAGAGGAGGTAATAAGGAAGGCGGGGAGGGGGGCTTTGCATGTGCTGTGTCTGATTTGCAAAGTGACTCTCCCTTTCTGTCTGCCCAACACAATTGTTGGGAAAGTGAGTAGAATTTTCCGAACCTGCGTATGGAGAGATATATGGAGCCACTTTCCTTTGCAATGACAAACCAGGTTTAACACTTGGATTAATGTGACTAATCGGGGACAATGACAACATGGGTTTTGCAATGTTATAAAGCAGGTGCCAGAGTGCGGCTATTGATGTTCTTGCGTTGACCTTGTAGTGATATTGGCGGCGGGTTGACCACATCACATGACTTTGCACGTCCAGGAACTTTCACAACATGACCGTGAGTTTCATCAGAGGAACACAAAAACGCAATGATTGACATAACAAACAAGGTAACGTATTCAGTAAAGGGGCCTGAGGATGTTCTGGTGCAGAGAAGGAAAAACAATTCTTCTTATCCACCATGCCCTGCCAATGACCTCTACCCTGACCTGCGGGGGCCACCCTCTCATGGGGGCGAGAGGCAACGCAGACTGCACTCACTCACCAATGGTGCAAACCCTTTAATTATGTGTGTGCTAGTTTTATGATGTGATGGTGGGCTACTGTCCGCTGGGACTGAGCTCAGGCCACAAATTTCATTTCATATGGGACAGGCTGAAGGAACCTGGGTGAAAGGGCAGTGCTTTTTTGCAATAAGTCACCCAGATTACACCCGGTGTGTTTTTTATGAATGAAATGAGTACAGGAACAGAGTGTGTGAGACGTTCCAGACCTCTGACCCTTTCACATTACATGACTGCTCACTCACTTCCGAAATACTCAGGGGCTGTAATGGCACCAGGCAATCCATAGTGCAAAATGTTGTGCGACTGCGGACAAGACAGAATGTGTAAAGAAAGTAGGAGAGAGAAGGAAGGAGAGAAAGAGAAAAGGAAAGAGAGGATAGGAGGATGAGAGACAGAGAGAAAACGTAAGAGAAAGAGAGAGGGATGGGAGGAGGGTGAGATAGAGAAGAGAGCGAGAGAAGGAGAAAGGGAAGGGAGAGAGATGGAGAAGGAAAGGGAGAAGAAGTGGAAGAGAAGGGAGAAAGAGAAGGAGAGAGAAAGAGCAAGAAGGAAGGAAAGAGAGATGGAAATGAGGAAGAAGAGAGAGTATGGTGAGATAGATAAGGAGAGGGAGGAAGAGAATGTGGAAGAAAAAAGGGAAAGGAGAAAGAGATGAAGAAGTAAATGGAGAAGAGATGAGAGAAAAGAAAAGAGAGGAGTGGAAGAGAGAAAAAGAGAAATAAGGAAGGAGAAAGATAGAAAAGGAAAGAGACGGAAGGGAGGAAGGTGCGATAGAGAGCGTAGAGAAAGGGAAAGGAAAGAGAGAAGAAAGAATGAGAGAGAGGGAGAGAGAAAGAACAAGACGGAAGAAAGAAGGAGAGAAAAATGAAGAGTTAGAGGGAAAAAAGAGAGATGTAGGAAGAAAAAGTAGAGCGAGAAGGGGTGAGTGAAAGAAAATGTGGGAGAAATAAGGGAGGAGGAAGTGAGGAGAAGACTCATCTGTAGAGAGAGAGAGAAGGAAGGAAGGAGGAAGATATAGAGAGAAGGAAGGAAGGAGGAAGATATCGAGAAAAGGAAGGAAGGAGGAAGATATAGAGAAAAGGAAGAAGGAAGATAAGAAGGAAGGAAGGAGGAAGATATAGAGAGAAGGAAGGAGGAAGATATAGAGAGAAGGAAGGAGGAAGATATAGAGAGAAGGAAGGAGGAAGATATAGAGAGAAGGAAGGAAGGAGAGGCAGAAAGAAAAAGAGCAAGACAGAGGGGAGGGAGGGAGAGAGAGAGAGAGAGAGAGAGGAAAAAAGAGACAGGGAGATATGGAAAGAGAGATTAAGGGAGAGATAAGTAACAGAATAGACTGTGGGAAAATGAGGGAGACGGGAAAAGGAGAAAGTGAGAAAGAGGCAGAAAGAGAAATAACAAGTAAGGAGATAAGAGGAGAAAGGGAGAGGTAATCCGAAAGAGAACAACAGAGAGAGATAGGGAGGAAGAAGAAGAGAAAAGATAGAGAGATGGGAAAATAGACAGATAGTGTTGAAGGGAGACAGAGAGGTAGGATAGAGAGCAGTGATAAAGAAGAGAGATGAAGGGAAAACAGTGACAGAGAGATGTTGAGGTGGAAGGAAAATGAGAGGAGATAACAAGTCAGAGAGATGGAAGAGAGAGAATGAGAAGAGGTGATAACAAGAGGAGGGAGAGAGGGAAAGACTGAGAAGGATGAAACCCTCATGAGGCCTGATGCACTGCCCAAAATACTAAGCAATGATGGACGCCACATCCACAGACTGGTCAGTCCCATCCCGACTCCAGCTCATAGAAGAAGAGAAGAAACTTCACATTCTCCTGGATGAAGAGACAAAGACTACAATGACTGTAGTAGAAACAGAATGAGGGAAGATCCTAACCATGGATTATTCTACTGGTCATAGTCCTGGAGGGCTTTTATTTTCTTTACAGTCCTTGTATTCTTAACAATTCTCCTCTACTTTCACAATGGAAGAGGAAGGAAAAGAGAGATAGAGGAGAAAGACAGATAGATAGATAGATAGATAGATAGATAGATAGATAGATAGAGATAGATAGATAGATACTGCAGATAGATAGATAGGAGAGATAGAAACACAGATATTTTCTACTTACATAGATATGGGATAGAGATAGATAGATAGATAGATAGATAGATAGATAGATAGATAGATAGATAGATAAAAATAACAAAGTTCAAAGCAGCACAGCAACAAAACAGGATGGGTGCAAATCCAACTGAAGATGGCTCCTTCTTCTCAATGTCTAAGCAAAACAGAATGGCAGCACTCCAGAGTTTCAAAAAAATAAATTTGAAATGCTTTGAAATAAATCCACTATTTTTTTTTGAAACTCTGGAGTGCTGCCATTCTGTTTGGGTGATAGATAGATAGATACGGATAGATAGATAGATAGATAGATAGATAGATAGATAGATAGATACAGAAGATAGATAGATAGATAGGATAGATAGATAGAGAGAGATAGATAGGATAGATAGATAGATAGATAGATAGATATGAGAGACAGAAAGACAGACACAGATTCATTCATAGATATTAGATAGACAGATGAGATATATAGATACATGGATAGATAGATAGATAGATAGATAGATAGATAGATAGATAGATATGACAAAAATTAGAGGGAGGGTTAAAGACAGATATAAGAAAAAGAGAAGTGTATGGATGCTTAGAGAATGATTTATAGAAAGATAAAGGCATGGGATCAGGTACAGGAAAGGAGAGAGAATTTATGTGAGAGAGAAGTATCTACAGGGACTGACGTATAGAAAGAAGACAGACAGACACACACACAGACAGACACACACACAAACACACTGTGTAACTTTCCCTCGCTCCTCTTTCCAGCCGTCGCTCGCCATTAGAGGGCGCTGCACCACCTTGTATTTATCCCGCTGCTAGTGTCCGGGGTGGAGAGAAGCCGCAGAAGGAAGGTCCGCAGAGTGAAGAGTGTGCAGAGAGCCCCCAGAAGCCGCACCGGGGGGGCTCAGTGACTTACCAGCCTGCAGGTGCTGGGTGCCTCCTCACCAAACCAACTGTCTGCTAATATTAGCACGCCTGCTCTCCTGGGCTCAGACACGGCCATTGTAATGGGATCTTTTCTTCACAGATTAGTCCTATCTCCTGCAGTTGGTGGAAAAAAAAAACCTGTTATCACAGAGTTATTTGCAGTGAAAGTCAGAGAAGATGTGCCCAGCCAGTGCCCAGGAATGCCGGCGGCATACTTGTGTGTCTCCTGCCCTCTGCCATGTCCAGGGACACACTAGGCGGCATAAAAAGGAAATATCGCCTACTCAGTTTCATTCAGCTGTGCCAAAAATGTTCTAAATGAGAGTCCGCCAACTTGGAGGGCACGGTGCCAGGCTGTGTGCAATAAACTGGCCCTATAGAAGTTCATTATCTCTGAAAAGAGACCGCCTACGTTGCCCATTCCTGTCTAATACTCCAGACAGGGCTGAGACTGTCCCCATAGGTAGTAACAGTGTGCCAGTGCCCCGGGGGTGCAGGTAGCACTCCTCTCTACAAGTGCATGCCAACTTTGATGCCCTCCTGCCTTGGCACCAATGCACACAGATCTGGTTGTTTGCAAAAAAATAAATAAATAATGTCACCTGATTGACTGTGAATTTGTTAAAATTCCCCACCCCCAAACAGAGACACACACACTCATACACACACACTGGAGACCGCCCACCGCAGACAGCTAAGACCCCCTTATAGATTTAAAGAGAGACTGCATAGCCTGACGTTCATTCAATAGAGAGATCACACTAGTACTCCATCCTGCTAGCACAGCTGCACTCACTGGCTCTGGACTGAGGATGTTAAATCGCCAGGGCTTGCTGGGACTTCTTGTGACTATGTCTCTGTGTCATTTCATGGAAGATCACACTGTCCAGGGTAAGCACCTCCACTCCTCTTCTTCTTATATTCTCAGTTTTCAGCATTTTTTTTTCTCCTTCTGGTTGGGAAGAGGGACTTGTTACAGGACAGGACACATCTATTCCCTGCCTGTACATACACATACCAAAAAAAAAAAAAAAAAGTTTAGAAAGTGGATATTCTGCACTGAGACCAGAGGAAAAAAAAAAAAAAAAGTTTCTTTCCAGGAGTTTGGAGGCTAGTCGCAGTCCTCTGAGCTGTAAAGGTAACCATTTAAAGGGATATACACCTGGATATGATGCGGATGGAAAAAAAAAAGTATAACAATAGGAAGAATTAGAACGTAGACCAGGGTGGACGCCACCAGCGATGGGGTTAATAAATGTAACACTGACATCGTTTTATGGAGTTACATGGATGGTTTCTGATCGTGGAATCCTCATAGAGATAAGGAGTATTGTACCTACGTTTTATTTTTGAGCTTTATTCTACATTTGGTGCACAGTTTTATTTGGTATATGTTTTATTTTTTTATTTTCTATTATATATATTTTTATATATATATTTATATTTATTATAAAGATATATAATAGTGCAAATATTTCTATATTTTACATTAGATATTATCTCTATTGTGCCATATGGAGAGACAGACTGTAGAGTTCAGTGTCTGCCCCTGTGATTCTCATGTTATGTCATATAGCCATGATGTGAGGACCTTCAGATACATATATATATATATTCATATAGGTGACTGATATTAGCAGATCATTTTATAACCTGAACGTCTACAGGCTGACAACTGGTGCTATGTTGTAGTCCTGCAGAGAGGTGAGCGTCAGCTCACTTGTACTTGTATACCCTTTCTTATACATTTAAGCTTTTGCATTGTAGTGGAGTAGAGGTGAGCATCTGCTATGTCGTAGTTTTATACCTTTTATTTTACCTTTACGTTTTTGTACAGAGAGGTGAGTGTCAGTTCCCTTGTACTTGTATACCCTTTATTATACTCATAAGCTTTTGTATTTTAGTCCAGTACATAGGTGAGCGTCTGCTAAGTTGTAGTTTTACCTTTAAGTTTTTTGTGCTGTAGTTCAGCAGAGAGGTGAGTGTCTGCTTAGTTGTAGTTTTATACTTTTTATGTTACCTTTACATTTTTGTATTGTAGTCTAGGAGAGAGGTGAGCATCCACTTAGTTGTGGATTTGTACTTTTTATGCTACCTTTACCTTTTAGTATTGTAGTCTAGGAGAGAGGTGAGCGTCCGCTTAGTTGTACTTTTATACTTTTTACGTTACCTTTATGTTTTTGTATTTTAGTTTGGGAGAGAGGTGAGAGTCCACTTAGTTGTACTTTTATACTTTTTATGTTACCTTTGTTTTTGCATTATAGTTCAGCAGAGAGGTGAGTGTCCTCCTAGTTGTACATTTACGTTTTTGTATTGTAGTCTGGAAGAGAGGTGAGGGTCCGCTTAGTTGTACATTTACATTTTTGTATTGTAGTCTCGGAGAGAGGTGAGTGTTCGCTTAGTTGTACTTTTATACTTTTTATATTACATTTACGTTTTTGTATTGTAGTCTGGGAGAGAGGTGAGCGTCCACTTAGTTGTACTTTTATACTTTTTATGTTACCTTTGTTTTTGCATTGTAGTTCAGCAGAGAGGTGAGCATCCGCTTAGTTGTACATTTACGTTTTTGTATTGTAGTCTGGGAGAGAGGTGAGTGTTCACTTAGTTGTACTTTTATACTTTTTATGTTACCTTTACGCTTTTGCATTGTAGTTCAGCAGAGAGGTGAGCGTCGCTTAGTCGTAGTTTTATACCTTTTATATTACTTTCAAGCTTCTATCTTGTAGCCCAGCAGAGAGGTGAACGTTCACTGAGTTGTACTTTTATTTTACTTTTTAAGCTCTGTTATTTTTGTAAGGGATCCAGCTTAAATCGGATATTTCGAAAGAATGTGCAAATGTACTGAAGCCCACTCAGATTGCAACATAATGGCACAAAATGGAATTGAATCACTTAGGATGAACGCACTCGATGCTGTAATAAATGCAGGAAGAATGCTGTTTATATGGGGGAACAGTGTGGGATCTGCTGTGCAGAGCTTTGGCTTGCCTCTCAAGGGGTTAACCCGTGCACTGTGCTGTGTGTCTGGGGATAGGCTGGTGTTATACTGCGGGTTATGAAACAGGACAAAATAAAAGTAAACAGTCTAGTGGAAGTAGTGCAGAGCACACGTGTTTTGTCTGGGTCACTGCTAAGTGACACTGATATGGCTGGGGCGCTATGTCTTGCAGCTGGGAACTGTTGGCTTCAGCAATCCAAGAATGGACGGTGCCAGGTTCTCTACAGGACTGAACTGAGCAAAGAGGAATGCTGCAAAACTGGCAGACTGGGCACCTCCTGGACTGAGGAAGATGTACCCAACAGCACGCTATTCAAGTGGATGATATTCAACGGAGGGGCACCGCACTGCATACCCTGCAAAGGTAGGGCACGATCATTATAGGACGCCTGTGTCTAGAGGGCACAATCATCATAGAACGCCTGTGTCTAGACATGGAATATTATCACAGCATGTTAGTAGTGGGTTAATATATAACGGTAGTGTCTATGGACATTATGTGACTATAGAGTGGGAGGGCGCAGGGTGGTGGGGGGGTCTGTTTCCCATAGATCACACCACAGCCATTAGGGATAAGTTCTACAAGCTGTTCTGTATTTGACGCGCATACCCTCATACATACATACCTGAGATCCTTTAGTCTGGGGTTGCAGATTGTGGCCACCTAGAGTTGATTATTAAGTGTTAGTTTTCACGGGGGGATTTATTAAAGCAGTGAGGGGGACATCTGCACTCAATTTCCAAGCAGATTTCTGGAAGAACTTGTGCTCCCTCTGTAGATCATGTGAACTTTTGGAGTTCTTTACTGCACTTCATTTCTGGGTTTCATAAAACTTTTTGTATTGTACTTTTTGTATTTAGTATTGAGCCTAAGAGATACTTTTTATCATACCTTGATAATACGCGTTGACCGTGAACTCATTGTAATGTTTATCTGCAAACAGAAACCTGTGAAAACGTGGACTGTGGACCCGGGAAAAAATGTAAAATGAATAAGAAAAATAAGCCAAGGTGTGTTTGTGCCCCGGATTGCTCCAACATCACCTGGAAAGGCCCCGTGTGTGGGCTGGATGGCAAAACGTACAAGGATGAATGCGCTCTACTCAAGGCCAAATGTAAAGGTGTCCCGGAACTGGATGTGCAGTACCAAGGCAAATGCAAAAGTACGTCCTAGATATTACTGAGTAATGTATGAACTAAAGATGAGCGGGCACATGTCACGTCATGAACCCCCCTCTATAGTGACACAACCATCATGGGTTAGGTGCCCAATTTTTGTACACATGTCAGTGGAGCACATTTTGACGGCTTTGTCCCCTGTCTTTATTTTAGAAACGTGCAGAGATGTCCTCTGTCCGGGAACCTCCACGTGTGTGGTGGACCAAACCAATAACGCCTACTGTGTGACGTGTCACCGGCACTGCCTGGAGCCTACTTCCCCGGAACAATATCTATGCGGAAATGATGGGATTACGTATGCCAGCGCTTGTCACCTGCGGAAAGCCACCTGTCTCTTGGGCAGGTCTATTGGTTTGGCGTACGAGGGAAAATGCATAAGTAAGTATAAGTCTAATAATAATAATCATAGACTCCTAGTATCATACACCTGCAGATAGCTCCCAATCTGGTGTACAACTGCAAAGCCTTAAAAGAGTTGTCCAGAAAAAAAAAGTTATATTTTATCTAAAAACATCGACATTCTTGCCCATGGGTTGTACCTGATATTGCAACTCAATTCCGTTCACTTGAATGGGGTTGACCTGCAATACCAAACACAACCTATACACAACAGTGGCGCTGTTTATGCACTTATTTTTCTACTTTACTTCTGGACCACCACTTTAAGTAGAAGACATATACTCTATTATATAAACCGTCCCTCCTGCAGCCACAGTTACCCCCATAGCTTGTAATATCGGGGTGTCTTATTGTGCTCAGGTTAAACCGTTTTCAATAAAGAAGGACAACTTTATTAGTTAATGTCCTGTTCAATTATAAAAATCAATGGCCGCTTAGAGGGATGAAATATTGGGATAGTACCGAGTCATCATGACTGTGTATAAGGTGGGGAGGGGGTCTGCGGGTTCCTCTGAGGGCCATACACATGTGTGTATTATTTGCTTCTGGAGAGATTACTGACATGTGATTCCTATTTGCAGAGGCCAAGTCGTGTGAAGACATAAAGTGCAGCGTTGGCAAGAAGTGCCTGTGGGACAGCAGAGTGGGCAGGGGGCGCTGCGCAGTGTGTGAAGATTACTGCCCGGACAGCAAGTCTGATGAAGCAGTTTGCGCCAGTGATAACACCACCTACCCCAGCGAGTGTGCCATGAAGCAGGCCGCCTGCTCATTGGGTGTACTTTTGGAAGTCAAACACACCGGATCTTGCAACTGTAAGTGACTTACCGCAAACAAAAATCCAATCTAAGATTTCGAAAGGCAACCCCTCCGTAATGAAGACTAGAGAGAATTGGATACCGGCACAATGGCGAGCCATTTATCGTGCTCCATTACTAAACAGACGATTATTGCCTCTTGTGCAGGAAAAGCTATACATTTCTATTTACCAGGGGTTGCCTGAGAATATCTTTTTTTTCCCTCTATTTTTCTAATTTCGCTTCTATGTGCTTCGCTGAATGCTTCATTAACGCTTTGAGTGATCTAACTCCATGAGATTCACCGGTTGATCCGGTCCCTGTCTTTGCGCAGCGGCCGCTACTAACTCTGAGGACACGAGCAGTACACCTAGAACACGAGCGCTTTTTGTCTGATTACAGGAACCTGCAATAAAAGCCTGATCCATTGGGTTCTTCAGAACTTTCTGCAGTTAAGACTTCATAGATTAATTTAAAAAAAAAAAAAAGTATTAATTAAAAGTTGATGCCGAAACGCATCGCTGCAAGTCACATACAATGCAACGCTGTTTTATGGCTGTTCAGAGAGCAGAACAAAAAAAACAATCATGCACTGAGCTTCTGCGCTGTTGTTGTCCTTATTTAAACAACAGCTCCCCTATATTCCCCTATATAGCCATTAATGAAGATCCTGAGGAGGAAGAGGAGGAGGAAGACCCCGACTACAGCTTCCCATTATCTTCAGCCCACTGGTAAAACTGTTGGAACAGCCTTTGGCAAGGAGTGATGTCCATACTGTATATAGGTGTATGCTTATTTATTTTGAGGAAGAAAAAAAAAGTATACATATAGTTGAGTCTGGTAGACATTTATTTATACTGTGTCATGTTTTATAATTTATACATAAAATGTCTGTTTTTTTTTTTTTTTGACTGTACACCTTGTTTTGAAGAAATATATTCGTCAAAGGGAGAGCAGTGTTATTTATTGTGAGAAACCTTTGCTTGTAAAGTTCAGCTTTTTCGTGTAAGTCCATTCCTTATAACTGACCATTACTGTCCACTCCATACACTGATGTTATAGAGAAAGTGTCGGCAGGGCCGGATTATAGGAATGGTGCCCCTTGGGCCCTCCACCAGGAACTTGGATCCTCCAGTGCTCACCCTTAACAAATTCTGTTATGTCCTTGGGTAGCCTATTCACCGCTCAATTCTGAGACCCTCACCCCTGCCCCGTCTGGTTGAGAAGAGGTCGAGAGGTGGAGACACATGCCACTCTCTTTCAAAGTCTATGGGAGTCACTGTTTCTCCATAACTCCCGTAGACTTCAGTCAGGGGTTAGATGGGGTCCCAGAAAAGGGACCCTTAATCCGGCCCTGAGTGTTGGCAAAGTTCTGCAGCCCATGGCTTGGTAAATTCCATCGTAGGGAAGAAGCCATTGACGAAGCCCTGGTCTACAGAACCGAGCCGCTTCCTGTTTTAGAGCTTTTCTTTGATTTTCCTCACATTTGCATGTCGGTTCCAGTATGTTTATTTATTGGATTTTATCTTTAGTCCTGTACATACATCCTTTGGGTTTTGTTTACAAGGAATCTTGACTGACCAAAAGAAGCTGCAATCAATTTATCAACCCGAGGTTCATGGAAATCCGGTTGTAAGAGCCATTATGGTGGCAACCGTGAGGACTCTATGGGAACTCCTCCCGTTATCCATGAACCCCTACCAAAAATATCAGTGTTGTTTGGTTTGGTTGTAACCATATCAAAGCTTTATCAGTCCCAAGTTTCTTGCTTTTTTTTTTTTGTTTCACAATACATTTCTTTGTTTCTGCTTCAATTTTATATTTTCGAAACATGGCAAGTTAAATATAAATTCATTTAAATATATAGTTTTGTACTTTTTTACCATGTAAATGTGCAATGTATATAAAAGTTATAAAGTGTATTTGTAAATAAATTATGGTTGAACAATAAAATGGAAATTTCCTATGTAGCTCTGGAATCTGTGTGGATTTGGTTTTATAGAGTAGTTACAATAGGAAGGGGGAAGGGTAAAAGTCATTAAATCTATAGCTCGTTCATTAGACAAAGCAAACATATATATATATATATATATACAGGAGATTCTATGCATGGAGTGTGAGGTCAATCACCACAGGATCCCCAGTCTCTTCTATAGTGAAACTGTCCGCTATTTGCTCATGTCTCTAAGTATACAGATCAATTCCATTTGCCTTGTCTCTCCCCATCCCTCCTCCCGGAGTCTTCTTCATCTGTCTGGCACTCTGCAACTTCCAATCTTATCAAGTTATCTCAACCACCCTTAAAAGTGAGAAATACAAAGAGCTAGACGTTCCTAATTGCCCGTCCAAAATTAAAGCGAAACCCAATTAATGCCGGAGCTGATGGCAGAAAAGCCAAAAAAAAGAGGGAGAGAGAAAAACACTTGTTATTTGTAGAAAGGGCGCCTTATTAATAGTCACATTTACATCAACGCACTTTTTAAAGAGAATTTGTCACAGGGTCACGACTTTCTTTAATATACGGTCCCCTTCCCCGTGACTCACTGGCCCGATTCTGGGAATATGGACCTTTTCCTGTGTCGTGTAAGGGTATGTTCACATGACGGAATTTTGAACAAACTGAAAAATTCTAATTTTTCTGCTTGATCAGATTCCGCCATGGAATTTGAAAATTCCGCAATAGCTAGGTGGAACTTTTCTGCCTCCCATTCACTTCTATGAGAGCTATCAGGTGGAATCTGCCTGAAGATCGAGCATGATGCTTATTTTTTCTGCGTTGAAATGAATGAGAGACAGATTTCAGTCGGAATCTGGAGCTGATTTTAAGGTGGATAAATAAGCATCATGCTGGATCTTCAGGTGGATCTAGGAAAAATTCCTTATAGTGTACCTTATGCCATAGAGAAGTTTTTGTTGGTAGGGTTGTGCGCTATTAACTACCAGCATGGAGGTACACTGACACCTGTATGAGCCCCCTTATTGGGGTCCTCTAGAATTTGGAAGTTTTCGAAAACTTTAGGTATACTTTCTATAATAACCACTATGCACTTGGGGGTATAACAGATCCTTGTTGTATGGGCCTTTAATACATATACAATGAAACTTCTTTGAGACGACCACCTAAAATTGCATCTAGGAGGTTTTCTAGAGAGGTGGTCTTCTAAAACAAGGTAGAAAGTATGGAAAATTGAAAATCTGTCACAGAAAATGGGGTCTGGGTAAGGATGTGGTCTTCTCAAACAAAGTAGATAGATGGTCTTCTGAAAGAAGTTTCACTGTATATGAGCCCATATAATAACACTACTGTATGAGACTTCAGTCTTATTTCTTGAAGGCATACAATTATTCACCTTCTCTATAAGATGCTACTGTATATTATGGAAGCATTGACCTTTAAAGGGGTTGTACTAGGATAAGATCGACATGGCTCCTTTCTCCAAGAATTGTCCATGGATTGTGTCTGGTATTTCAGCTCAGCTCCATTCACTTCAATACAGCTCATCTGCAATACCAGACATAACCCATAGACAGGTATGGTACTGTTAGTGAGAGAAAGCAGACATGTTCGGCATATATTAGTACAACCCCTTTAAGAATGGCAAAAAAATTGAGTGCATTGAAGGAATAATGAAATGAACCAGTGCACTTCCTGCACTAGACCAGTCTTTTTAGCAATATATAAGCTGGTGTCGTTCCTCTGTCTCGTCTGCTGACACTCCAACGCTCAGGAGCGCAGAGCGATATGGAAATGTATGATCTAATGGTGGTGGCCCTGTAATAAAGAGTACACCATTGACCCTCCGGTTAAAGTGACCCTGATCATATAGGTATATCATTATTAATACAGGTCCTGGTACTATCATATAGGTATATCATTATTATTACAGGCCCATGTACTATCATATAGGTATATTATTATTATTATTAATACAGGGCCTGGTACTATCATATAGGTATATCATTATTATTACAGGCCCTGTACTATCATATAGGTATATTATTATTATTATTATTATTATTATTAATACAGGGCCTGGTACTATCATATAGGTGTATCATTGTTAATACAGGCCCTGGTACTATCATATAGATATATCATTATTAATACAGGCCCCTTTACTATCATATATGTATATCATTATTATTACAGGCCCCGGTATTATCATATAGATATATCATTGTTAATACAGGCCTCAGTACTATCATATAGATATATCATATTTAATATAGGCCCCGGTACTACCGTATCATATAGGTATATCATTGTTAATACAGGCCCTGGTACTATCATATAGGTATATCATTGTTAATACAGGGCCTGGTACTATCATATACAGTCATGGCCAAAAGTTTTGAGAATGATACAAATATTAATTTTTACAAAGTCTCCTGCTTCAGTTTTTCTAATGGCAATTTGCATATACTCCAGAATGTTATAAAGAGTGATCAGCTTAACAGCAATTACTTGCAAAGTCAATATTTGCTTAGAAAATGAACTTTATCCCCCAAAACACATTTCAACATCATTGCAGCCCTGCCTTAAAAGGACCACCTAACATCGTTTCAGTGATTGCTCCATTAACACAGGTGTGGGTGTTGATGAGGACAGGGCTGGAGATCAATCTGTCATGATTAAGTAAGAATGACACCACTGGACACTTTAAAAGGAGGCTGGTGCTTGCCATCATTGTTTCTCTTCTGTTAACCATGGTTATCTCTAAAGAAACACGTGCAGTCATCATTGCACTGCACAAAAATGGCCTAACTGGGAAGAGTATTGCAGCTAGAAAGATTGCCCCTCAGTCAACAATCTATCGCATCATCAAGAACTTCAAGGAGAGAGGTTCCATTGGTGCCAAAAAGGCTCCAGGGCGCCCAAGAAAGACCAGCAAGCGGCAGGACCGTCTCTTAAAAGTGTTTCAGCTGCGGGATCGGGCTACCAGCAGTGCAGAGCTTGCTGAGGAATGGCAGCAGGCAGGTGTGAGTGCATCTGCACGCACTGTGAGGCGGAGACTCTTGGAGCAAGGCCTGGTCTCAAGGAGTTCAGCAAAGAAGCCACTTCTCTCCAGAAAAAACATCAGGGACAGACTGATATTCTGCAAAAGGTACAGGGAGTGGACTGCTGAGGACTGGGGTAAAGTCATTTTCTCTGATGAATCCCCTTTTCGATTGTTTGGAACATCTGGAAAACAGCTTATTCGGAGAAGAAGAGGTGAGCGCTACCACCAGTCTTGTCTCATGCCAACTGTAAAGCATCCTGAAACCATTCATGTGTGGGGTTGCTTCTCAGCCAAGGGAATCGGCTCTCTCACAGTCTTGCCTAAAAACACAGCCATGAATAAAGAATGGTACCAGAATGTCCTCCAAGAGCAAATTCTCCCAACCGTCCAAGAGCAGTTTGGCGCTCAACAATGCCTTTTCCAGCATGATGGAGCACCTTGCCATAAAGCAAAGGTGATAACTAAATGGCTCAGGGAACAAAACATAGAGATTTTGGGTCCATGGCCTGGAAACTCCCCAGATCTTAATCCCATTGAGAACTTGTGGTCAATCATCAAGAGACGGGTGGACAAACAAAAACCAACAAATTCAGACAAAATTAAAGCATTGATTCTGCAAGAATGGACTGCTATCAGTCAGGATTTGGTCCAGAAGTTGATTGAGAGCATGCCAGGGAGAATTGCAGAGGTCCTGAAGAAGAAGGGTCAACACTGCAAATATTGACTTGCTGCATTAACTCATTCTAACTGTCAATATAAGCTTCTGTTACTCATAATATGAATGCAATTCTATTTCTGTATGTGATAAAAACATCTGACAAACACACATAAAAACCAGAGGGCAGCAGATCATGTGAAAATATAATATTTGTGTCATTCTCAAAACTTTTGGCCATGACTGTAGGTATATAATTAACAATACAGGCCCTGGTACTATCATATAGATATATCATTATTAATACAGGCCCTGGTACTATCATATAGATATATCATATTTAATATAGGCCCCGGTACTATCATATAGGTATATCATTGTTAATACAGGCCCTGGTACTATTATATAGGTATAGCATTGTTAGTACAGGCCCTGCTGACTGATCCTTATATCTTTGTACTATCACGCACAAACATAAGGGACAAATCCTGACTTAACGTATAGCAGATGCATCTACTTTCACCATATGCAGCACTGACAGGATCCATAGGATACTGAACACTTAGACATTGCAGGTAATAGGACAATTCTGCCGTGAGAGCTCAATGCATTCCCATAGGGGTAAGGATGAGATGAAATAGTGCAGGGGGAGTTCAAGGCTCACAATGACCTAAGCTGGGGCATACGTATCAGCAGATATGAGTTTCGACATAGTCAAAACTGAGAGCAGAGCGAGAGTGAGGCCTGCAGGGGAATAACAGGATAAAGTGCATAGATTAGCATTCTCACCACTTCTCGCCTACCAGAACTTTCCCCTGGCAGACCACCACAACTAGTGTGTAATCTATTGTAAAGTGCAGTCGGCCCCCTCCTCTTTTTACACCAACTGATAGCCTACAAGCATCCATTGGTAAAACCATTAGCTCCTCTGTGTACATTACTGACAACTATTGCCCTCTTGTTTGCCTATTCAGGTTGTGTCAAGTAATCATCATAAAACTCCAATTGCCTCTTGTTTTTGAGGGTGGAGCGGGGTGTAAAACACATCTCATGTTTGTAATGGGGTTGTTTGCACTCAATTACCCGTCATTATCATCTGTAAAATAGCCACTGTTACCAACAGCTATGCTAGAAAACACATCACTTTCTTGAAAAGCAGCTGTTATATAGCAGAGCCATCATATATGCTCCTATATTATCATCAGGCACAAAATGATGACATAGGGGCAGTGCGGTCAATCCTCTATACTTAGGATCAATGTCTTGTGTCCTTGGCAAGCTTCATTTTAAGGCTCAGACGCAGGCTTCATATTGACAACAAAGTAGCATGAAAATAGAAGGTCTATATCCGTCGTCCTTGTTGTGTCTGATAGTAAATACGAGGGAGACAATTAGGTTAAGTGGGTAATAATTATTCATAAGCAAAAGATAGCCGGCAGATTCCAGGGCTGACTTCATTTCGGGTGGTCACAGGAGGAAACTTTTGATCCAGCTGATTTAGAAACCAGAGACATCATTCCTGAAAGAGAGGCAGACAATGCAAGATGGAGCAGATTAATCGGAGGGCAGGTAGAGGCAGCCACATGTCACATCCATGTCCCTGAACTCGTCTGTATACGGCTTATCATATGGACTCCTTTACAAAAAATCATTCAATTTCTCATATACAGATGTAGCAAATTTTAACTTTACCTTTAACCCGTTAAATACACAGCAAATATGCAGCAAGTGGGTCATGCACACGATCGTAGTCATAGGCGTGTCGTGGAAGACTGCACCATATTTTTCAACTCTTTTCTATGGCCTGGAGACCGATCTGTAAAAAATACGGTAGTGCACATGGGTCCGTATACCATCTGTAACTACTCTGGTATCTATAGGGGCTCTAACATCCTTTCATCAAGTAAAGTTGATTGCTGAGGGTCTGTCTTCTAAAACCCCCAGGTAGACTATGGTTGGCCATACGTTTCACTAGCAGCAGTTGACCACGTAAAACAAGGATGGGCAAGGTGAGAGACAATTTTTGTAGCAGCTCTTTGTTCGAGCGGGGGCTTGCGAACAAGGGTCCATATGACCTGGTAGGGTTATGAAAAGGAATTGTAATGAGATAGCAGCCTTATCGCCAACGCCCAATAGTGCTGTAAGCTAAATAATAACATGTATATAAGCCAAACACAATCATTTTAGGGAGTCCAACATCTAATGTGTAAGGGGACTCCCGATACTGATAAGAGATAACAATTGGTATTTCATCAATCCTTTCCCTTTTCAGACACTTTCATTGTTTGCCGGCAGTACAGCCTTTATTACACAGGGTGATGGAATTCCAGTGAACTGTGATTTTTATGTTTAGCCAAAAGTAAGGGATCACCTGATGACCAAGCAAATCCTTGATATTGGAGTTATCGGCATCACTATTAGGGCTATTATCGGGAACAAGCTAGGCTGCCGATAATAGCCCTGAATATTTGTCTGCCTAAAGGCCCGATTAGACAGGCAACTTAGCAGCCAATTGTTAGGAACAAATGCTCGTACAAGCTCTCGTTCCCGACAATGAGCCTAAGAGTGTTGCCAATCGCCCAAATGAAGGAGAGTTTGCTTGATCATTGGATGGTCTGCAGATTCACAAAAATTTGCTGGGTGATCCGTTGATTCAGGACAAAAAAAATCATTATCTATGGGCAGCACAGACCTTATTAGGTTAATGTGCTGCTGACAGACAATGATCACAGCAGATCACCTAGTGAATGAGTAAACAGTCGTTCACTGGGTGATTGGTGACACTATTAGACAGGCTGATCACTGGGAACGAGCTCTTGTAGGAGTGTTTGTTCCCGACAATTGGCTACTAAATCTCTTGTCTAATAGGACCTTTAGCCAGACAGATATTCAGAGCTATTATTGTCAATGAGTGCCCCTAGCTAGTTCCCGATAATATCCCTACTAGTGCTGCCGATCACCCTATGAAAAAGCATTTATTTCAGCTGAACAAAAACTCATTGGTCACCGGCAGCCCATCACTCTGTGTAATATGGGCTGTACTGCCAGCAAGCAATGAAAGTCCATGATGGGGGAAAGACCGTTTTACCAATCGTTCCTCCTGCATGTGCTCTGCATCACAGGCTAGGGCAGAACAAGTGCTGATCGGTGCAGTCTGACAATGACAGCCCTTGCTCCCCATTTCCTACAAAGACCACATGCCAAGCTAACTCATGTAGATCTCCATTGTGGCGCACAGGTATGCAAGTGATTTATGAAGAAGCAGGGACTTCTTTATAAATCAGCCGAGCCCTGTGCCTGTCGGGGCCTTTCTTAAGACTGGTGTACAAAACGTCATTCTTAATAAATCTGCCCTATTGTCTGTGCCTTAACAATTTACAAAGAGAGGCAGGGCAGTAGTGCTAAACCCATTTATATCATTGAAACTGAGAGACTGGGTCTGGGCCTATAAAATTTACAAAGAGAAAAGGAGGAAGTACTATCTGTGCCTCGATCTTGCCATTACACAGGCTATTACTAGGCTAAAGCCTCTGCCTTCTTATAAATATATATATATATATATATATATATATATATATATATATATTACAGAGAGAGACACAGTCATGTTTTTATGTGTTTAAAGCATCTACTGGTAGAGAGAGTAAAGCAGTAGTCATTATGCCTATACCACTTACTGGGAGAGATGGGGGGAATTCTGTCTGTGCTTTCATAGTATACATGGTACATAGGAAGGTAGTACTATATGTATATACATCATTTACACAGAGAAGCAAGTAGGCAGTACTAACTGTACATGGTCTGTGCCTAGACCTGCACACAGGTAGTAATTTCCATATCTATATTACTTAAAGGGGTATTCCCATGAACATAACTATTTTTAAATTTGTAGATAATTAAAAGTTAAATATTTTTGAAAATATAAGTAATTAAACATTTTGCAGAGATTCTCTCTAAATATCTTGTGGTCACAAGTTATTGTCTTGATCGGTTGTCAGTGGATAAGACCATGAATTCATGAACTTTCTAAGGTCAGAAAATCTGCCATGATTTCCTTATTGTGGCCGGGATATCTTCTGATACATGTAGTGTCCCTGCCTGATAACGCAGCTGCAATAAGAAAATCATAGCTGGGTTCCTGAGAAGTCCCAGACCATAGAAAGTTTCTGCATTTGTGGTCGTATCCATTGGCAACCGATCAAGACAATAGATGTCACCACTAAAATAGTTCGAGAAAATCTTTAAAACTCTGCAGAATTTTTAACTACTTATATTTGCAAAAATGTTTAACTTTTCATTATCTACAAACATAGACATGATTATGTTCATGGGAATACCCCTTTAAGCCTTATTCACACAACTGAGCCAAGACTCGGCCGTGTATTTAATGGATCAGTGCGGCACCCACCCGATTCACCCATTGAAGTAAATTGGTCTGTGAAAACAGTCCTGATAGTCTGAGCTGTGAAAAAGAACATGTTCTATTCTTTCACTAGGCCGTACTTGATTGTGTGAATAGGCTCTTACAGGGAGAAACAGTGAGGCAGTATTATCTGTACATTTATCCATTACAGGAAGAAACAGGGAAGAAGTACTATCTGTGCCATGAGAATTGTATAGGTACAATACTGCATATACAGTATACAGCATATGTCTGAATTTTTCTGTGATAGTTTCTAGTTATAATACAACCCCAGAATGTCTGTAATGATTTGCTGAGCTCAGCACAGTCACACCATTTTACAGACAGGACTTACTCTCTGTAGTTGATTTTCCCATACTGAGTATATTTAGTTAAGCCATTCAACCATGCGACTGGTAAGATGCAATACTTGTTTTACACATCTCACAAATGGCCACACTTCTTGCCAGACGGAAAAGGAAATTTGTAACTTTTTTTTTTTTTTTTTTTTGCTATAAAATATGTATTGTAGCAGGTTCCCGAGTGTAGTTTACTGTGCAAATTCACCCACTATAAACTAAGCCCACACACCCACACTTCTATATATGTTGCAGATGTTCGACTAACACAATTCACAGATGTGTTATTTTCTCCAGTGTCAGCTGGTATAAGAAGAAGAATGCATCGGGCTTAAAGTAAAACACTTGCATGTGGTCCGAATGTTTATCAAAAACAGTGAAAGAAAAAATAATCCTCACTTTTACCTTATGGATGTAGACATGGGACAAATCAGATGTGCAAATGCGAGAGAGGAAATGTGGCTTGTTATGTCTGCTGGGGCTTGTAATTATCAGTGTCTTCTAATGGAATGGAATACAAGTGCAACAGTGATACAAATGGGCACTGGCTATTCTGGGGCATATAGGGCCTATTCACACAGTGGAATCTGCCGCTGATTTTGAGGTGGATTCTACCCCAAAGTCAAAAGCAAATTCTGCCCTGATTCAGACTCCCATTGTATTCAATGGGAGGCAGAGATTGGGTCAAGAAGCTGAAAAATTAAGCGTCCTGCTCGATCCCACAATGGATTCTGTGATTGATGCCGTGGCTCAAGACATCCCGCAGATTAGTCCAGTTCATCTGGGCTTAAACAGTAACAAAACTTTCAGACAAATTTTGATTTTCTGGCAGTATTTGTGTCATTAATAAATTTTGTAATATACTTTATTAAACAATTTTGGATCCTTTCTGTGAAATCCTGCATTTTTTCACTCTTTCCCTTGTTTCTGTATTGAGAGCTGTTCCTGCCTCTCACTCAATGTTATTGTGTATGGAGTAGGGGACTGTGCAATATGTAGAGAAAATGAGGGGGGGGGGTCACTTCAGTTATATATCCGACATTATAAAACTTACAAACTTGCTTTTGGTGCCATATTAAAGAGGAGATTCTCTTCTTTCATATGAGGCTATCTAAATTGTTTCCAGAAATATCACTGGTTGAAAACACAGATGGGATTAGTATTTATATATCATATATTATACAGCTGCATATTAATATTCTAATCCCAACTGTGTTTTCAACCAGTGATATCTCTGGAAATAATGTAGATAGCACTGCAGAATCTCCTCTTTCATATGACACCAAAAGTAAGTTTGGACATTTTATAATAATAACTCCCTCACCCTCACTTACATCTTACACAGCCCCATGCTCCATACACAATAACATTCAGTGAGAGGCAGGAACAGCTCTCAATACAGAAACAAGGGAAAAGGTGAAAAAATGCAGGATTTCACAGAACGGAGCCAAAATTTGTTAATAAAGTATATTACAAAATTTATTTAGGACACAAATACTGCCAGAAAATCAAAGTCTGAAAGTTTATTTACCCTTTAATCAGCAGCGGAAAGTCACTTTGCAATACCAGGGGGCAGTAAATGAAGAAGAATCTGATGTGGATATCTGCCTCAAATTCCTCTTCACTTTCCGTTGTGTGAACTTACCCTTATACTATAACTCAGATTTAGATTGTAAGCTTTTACATCCATTTTCTTATTTCACTGAAAAATTACTCCAGCTCCAGAAATCATATGCGCTAGGACATATAATATTGTGCACAAATTTTAGGCATGCCTGGAAAAAATGCTGAAAAATAAGAATGCTTTCAAAAATTGAAGTGTTAATAGTTTATTTTTGTCAAATAACAAAATTAAGTAAGTAAGAATATTTGTTGTCAATATTTGTTGTGATAGCCCTTTGGGGGAGGAGTCCTGGAAGTGACCGCCCTTTAATTCATGATTGCCATGAGGCTCTTTTGTCAAGAATAGATTCTTCAGCAATGGATTTATGTATTATAAGGACCAAGGATTACCTATTACAAATTATTAAGGCTATCAAACATGTGCCAATTGTCTTTCTACTATTGAGGAAATGGCGGCAGACTGCGCCTTCCACTATAATAAGCCACTGCAACAAAAATTTCAAAAATTATACTGCCTTTTTGCATTGTTGAGTGGCCAACAGTTACACAGTAAATGAGGTTGGATGAAGACACTGTCCATCAAGTCCAACCTATAACCTTACAATGTCGATCCAGAGGAAAAGAAAAAAACTCCATGAGGCTGATGCCAATTGCCCCAGTGGTATATTTCAGGAAATACTCAGATGTATAGATGAGATGTGATGTGGCAGAGACTAATATGTTCACATTAGACTGAAGTTGATGAAAATAGACAATTTCAACCGTAATTATTGTTTTTGCGAGTAAAATTTAACCTCATTTTAGTTGACCGATTACATACTGTCCTCGCCTGGAAATAAATTGGCCGCGTTTGACATATTTGTTCGACAGCTGTACAATAGATCTTTTATCCAATAACAATCAGTTCTTGATGGAATGTTCTCAGAAAGATTGTTTGTCCTTTGTCCATTGCCATTGAACATGTATGACCAGTTGGAACAGCTGTAACGGCCAATATGGACTAAAGTGTGTATGACCGCATCTGCGGAACAATCGTTCATAGACAATACATTTGTTCAATGGTTGTTCAACCATCAGTCTACCTCTGGCTATTGTGTTTGGCCAGCTTACTGAAAAGTAGACTAAATTTTTGTTACTGGTTTCTACAGTTCATTCTTCACTTTTACTTTTTTTTTGAGTTCTCCATCTTTTATCCAAGGGCTTCCACATACTAGAGAACTACAGCCCTATTAGAGTATCCATATTATGGACCTTCGTCTCACAGGATACTCCAAAAATAAACTGAGATCATCTTAAGGCTTTAGGGTAAATTACGTTCCGTCCAGCACATCGCTGAGGTTTCTGGAGTTGTGCTAAAAGACAAATCTTATGACATCTGTGAAAGCGCCTGACTATGATACAGCAAAGTGATGATTCGGAGTTGCCAAATCTAACTCATTCCTAGGGATATGTAACACAGTTGGAGCAACTCTAAAATATTATATTAGGGACTGTTACCAGCAATTGTCTAATACTTGTCCAATTTCATGCAATTCGGTATAAATACAGCGACATCATATGGAGAAAAATACAAAAATGTTGCTCCAAAAATAATTTTGCACCATTACCTTCTACAATGTAACCCTGGTCAGACAAAGACGTGCCATTTTTGACGCCACTTCTATTACTATAGTGTTTACCAGTTTTTGTATGTTCTGTGCTTACTGTGGATGCTACAAGATCTCTCCAGCAGGGTCCAGCAGTATAGAGAATGTTATGCGGATCAGTCCATAATGGGCCCCTTATTGTCACATTGTGTTACTCAGCAGGGCTCAATCTGCATAACAGAAGGAGAGGAGGGAGATGTGGCCACATTAAGACAAGGGAATAAACATTGGTAAGTACACTCAACATGTATGTGCCAACTATGAATAGATCAGGATTATTAAATCCTACACTGCTATGCTTTCCTCTGGACTAGCCAGGAATCGTGATGAGTTATGGCTCATGCAAATGGAAGTTTCCAAGTGATACAACACCCATGGACTTCTGTGAGATGCTACTGTACCTGTATATATAGGTGTCTTTCCTTTAGACTCCCTATAAATCTGATATAAAATGAGATGCTCTATCCTATAATAGCATGGCGTACCATCAAGTGGTACATGAGTGACCCCCTTGCACTTGACTTGGCCTAAAGCTGGCTATACACATTAGTCCAATCGATGATAGGATCGTTCGTACGATTGACCTCACCATCAACATTATGAACACAACTGCCCAATTAGGGTTGTGGTTAAACATTGAAAAAAAAAACCCAAAAACACTGATATTTTCTGACTGCTAAACTATTTTTGGCAAATGTTGTAAACAAACGTTTGCTGTATTTTCATGACCACTTTGGTTGCTGAAAATCTAATGTGCACAGCCAACTTAGGTGTATCATTACATAACTAGGTAAACTTTTAGGTTGGCCATACACAGCCGTCCGACTGATGATGGGATCGTCCGTATGAACAATCCCACCATCAACATTAGCAACGAAACTGAGGGGGGGCATTGAGTTGCTAAAAAAAAAGATCAGCGAGTCTGCGCAAGTTGGCTGATGATTGGCCAAAAGTGGACCATCATGCCAAATACAGGTATTTTTGGCTGACAACAGGCTGAAAAAATCGAGCATGGCTGATCAGTTTTTAGCAGACTAAAGTCTGCCACTGGCCAACTGCGAACAACTGTTCACACCATCTACATGTCAGACAGCCAAATTATGCGAAATTATTATATTGTGGGTTTTTTTCAGATTTCAGGGTATAATAAAATTTATACTCACCTCCCCTCAACTTTTTTGGGCCTCTTTGTTGCATCCGGCGCTCTCTCTTGGTCTCCTCAGTGATGTCATGCGCCCGGGGTCCTGTGATTGTAGCACAGTGGTTATATGGGCACACCAAGCGGCATGACGTCATGACACTCAGCGTGCCCATTTCACCACTGAGGCCCAATCACAGGCCTCAGCAGTAACCCCGGGCGCGTGATGTCACCAGGAGAGCGCCATAGGCCCAAGAGAGATGAGGGAAGGTGAGTATAAATGTTTTTTTTTTCACCTCCTCTGGGCCTCCACCTATTATACTCTGAGGTCTGAAGAGACCCCAGGGTATAATAATTTACCGCAATGCATGTCACAATGGCCATTTTAGTTTGTCCGACAAAAATCCCCAATTTTTAAAACCAAACAATGTGGGATATTCGGGTTCTGGCCCATGTCAATGCGGTTTGCCCATCTCTACTTACGACCCTGTTAAATAGTGAGTAATGTACTGCATATTGTGCTGCAATCTTTCATGAGAGGGCGACGCCAAACACTGTAGGCGATATATCATGAGGAGCCGCAGTCTCAATCAGGAGTCTGGGAAAGCTGGACTAATAACTCCTTGGAGGAGCTGCGATAACTATAACACCATGTCTATGCATAGTATGCCCCAGAAACTTACAAGGACCTACTATATGTCACATTGCATTTAGATGTGCCTGGATGATAGAAACAATGGCCCTGACAGGATAAAGACAATTGTGAATGATTGGGTTCCTGCTGTGATCTCCAATGCAGAGAGATACCATGGTGTGCAAAGTACTTGCCAACAATTTGCAGATAAAGCTACTTTCAATGCACTACATATCCATGGCCAGTCCTGAGTGAAAGTGTGTACGCCTACAATGTGAGTACATGGCTCACAGATTACAGTATGTGTAGTGTGAACAGGACTTATGTGTCACCGCTATTTTATATCCTATATTCTAAGGTGGAGTGTATTATACTTGTGTTAGGGTGGGTTCACACTTGCCCCGGCACTTCGTCTGCCGCAAATCCGACCTAAATGACGGAAAACTGGATAGGGAAAGGTTTGCGACACTTTGCTTAAAAACCCATTCACTTGAATGGGTTTTTAAAGTAATGTGCGGATGTGCGCTTACACCCTCTGCGCCGTGAAACCAGTTTTTTTTTGTCGGACATGCAGGACTTTGTGTTCAACGAAAAAAACTGGTTTCGCAGCGCAGAGGGTGTAAGCGCACATCCGCACATTACTTTAAAAACCCATAGAAGTGAATGGGTTTTTAAGCAAACCGTCGCAAACCTTTCCCTATCCAGTCCCTATCTAGTTTTCCGACATTTAGGTGGGATTCGCAGCGGACGGAGTGCCGCCGCAAGTGTGAACCCACCCTAAGTTGTCCATATTCTGTATGGAAAGAACAGAACCCCTGCAGCCCTACTGCACCACAAATCCTATAGTTAAAGGGGTTGTCCAGCCCCAAATTGAATTTTCATCAGCGAGTGGTTTTGGGGTCCGACACCTGGACCTTGCAAAGATCATCGGAGGCTGCTAGAACAGATGATCTGTCCAGGTTTTGGACCCTGACAGATCACATACTATACAACATGTAAAATATGTCTCAATGAGAACTCAGATATATTATACTATATATTACTTTTTTTTTTTTTTAATTTATGGCCTATTCTTAGGAAACACCATAAGTATCTGATCAGTTGGGATCACATGGATCGGCTGCTTGGGTCCACTTCTGGTGCCAGTACTATATACACTGAACGGAACCGGAACCAGATGGCTCCATGCCCTGTATAGTGGCCAGGAGCGGTACTGCAGCTCAGTTCCCATTGACTTTAATAGGGCTGGCAACTACAGGTGCATCTCAATAAATTAGAATATCTTTGACACGTTCATTCATTTCAGTAATTCAGTAATACAATCCATAATCAGCGTCTTCCATGATTGTGTGTCCTACTGAACCAGACTGAGGGACCATTTAAAGGCTTAGGAAACCTTGGCAGGTGACACTGAATTTACAATACTGAACTGAACTTACAATATTCTAATCCCAACTGATCAGATCCTATAGATAAACAGAAATTTCTAGACAACGCCTTTGATAGTGAGTTGAATATTTTATACAGAGTATGGCTTAAATATATATTTTTTCACAAAAAAACAGGGAGGGGACTTTAATTATTTTATAGATTTTTAAGCTATGTTTTTTAAAGTGGACCTGTCATTATTTATAACTGTGTTGTGTGTTCCTCTGTTATTCCTCCTACAAATTTAGTACATTGACTGCTGGGTGTTACAAGTTGGATTTACGTCCCAGTACAGTCTGATACGGTCCAATCAGCGCTGCCAGTGTCAGACTGTGCCGGGACACACCCCTTTGACAGGGGAATACCAATGCCCAAGTGTCAATTTATTTATAAATTGTTAGGAGGAATCACAGAGGAATGGTACAATACAGGTTTTTGAAAAAAAGATGCTAATTTATAGATATTCCAGGGGAGCCGACAGATCCTCTTTAAGACTAAGGCCCCACGTAGTGAGCCGCAGCCAAAAACCGCTGCGGGGAAAAAGTGCAGTGGAAACGCATCATGGTTTTTCCCGCAACGCTTTTCACAGAAAGTCCGCAGAGATTTGCTTTGTGGACTTTCTTCTTCCATTATACCTATAGGGAAACCGCCAGCGTTTCCGTAGGTATAACTGACATGCTGTGATCTCCAAAAATGCAACGGTTTTGGAAGTCACACAATTTCCGTTGCAGGTATTTTTCCACAATGTGTGGATGGGAGTCGCATCCACTTTGTAGGGACTATAAAATGCTGCGTCATTTTCACCATGCCTAAGGCTGAGGCCCCATGTTGGGGAAACTCAGCTTTTTTGTTGCAGATTTTGCTGCAGTTTTTTGAGCCAAAACCAAGAATGGATGCTAAAGGAATGAGAAATATATAGGAAGTTCTTACACTTCTACCTTCTGCTCAGTCCCCTCCTGGCTTAGGGCTCAAAAAAGCGCAGAAAAATCTGCAACAAAAAGGGGTTATCCACTGTTAACATATCCCACACTTTTGGAAGTTCCTTATGAGCAAATGCAGCAGTGGTCACACATGCACAGCATAGCTCCATTCACATGGGGCACTCAGGACCCCCGATATAGTGATCAATTGAGGGTCCCAGTAGTAGTCAGACACCCATCCACTATCCACTAAGGGGTAGGGTGTTAATAGTGGGATAAACCTTTATTTTTGTGGATTTTTTTTTCATACTTTCTAAACTGACTGTGAAGTGATTTGTTTATAATTAATTCTATTTATCTTTTTATATTTTTTAGATAATTTAATGAATGTGCACGCTAATCCTACTTTTATCTTTAATTTTGACCTGAAATACAATAAACAAAATACCTTAAAAACCTGAACAATATGGCTGTTACTATAGCTCCCCCAAAAGTTTGCCCCACAAATTTACCTAAGACTTCTGAATGTGAAACTTGCCCAGTTCTTCCACTTCCATTCTGACAACCGTATTAGGTTTCCTTAAAGGGGTTGTCTGGGGTTAAGGTTTTTATGGCCTATCCTTAGGATAGGTCATAAATACCTGATTAGTGGGGGGCTGACAGCCAGCCCCCGAACCGATCAGCTGTACAAAGCCACTGGAGCTCAGCTCTTGTTAAAGTCAGTGGGAGATGAGCTGCAGTGATGGCGCCCGGCCGCTATACAGTGGATGGAGTTTTCTGCTTATGGCCCTGTATAATGTATAGGAAGCCCCCCAAGATAAGGCATCTTAAAAACCTTAACCCCGGGCAACCCCTTTAAGGTCTCATGCATGTGAACACTGAAAAAACGGCTTAAGTCTATTGAGGGATCCTTGAAAATGGCCAAAAATAGGACATGCCCTATTTTTTGACGGTCCCCTAAACCGGACCACCAGAAAATCGGACATGTGAGTAGCCCTATTGTAATTAATGTGTTATTAAAATGATAAGAACTCAGAACGAGCTAAAATGACCACTCACAAATCATTTTTGGAATGCACCACTACAGCAAGCAGTTCTGAGACCAGTGGGGGAAGGGACTATCTAAAAATGACTGGTGATTTTTTAAATTTATTTATTTTTTAATTATTATTTTATTATTCTTAATTTTTTTTTCATTAACTATTGCAACATTACTGTAGTTTATTGGAAAAACTGAGCATGAAGTTACTGAAACAGTAAATAGTAAACTAAATAAATTATATTTGGCTTTCAAAAATTCATATAATTATATCATTCATGTTAGTCGAGGAAACCACATCTAATATGCCAAAAAAAAATTCAGTGTAATTTCAATATATTTAAAATATTAATCAATCTTATGTCATTTATTACAATTTTTTTTTTTTTTTTACCAAACGTGATGTCTTGGCCAGCAGATGTGTCAACAACAGTAAAAAGAGCCAAAAGTTTGGGAACTTCTTCCAGGATGTTGGCAAAGCAGCTTAGACACCAAGAGTCCTCCCTAACAAGATTAGGAGGCAAACTAATCTGCATGTTATTTTTACATTATGTCAATGATTGCTCAAAATTCTTTATACTTTACTTTATACTATTACTCTTGTATTTTTTTTAATATTTATATATATTTTATTTTTATTTTTTTTTCCAGAAAATAAAATTGGTAATATTTCGCTAATTTCAGGGACAGAAAGTCTATTGATAAGAGACTGTTGAAAAAGAAATTCGAGACAAGAAAAGGATAAATATCTAGTTGAGCGTGTAAAATTCATTGTGACAAGTAAAGGAAATTGTGAGAGAAAAAGCAAAAATAAAAAAAAAAGGATGGGTCGTACATTCTTTTTACATTATAAAATACAGAATGCGTTGTTATCATATATGACTTCATTAACCGCCGTATATAATAAAAAAAAAAGTTGATGATAGAATTGTTGATTTAACCCTTTAAGTGGAAGATTCTCGTGAAAAAAAAAAAAAAAAAAAGCAGATTAATGTGTTCCAGGCCTGGCTAAGTACTGAAAAAGGTTAAAGCTCTTTCATCAAGTTCTTTTCTGGGAAGGCTCTGTAGACACAATAGGGATTACAAGTCGCTTTGATGAAGTCTCTCTCATTTGAACCTGTTTCTCTTTCCCCCATGAAACTAAAGATAATCTCCCTGAAATGAACATTTCCCCTTTTGAATGATGGCTCAGACAAATGATAAGGGTTGAAAAAGCAGAGACACACTGACAAAAGGAAAGCAAAAACATCCAAAAAGTAAAAGCAGAAGATTAGGTATTATGACATCCCATTGAAATACAGAGTGGAAAGCAAACGGAGTCATCTAAGAGCATTCACAAACTCGGCAAGAAGTAGTCCTGTACCCATCAATAGATTATACCATCACCATGTGAATTTTTGTAGTTGTTTTGAAGTTTTTGTTGTTTTTTAGGCTTATTTTTAACTTTAAAAATAAAACAAATATAAACAAAAAAAAAATCACATAGTGGTGAAAAATGCACAAGGCTCACTGCTATATGGGAAGTCAGATACACAGTCTATACAGCAATGGAGGAGACTGAATGCATACGGTTCATACAAAGTTTCAGTACTGAAAGGCCTTGATTTTTTTTTTTGTCTAGGGTCTATCCCAGGGGTCAGCAACCTTTGGCACTCCAGCTGCTGTGAAACTACAACTCCCAACATGCTCCATTCACTTCCATAGGAGTTCCAAGAACAGCAGAGTAAGTATGCATGCTGGGAGTTGTAGTTTTAAAACAGCTGGAGTGCCGAAGGTTGCCTATACCTGTTCTATCCTTTGCATAGGCAATAAATATCTAATTGGTGGGGGCGGACAGGGGGCTCTTATTGCTCATGTTCGAAAATGGTCAGGACGCACATTTCCACTTAAAGGACTCATTTGACATGAGATGATCTTGAAAAGCAAAAATAAGAAAAACCTTTTGCTTTTGAAAACAGCCTTACGTTCTTCCTTTCCGCTATGAAGATCCAGGTTAATTTTTGCCAACAAATCTGAAGGTGACATACACCATAAATATGGGCACGTAAACATCTCTTTATGTTTTGCTACCATTACCCAGTTCTTGACAGAAGCGTATGTGCTGCCCTCTTATGAAGTCAAGGGTCATGTTTGAGGACCAGATAAATATGGCCATACACCTCAGATAGCTGTCAGCTGAATTCTCACCTGACCATCAGTTATTTCTCCTGACCACCCACACACATGGACACTGGGCCTTCCGTTCTATCTTTCCTCTGTGGAGATTCAAGTCCATTTTTGACAACAAATCTGAAGGTGACTCAGACCATAAATATGGGCACGTAAATATCTCTTTATGTTTTGCTACCATTTACCCAGGTCCTGACTGAAGCGTATGTGCAGCCCTCTTACGAAGTCAAGGGCCATGTTTGAAAACCACATAAATATGGCCATACACCTCAGATAGCTGTCAGCTGAATGATCACCTGATCATCAGATATTTCTCCTGACCACCCATACACATGGACACTGGGCCTTCCATTCTTTCTTTCCTCTGTGGAGATCCAGGTCCATTTTTTAGAACAAATCTGAAGGTGATACGGACCATAAATATGGGCACGTAAACATCTTTTTATGCTCTGCTTCCATTTCCCCGGGTCCTGAATGAAACCTTTGACCACATTTGAGGACCAAATAAATATAGCCATACACCTCAGATAGCTGTCAGCTGAATGCCACTTGGCCATCGGCTATTTCTCCTGACCATCCATAGAGATGGCCATTGGGCTTAGATGAACTAAAAAGTGTTCTCAATGGGGAAAGGTGGAAAACTACTGTAAATTAAGTTAGTGAGCTTTTCCAATGTTCATCTAATAATATGGCCAACTTAATATGGCAGGTTCAACACCATCGCTATAGATAAAGATAATATGGCAGGATTGTGGAGTTAGAATCAGGGCTAGTTTTGGGTGTAGCCGGAGTCGGGAAAAAAGGTATCGATATTGAATAATTAACTAGATGTATAGTTTGTTATAGATTTACTTTCATAGTAAGTCAATCATTAGATTTTTTGATGAATTAGAGGAACTTTATTGCTTCTGCCTGATCATAGTTATCAGCCATTTATGAAGGAGTCGGAGTCGGGGCTAGAACTGGAGTCGAACTTAGGCTGTGGAAACAGAGAAGATTCTGAGGTTTGGCCTATGGACTCCACAGTCCTGGTTGATAGGACAAACAATGAACACTTGAAAGATCACCCTGATAACCAGTTTCTACAGAAATCCCAAACAAGACGTTGCAAATATCTAATTGTATTGATATCAATTGCAGATAAAACATATAACTGAGTCTGTTCATGTATGCTGAAGCTTACAAAACTGTACATTTTCATGACATTAAAGAATCCCTTCAGCTTGGAGACAACATGTCCCCTGCTGTTCTCTGCAGAATGAAAAATACTTACTTTACAATTCTTGTCTCTGGCAGCTGGGACATTACAGGTGTCCAAACATAGAGTTGTCACCGCACTCATTAGGTGGGCAGCTATTCCTCCAAACTCCCCCATACACATGCGCATTGTTCTCGGTCCGAGAGAGAACATAGGAGCAGACATGTTCAAATTCAACATGCCCAAGCCTTCCCTTCTTCAACATCACATGTCGGGGAGAGTTGGAGGCTCCTTACACATAAGACAGTGGGACAGTACCAACAAAATTGATGGTTTCAGCTGACTTTTCTCTTATGTGTATAGGGTGCTTATCTGTTTGAACCATGTACAAACCATGCACCAAACCACTCGTATTGTATCCTATGAAAGTGACAACTCAAGACCATGAATGTTCACCCTTTTCCTATAGGCCACACTAGCCATTGCTGAAGAGCACATTGAAGTGATGATACGGCCCCCACAGATATAGCCCTGATCTTAACATCATCCAATCTGTCTGGGATGACACGAAGAGACAGAAGGATTGGAGCAAGCCTACATCCACAGAAAATCTGTTCTTAGTTCTCCAAGAAGGCGGGAACAACCTCCCTGACGAGTTTCTCCAAAAACTGTCTGCAAGTACCGAGAAAAATTGATAGAAGGCAAAGGGCAAAGGTCACACCAAATATTGATGGGATTTAGATATCTCTTTTCTTCATTCACTTAATTTTGTTAATAGACAAAAATAAACTATTACCACTTCTATTTTTGAAAGCACTCTTATGTTGCAGCCTAAAACTTTTGCACAGCATGCATCAACTGTCTTTTTACTACAGAACATTCAGGTCTCATTCCTGGCACGCTCTCTCCATGGAGGTTTTACAGCAGGACTCAGTAGCTCAACAGATCTATACTCCGACTTGAAGATACTCAGACATCTAAAAAATTGTAAAATCTTACCATTTCCTCAGTTAATAATTCAACAATAAGAATAAATCCAGTAGGCCTGCTTATAGCATGCAGCATGTGTCCCCAAATAACAGATGAAAAAATTTTAGGCAGAAGTCTAATTGCAAGTCAAAGCAATCTAGTGCAATAAGTAGATGTGTGAGGGGATTGGCCACACACAAAGGGCATAGTTACAGGCCTTTCATTATTCCGCTGGACTTCAATGGAAATTTGGCTACACACATTCTCCATCACTTCTTTGGTTAATGAAGTGACACATGACATTGGGGGCGATCAGGTGACCTGGATTTCCGTCATGCCAGATCAAATCCAATCAGATCTCACTTTGTTCATTGAGGACGTGACCACACAAAACAATCCAATGGTCAAAGAAGTTGGTCAATAACATATGTCCTGTATTAATAACTTAGAACAAGTAAGAATTTGTCTTACTATATAGGAAACACTTTATATTTTAAGGACTTTTTACATGGGAGATAATCACCTGAACCATCTCTTGAACTCCCCCGTGTAACCATGTCTAGCTATCGAACAACAAATGTTAACTTGCTCATTTGTCGTTGAATTTTATATGAAGATATAAAAGTCAGAGTCTGCCTGCATCATACTGTCACACCGTGTCGATTCCTTTTAAGATAAGACCCACCCACTTGTCGAACAAGGCACACAAACTGTCAAAAACACTTAAAGGGGTTGTCCAGTTATGGACACTTATACCGTATTCACAGGACACAGGATGGCGGACTGATCACTGGGTCCCCCAGTGATCCAGAGAACAGAGGACCGAAAGTCCCTCAAAGTCCTCCTTGTGAATGGAGCAACAGTGCGCTTGCGTGACCAGCGCTCCATTCACTTCAATAGGGCTGTGGGTGTTGTCGGAGATTACAGTTTCGGCAGCTCCATATCCAAGAGTGGAGCGCTGGTCATGCAAGCACACTGGTGCTCCATTCACAAGAAGGCTTTATGGAGACTTTTGGTCCCCTGTCCTCCAGATCACCAAGGGACCCAGCGATTGGGCACCCCAGCAATCAGATACTTATGTCCTGTCCTGTGGATAGGGGATAAATGTCCATAACCCTTTAATAAATGAGATGTATAGCATGTGCGGCAGTTTTTATGGTGCAAATTACGAAATCTGCCCTACAAAAGATTTTTCCTGAATTATTTTGTGGAGAATATTATTTAAGTATTTACAGACTTGACATCTTTAAAAAGTTCCAAAAATGTTGGGTTCGGCTGCTGAACACTGAGACCCAATCACAGGCCTCAGCAGCCCCTCCTGGCCTGTGACATTACCCAGGAGACATCGATGGGGTGCCGGACCTCGCAAATGAGGCCTCTGTTTATTAAACTCAGGGGTCTGAAAAGTATAATAAAAACACCTTGGATGGAACAACTGGTGGGCGGACCTGGTGAATAGAGGTACGCCCATCTCTATCGATAAGTTTTGAAAATTTTTCGATAATTTTCTAATCTTAGCTGTGTTCCCACACACAGACCATGGACAAGATCTTGCCATTTCTAAAAGAAGTGACAATCGCAGCCTCATCATGAATTAAGAGCACCCTCCACGGGCACAGGGGACATCAAGACTAGCGTAAAATATGCCAGTCTTGAAGAATCCCCCCTATAATGTATATCATTTTTCAAGATTTTTGCAGTTGGCCTTCATTAGAACGGAAATTACGGTAAAAAATTCTAAAAATAAAAATGTGCAAATTCTTTATTGTATTGTTATGATGGTAACACAAAGTCTATGCCATCTGAACTCCTCAAGACACAGTGAGCAAATGAGATGAAAGAGGATGGAGGAGAACCTGGGGAATGTCATATTGTGTCAACAATAATTCGATGCTAACAAACAGACATTAGCACGTTTAGGCCACTGAAGTCAAGGGTCAGGCGAAATGATAACATGTGCAGCTCTCACCTACAACAAAGTGGGTAAAATATCTAAGGGTCACATACTTCGGAAAATTTGGAACAATACAAACAGTGTCAGGATGTAAAAGTAAATGCATTAAATAGGGAATTGGAAGCTGAACCTCATCCAGACCACAGTGTTTAGGTGTCAAGAACTTTCTATGGAATGTCAGCCGTACAGATCACACAGCAAAATTGTCAACATACAGCGTGAAAGATAAAAGTCTTCCAGGAGTGTATTTCTTTAGCTGTGCAGATAATGCATTTCCTCTACGGTACTAGTTCATCATGAGTAATGGCACAGTAACATGTTATTTCAGATGTTATCAACTTCCTCTTTTTTTGTAAGCACAGCAAGACAAGATACTGGATATCTCAAAGGAAAGGGAACTAGGATGCTGAAGATTACCAAGCAATGTTTGGAGAGACTGTGGTATATTACAAGATTCTTCTTGGAATCTACAACATCTCATGACCTGGTAATAATCATCTTCAGATCCAGATTTGGACTTACCCACCACAGTACCAGAAGATGCTCCTATGGCCACATACTATTACACAAAAATGTAACTGTAACCGGTTTGGGCCTGGTATTCACCTCCATATGGGAATCTGGAAGTCGCTGCAGTGGACCACCAGGTTGCTACTAGAGATGAGCGAATCGATTCTGCAGAAGTGGAATTCAATCCGAATTTCAGGAAATCTTCGATTCTCCATGATTCCGGATTTCCTGATACTTCGTGGTAACGAATATTTAGTAAGGACCTTTGTGACATCAGACAGTCACAAGATATTCTCTAGTGATGTGATTGGGTAGGCGTGTCTTTGCTTGTTAGCAGATCCTTCCACATAAATAAAAGTTGTCCGTGCTCGAGAGAGAGAGAGAAACATGACCGCAGCATTCAAGGGCTTTCGGCATTTTGCCGCCCACTTGCCCACCTCGGCTCTCTGCAGGCCGAAAATAGCTGTTTATTCGCTTCAAAGCAATTCGAAGCAAATTTTTTTGGAACTTCGAATCGAACTGCCGAATCGAACTTTTGAGAAATTCGCTCATCTCTAGTTGCTACCTCTATGATTATTATGGGGTTAGTCAGGGACGCTGACACAGGTGGGTCAAGAGATGCCACCGCACAGCATCGGGTAGACTGAAGTCAGGGCAGGCTGAGTTTGTGAAGTATGGTAAATCAGTCAATAGGGCAGATGGCACAGGGTCAGTATAGTAATCACACAGAGGTCAGGACAGAATCGGAGTCAGGTAACAGCCAGATTTTTGGCTAAATCCGACCTGATTCTGCCTCCCATTGTATTCAGAGCAGGACACTGAAAAAATAAGCATTCTGCTCGATCTTGCCAGAGTCCACAGCAGGGAGCGGAATATGAAGAGGGATCTGAGGTGGATCACAGAGGAATCTGAAGACTAATAGTTAAACCTTTGCAGGACGTAACAAGCTAGGAACCTACGTTGCTCAGGAACCTTCCTGTGGGGGAAAGTTTCTTATATACCGAGGGAATACAGCAGATTGGCTGGGGATTTATAAGATTTAGTCAGGGTGCACACATGCTATGTGGGTGCACACAAAGGGGGAAGGATAAAGCAGCGAGAAGCAAAGGCTGAAAAAGTAAGTAAGGGTTTGTGCTGATTACTATCTTGGAATTCTCATACTCACCCCTACTTTCTCAAGTCCAATTTTGAGAGACAATGGGGGACTATAGTTCTCACCTCTCTTAGGGCCTTTTGGCTAGGAGGGTTGGGAGGGTTTTGGGGCTTTTCTCTTTTTAGAGAGATACCGTATTTTTCAGACTATAAAACGCACCAGGTCATAAGACGCACCTAGGTTATAGAGGAGGAAAATACGGAAAAAAATTTTGAAGAAAAAAATGTTAAAATATTTAATATATGGGAGTTGTAGTTTTGCAACAGCTATAAGGCCACATTGATAGGTGGCCCTGCAGCTGTACGGGGATCCATAGGGCGTCTTTTTTTGCAGGGCCAGATGTTCTTTTTAGTTATACCATTTTGGGGAATGTCTATTGCTTAGATCACTTTTGATTTTTTTTTCCCGCTACGATGTTCACTGTACAGGAAAAATATTTTTATAGATTTGTAGACCGGGCATTTTCAGACACAGAGATACCCATAGACTTCAATACAATTGTATTGAAGTCTATGGGAGATTCTGTACATTACTAGTAACAATACTATGACAAGCCTGGGAGCCTACTTTTTACTTTAGGGGGTTTTGAAGTAGTAATGCCCGCGATCAGAGTGGACCCGGTAGCTATGGCGACCACTCTGCAGCAGAACAGCCGCCATCATCTTTACAGACCCGGCATCCGCCGTAATAGCAGAAGGGATGCTGGGATGGGTTCAGTGGGACATCCGCTCCTCCAATCCTAGGGCCCGCACATCGCCCCCAATCCTGCCGCTGGAGGAAGCCCTGCTGCAGGAAGCCGGTGGCAGCAGGAGTGGGGCGATGCTGCGACCCCGCTCCTCCGTCCCCCCAGCACCTACATTAGGACTATAAGACGCACCCCCCATTTTCCTTCCAAATTTGGGAGGAAAAAAAGTGTGTCTTATAGTTCGAAAAATACAGTATATACAGTGCCTTGCGAAAGTATTCGGCCCCCTTGAACTTTTCAACCTTTTGCCACATTTCAGGCTTCAAACATAAAGATATAAAATTGAAATTTTTTGGTGAAGAATCAACAACAAGTGGGACACAATTGTGAAGTGGAACGAAATTTATTGGTTATTTTAAACTTTTGTAAAAAATAAAAAACTGAAAAGTGGGGCGTGCAATATTATTCGGCCCCTTTACTTTCAGTGCAGCAAACTCACTCCAGAAGTTCAGTGAGGATCTCTGAATGATCCAATGTTGTCCTAAATGACTGATGATGATAAATATAATCCACCTGTGTGTAATCAAGTCTCCGTATAAATGCACCTGCTCTGTGATAGTCTCAGGGTTCTGTTTAAAGCGCAGAGAGCATCATGAAGACCAAGGAACACACCAGGCAGGTCCGTGATACCGTTGTGGAGAAGTTTAACCCCTTAACGACTTAACATGAGTCGCATGACGATGTATGGAGAGCGCTCAGGAGCTGAGCGCTCTCCATACACCGCGGGTGCCGGCTGTATAATACAGCCAGGACCCGTCGCTAACAGCAGCGATCGGTGCCTGCACCGATCGCGGCTGTTAACCCTTTAGATGTCGCGGTCAAACGGGACCGCAGCGTGTAAATAGCGCAGCCGGCATGGGCGCCGCCATTTTTTCCCCATCGCCGCCCTCCAGAACGTCATCGGAGGGCGGTGCTTGGTTGCCTATTGAAGGCTCCCAGGCCTGTCATTACATTACAGCTATTACGCGATGCCAGAGGCAGCGTCTAATAGCAGTGAAAGCACTTTACTATTCACTGCGATACAGTAGTATCGCAGTGAATAGTATGATCGATCAGACTCCCTAGGTTTCAAGGTCCCTAGAGAGTCTGATCATACAAGTAATAGTAGAAAAAAAAAAAGTTTTTAAAAGTATGAAAAAATAAAAAAAAACACAAAAGTTCAAATCACCCCCCTTTCCCTTGAAAAGTGGGGCGTGCAATATTATTCGGCCCCTTTACTTTCAGTGCAGCAAACTCACTCCAGAAGTTCAGTGAGGATCTCTGAATGATCCAATGTTGTCCTAAATGACTGATGATGATAAATATAATCCACCTGTGTGTAATCAAGTCTCCGTATAAATGCACCTGCTCTGTGATAGTCTCAGGGTTCTGTTTAAAGCGCAGAGAGCATCATGAAGACCAAGGAACACACCAGGCAGGTCCGTGATACTGTTGTGGAGAAGTTTAAAGCCGGATTTGGATACAAAAAGATTTCCCAAACTTTAAACATCCCAAGGAGCACTGTGCAAGCGATCATATTGAAATGGAAGGAGTATCAGACCACTGCAAATCTACCAAGACCCGGCCGTCCCTCTAAACTTTCATCTCAAACAAGGAGAAGACTGATCAGAGATGCAGCCAAGAGGCCCATGATCACTCTGGATGAACTGCAGAGATCTACAGCTGAGGTGGGAGAGTCTGTCCATAGGACAACAATCAGTCGTACACTGCACAAATCTGGCCTTTATGGAAGAGTGGCAAGAAGAAAGCCATTTCTCAAAGATATCCATAAAAAGTCTCGTTTAAAGTTTGCCACAAGCCACCTGGGAGACACACCAAACATGTGGAAGAAGGTGCTCTGGTCAGATGAAACCAAAATCAAACTTTTTGGCCACAATGCAAAACGATATGTTTGGTGTAAAAGCAACACAGCTCATCACCCTGAACACACCATCCCCACTGTCACACATGGTGGTGGCAGCATCATGGTTTGGGCCTGCTTTTCTTCAGCAGGGACAGGGAAGATGGTTAAAATTGATGGGAAGATGGATGGAGCCAAATACAGGACCATTCTGGAAGAAAACCTGTTGGAGTCTGCAAAAGACCTGAGACTGGGACGGAGATTTATCTTCCAACAAGACAATGATCCCAAACATAAAGCAAAATCTACAATGGAATGGTTCACAAATAAACGTATCCAGGTGTTAGAATGGCCAAGTCAAAGTCCAGACCTGAATCCAATCGAGAATCTGTGGAAAGAGCTGAAAACTGCTGTTCACAAACGCTCTCCATCCAACCTCACTGAGCTCCAGCTGTTTTCCAAGGAAGAATGGGCAAGAATTTCAGTCTCTCCATGTGCAAAACTGATAGAGACATACCCCAAGCAACTTGCAGCTGTAATCGCAGCAAAAGGTGGCGCTACAAAGTATTAACTTAAGGGGGCCAAATAAATTTCGTTCCAGTTCACGATTGTGTCCCACTTGTTGTTGATTCTTCACCAAAAAAAAATTAAAATTTTATATCTTTATGTTTGAAGCCTGAAATTTGGCAAAAGGTTGAAAAGTTCAAGGGGGCCGAATACTTTCGCAAGGCACTGTATATAAAATATAACACACACACACACACACACACATATATATATATATTTATAGTTAAAAAAAAAAAAAAAAAAAAAAAATATATATATATATATATATATATATAAATAAATAAAAGAAGACCACTCAGAAGATTATGACAATAAATTAGATAGCAGGAGTGCACTCATGTATACAACTTTCCTAAAACTATAAAAATGTGGATTAATCAAGTTAATGGTCACAAAATGTCCGAGAACTGATTGCAGGGATTTAGCTGATCTATCAGTGCCTGTACAATATTACTCACATCTCATAGCTGGCTCTGGGTCATTTTCTGACTCATCTGTCCCACATACTCCTTATCATGGAGACATTCCAGACTATAAATGATAACTTCACTTTCACAGGTAACAACAGCTTTATGTTGTTTCCTTACGACTTCAAAAGTAATAAAAGACATAAAAACTACATATTTGAAATTGACAAAATTATAATTACTAAACATGCACCCCAAAAATACAAGGGCGAGTCAAAAATTATTCATGGTCCGGTTATAGCAAAACTTCTGTTTCTCCCCAGTCACTGATGTTCAGGTTTGATTGTGTTATATCGGTTCGTTTAAAAAAAAAAAGGTCTGCCCCACTTGTGATTGTATTTATACATTTTTACAGACTTTAGGACGGTTGCAGATGACCATGTGCTGCCGGCCGGCTGTGAATTAAAGGCATCGGTGGCGCATGGGGGACACGCGGATGTCACGCGTCTGCCGCCCGTGCACAAGTCGTGTTTCCGCGGCCCCTTTCATTAAATGAATAGGAGCCACGGAAGCAAGAGCCGCAAAACAGGACAGGAACAGGACCTGTTCTATATTTTGCGGCCCGGACTGTCAGCCCTCACACATGACCATGTAATTCACGGTCGTATGTACGGGCCCATAGAAATGAATGGGTCAGTGTGCTATCTGGGAAATACACGGATAGCACACTGATCACGGTCATCTGCAAGAGTGATCTCTGCTACTCCCTATAACCAGCGCTGTGGAGTCAGCACCAATTTTGGTTGGAGTTGGGGGTTGGGAAAAAAAAACCTGACTCCGGGTTTAAAATAAAACAATGAATTATTTTTAATTATTTTCTAAAACTATTAATATATTATATAAATAATTAGATGGATAGTTTGTAACATATTTACTTTCATAGGAATTAAGTCACTAGATTTTTAATGAATTAAGACAATTTTTGCTGCTTCTGACTGACCAGAACTGTCAGCCATTTATGAGGGATTTGAAGACAAAAGTTAGCAGCATATGAAGTATAGTTAGAAGGAGATGGGCCACAGTGTAAGTCAATTGTGTAACATTCTCCATTCACATAATTACATAATTTTTCATAAATATGTGAACATATCCAGGCATTGTACATAGCAATACACTCAAGGAACCTAGCTGTAAGATCCGTCCTTCTGACAGATAGTGGGGAGATATTGGTGGCAAAAGTAATGGCACCGATATCTCCAGCACCGGGGCGCATACCGGGAAAGCCGACATAGAGCTGAATTCAGCGCACTGTCGGCTTTCTAGCAGTATATAATACCACACATCCATGAGGATATGAAAGTCCTCTTTAAGTATACTAGCATCTGGCACCATGAAGAAAAAGAAACTCCTAGAAATATTTTAAAACCTTGTAATTTCGTGGACCGTCTCCGGCTCCATAGTTTACTTTGGAAGAGAAATTCTCCATGATGTTGCCGCTATATCGGGCAGGAAAATGGACAGCTAAGGCAACTTTACAGTGTTAATTTCACAAAGATGCAGCTCAGAAGTCCTGGACCCCTGAATTCAACAAAGGGAGGGTAAGGAGAAGGGATGAAATTTCCTGGACTTCAAGACCAGAAGTCAACCTTGACTTTAAAAGATGCTTTGTTGTAGCTATAAACATCACTTTGTGATATTAACCATGGTGAACATATGGCTAATGGATAAAATGAACATATAAGAGAATCTATATTTGGAGCGCTGTCCTCTGACCTGGATAAACATGTTGTTGCTACCAACTAGAGTGGCACTCCTCAAACATACAGTATTCCTTTATTACCCAGTCCATTTTATTCCAGGTCAAAGGAGTAACAATTGGTTGTTGAAGACATCAAAATGATCAATTAGTCATTACTAGAGATGAGCGAATTTTTAAAAAATTTGATTCGGCCGGTTCGCCAAATTTTCCGAAACAATTCAAATTAATTCACGGCAAATTGTATTAAAAACAGCTATTTCCTGGCTACAGAGAGCCTGTATAGTGGTGTAGAACACTGTGCCTTGCAGTAACACACATAGGGAGCCTACTGTGGTCGTGAAACAATACTGTCAGTATGACACGCACATGACAGGCGTCGCTCTTAGAACCACTGCACACTTCACTTATTTGACCAGTTATGGGGCCAAAACTGACCAACTAACTCAAGTGTGAACCCAGCCTTATAGGTCCATGTTAGTGCCAGGTATAAAGAACCGTGCAGAGGTCCAACATCCTACTGTAGCGTTAAATGCAATGAGCAGCAGTATAATGGAAGTCAGTGCAGCAAGGTGTAGTAGGATTGTTCCTATTACCCAGGCTACAAACACCCCAAATGAACCCTGTTCTGCTTCAGTACTCTGTATAAATTCCTCCCTATCCTTTCCCTACACTCCTAATGTTCTTTCCCTGAACTTCGATTGAGCAAAATATCAGTTTTCAAGTCTTTTCTACCACTTTCCCTAGTGCCTGCTGACATCTCTCCCTGCACTAAGTACTCTAGAAAATGCCTGAATCCAAGATGGCGGAGGGTATTTATAGGACTGTGACATCACAGGGTTGGCTGCTGATTGGCTGCATGCATGGCATTGTGGGTGATCCCGCATTCCCAGAGTTCCTTGCCCCATGTCCTAACATGTGCAGCAGCCATTTTAGGAAAAAATTAGATTCGTTACCACAAAGCGTGAGAAAATCCGGAATCGATGCGAATCGAATATTTCCTGAAATTCGGATTGAATTCCACTTCGTCATCTTCGATTCGCTCATCTCTAGTCATTACTAATAGATTGTGCTTTGAATGTAGGGCGGCACGGTGGCTGGTGGTTAGCACTGTTGCCTTGTAGTTTCGAATGCAACCAAGGACAACATCTAGAAGGAGTCTGTATGTTCTCTCTGTGTTTACATGTATTTCCTTCTGGTACTCCGGTTTCTTCCCAAGCATTTTAACATCCACAGTACAGGGAGAAAAAGTAAGTGACCTCTTCAATAACCTGCAGATCCCCCTTTATCAGCAGTTGCCTCTGCCAAATGTTTCCTGTTACTGCAAGTACAATTTGCACTAGGTTGAGAAGGAATTTTGGATCCTGTTTCCCTGCAAATGTATTTCAGGTCATCAATATTTTTGATATTGTGTGCACAGTGCTCTTCAGGTCAAGCCACAGCACCTTGATGGTGTTAAGATCAGGACACCATTCCAAAATAGTCTTTTTTGTTTCAACCATCCTTTAGTTGTTTTATGTGTAAGTTTGTCATTGTCTTGTGTTATTGATGTTGAGTTGCATAGCTCAACGTCTCTTCAGCTTGAGGTCATGGACTGCTGACCTTACATTTTCCTATAAAATGTTTTGATGCATCTTGAGTTCATTGGGGCACATTTATTATGCATTGTGCGTCCATTGTATGGCATACAAGGCATAGAAAGTGGCAATTTTTTGCGCAAGAAAAATTGTGACTTTTTGTTTTTTTGGGCTGCCCTTCCTACTTTCTCGTCGAAAAGGGGGGACATCGTGAGGGCATGCAGGGGGTGGGTGCATTAGTCCTGTCAAATTTATAATCATTTACACTAGAAATCTGACATAAATGATGCCAAAAATATATGCCAGCTATGAGCAGGTGTAAATTTCCCTCTAGACACAATACCTCCGGCTAAGGCTGGGTTCACATCAGTGTCAGAGTCGGGGTTTGGAGACTTCATCACAATGACTGCAAAAAAAGTCCTGCAAGCCTGGTGGTTTCAGTTTAAAACAGCAGACACCTGATGGGCCCCATTATAGTCAACGAGGTCTGTCAGTCATCGTTGGTGTCCACTGTTTTAGTGGTCCATGTGTTCGATGCTGTGGTCCTCCGACAGCCCTTCACCATGCTTCACAATTTGCATTAGGTTTTGTTACCAGTGTGCTTTTTTGATCCAAACATGGGGTTACAGAATTGTGCTAAAAAGTTATGCTTTTGTCTTGCCTGTCCATGGAACATTTTCCCAAAACCATTGTTGTACATTCAAGTGGTCTCAGGTACACTTGAAGTAGGCTCTTCTTTAAACAGGAGAGACTTCCTTTGTGGTTTTCTTCCATGAACAACATTCTTGTTTAGTGTTTTTCTAACAACTTTTCTCGTAGTGTAAGGCTAAGTTCACACGGTGGAAAACGAAGAGGTGTTTGAGATTCCTTTTCTTTTTCTGCTTCTCCCTTGGCTCCCCATATGAACTGGCTTATGCAGCGGGCTGAATTTGCAGCAGAATCCACGGCAAGATCAAGCAGGACGCCTCTTTTTTTTCAGCGTCCTGTTCTGATCTCTGCCTTCCATTGAATGATAAAAAGAACACATCATTTGCCTTACTCTACTACAATGACTTGTAAACATTTCTTACTCACCAGACAAAACAATGTAAGATATTTTTGGACAGATTCCATCTGAGCTTAAGCTCTATAGACTGCTACAAATATAATCTCGCTCTTGTGTATGAACAACTTGAGTCATAAGTAATATTAGTGCACGGTTGGTAAAAATGGAAGATTATAGCCCTAACAAATGTTGATTAAGTCAAATTTAACAATCGCTTTAGGCGACCGATGAAACATAGTCATCATCTACGACCTGTGTTGACATTTTCACCCAATTTCCTGACGAAACATCAGTAAGCATGTTCCTGGAAAGACTGTTCATCCTCCACATGGTCTAATGTAACGTATGACAGATTTGAATGACTTTAGTGGCTAATATGTATGGCAGCATCTGCGAAAAGATCCATCTCTAGACGATGATTTGTTCAACAGTTGTTCAGTCATCAACCTATTTCTGTCTATTACGTTTGGCCACCTTAAGAAATAGCTGACCAAAAAAATGAATGAAAAGAAGTGTTATAAATTATAAACATTTTATGATGAATTTTGGATCCTTAGTAGAAAAGATGAAAACCAGTCAATGTGATATACAGTCCATGGTCATGTGATGGACACACAGGTGCACAACTCGTTACAGTCAAAGCACAGTAATCAGACATCTGCCTGGTAACGAGCTGTGCACCTGTGTGTCCATCACATGACCATGGACAGTATATCACATGACCATGGACTGTATATCACATGACCACAAACTGATTTTTATTCCCTGGAAGTAAACAGAATGAATGACAGCAAGCAGAGATCTAGAAAACTGTGAGGAATTGATGCAGAAAGTATCTTGGAAAATTGTACAACTTTTTATTATACAAACAATAACATCTGTCTCTCAATATTGGTCTGAAAGTGGCCCGCCCTTCTGACAGTGAGGAGATATCGGTGCCAAAATTAACACCAGTTTGTATAGATGGATTACTGGGTAAAGATTTCAGATCTATCGGCACTGTCGGCTTTCTAGCGGTATATAAAACCACACAGCGATGAGGACGCGAAAGGTCCTCATTAAGGGTCCATTCATACTTTGGAAAATAAAGAGGAATTTGAGGTAGACATCTGCCTCCTATTCCGTTTCCTCTTCATTTTCTGCTCCCCTGGCAGAATGCTGAAGCAAAGCATCAAATTCCAACACGACTTTCTGCCAGATGAATGGGCCTTATCAGCAGGAATCTCCAGCCAAGGAATCCAAGGCAAGATCGAGTAGGAGGCTCAATTTTTTAGTGTCCTGCTCCGATCTCTGCCTCCCACTGAATACAATGAGAGGCAGAATCAAAGCGGAAGCTTCCACCGACTTTGGGGCTAAATCTGAACGGGCCCTCAGAATCCAGTATCAACATTTTCTCCCCCTTCAACCAAATTGCAACTGATATAGGACAGAATAGTTGACAGCACAGGTTGGGAATGCACAACCAGTAGGCCTAACCACAAACGGCTGTTTTGACCTTTACGGATATGATCAATGCAAATCTGTTTTTTGGCCCGACAGTATGAGAAGGAATTTATAGCAGACTTAACTTGCATTGTTTTGAATTAAAGTCATGAATTGAGAAAGCAAATAAAACATTACAACATTTATAAGTGCAATTTAGAAAATATGATCAAGATTGAAAGCCCTCGGAAATGGTTTCGGTTAACATAAATGCCAAAATGCATTATGAAACCTTACATTTCATTCCATCTTCTCGTGAAAACATCTCAGGAGACCAGAAATATTGTGGCAGTCGTGCCGGCCTAAATAAACAACTGCTTCCTCTACATTATTGGCAGGATTTTTTTTTCTGAAAGTGGTCGGGATGAAAGCGCGGAGCCAGCGGGTCAGAGAACTTTGCCATTTAGGAGCTATTGTTTATACAAGTATTCCAATGGAGGGCTGCTAGTAAGCGGATTATTCTGTAGAAACTGCACTTTCATTTGCTGCGTGTAAAAGCATTATATTACATCACGGTAACACAAGAGTCACAGTTGATGGAATGGTCATTAACCCATCTGACACAGAGCGATGCCTTGGGGTAATATCCGACACCTCACTCATCTTTTCTGATCACATTCACGTTGTGGCTAGAACATGTCATTTCCTCCTCCATGACGGTGTGAAAAAATCTGTCCTTTCCCTGTCAAGCAATTATAGTAAGGAAAAATGAAATACAATCCATTCTGACAATTATCTTACCTCTCATACAGAAACAATCAAGTTTTTACAAGCCGAAACTCAGATGATGTCATCAGAATCTGTGATAAATATTTATCTCGTACACAAATAAGAAAAGGATGTCAATTAGTCTCTTCAGAGGAAATTAAGGGGATCTGTCACCTCTCCTGACATGTAAGTTTTAGAAAATACTGGAACATTTTTTACTTAAATCTTTGCACCTTAGTCGGGTCTTTAAACATGGTGAAGACCCGGCTGTAATGCCTGGAATCAGTGCCGGCACTGCTCACAGCATTAACCCTACAGATGCATTGATCAAACATGACTGAGGTATCTACTTACTGGTGGTACCTGGGCCATTTTATTACATTAGGGGCCAGTTCAAACTTTTTGTTAGTGGGCCCCCCACCCACATCATTTAAGTTTGGGCACCCTGCATGGTTAGCACCTAGTAGCACCCCCTTTTGGCAAGTAACACAGCTTGTAAACGCTTTTTGTAGCCAGCCAAGAGTCTTTCAATTCTTGTTTGAGGGATTTTCATCCATTCTTCCTTGGAAAAGTCTTCCAGTTCTGTGAGGTTCCTGGGTCGTCTTGCATGCTCTGCTCTTTTGAGGTCTAGCCCCAGATTTTCAATAATGTTCAGATCAGGGGACCATGGGGCCATGGTAAAACCTTCAGCTTGCGCCTTTTTGGGTAATCTATGGTGGATTTTGACGTGTGTTTAGGATCATTATCCATTTATAGAAGCCATCCTCCTCCTCTTTTCAATTTCAGCTTTTTTACAGATGGTGTTATATTTGCTTCAAGAATTTGCTGAAATTTCATTGAATCCATTCTTCCCGCTATCCGTGAAATGTTCCCCATGCCATTGGCTGCAACACAACCCCAAAGCATGATTGATCCATCCCCATGCTTAATAGTTGGAGAGATGTTCTTTTCCTAAAATTCTGTGCCCTTTTTTCCTCCAAACATACCTTTGTTCATTGTGGCCAAAGAGTTCTATTTTAACCTCATTGGTCCACAGGACTTGTTTCCAAAATGCATCAGGCTTGTTTAGATGTTCTTTTGCAAACGTCTGATGCTGAATTTTATGGTGAGGACGCAGGAGAGGTTTTCTTCCGATGACTCTTCCATGAAGTCCATATTTGTGCAGGTACTGCTGAACAATGTACAACTCCAGAGCCTGCTAAATGTTCCTGAAGGTCTTTTGCAGTCAAGCGGGGATCTGATTTGCCACTCTGGCAGACCTATGAGCAGCTGTCTCTGAAATTGTTCTTGCTCTTCCAAACCTTATCTTGACCTCCGCTGTTCCTGGTAACTGCCATTTCTTAATTACATTTCATACTGAGGAAAGGGCAACTTGAAAACGCTTTGCTATCTTCTCATAGCCTTCTCCTGCTTTGTGGGCTCCACCATTTTCATTTTCAGAGTGCTAGGCAGCTGCTTAGAAGAACCCATGGCTGCTGTTTTTTGGCACAAGGTTAGAGGAGGCTGGGGATTTATAAAGATGTAAAATTTGCATTACTTGGCCTTTCCTAACAATGATAGTGAACAAGCCATAACCCTAAATGGCTAATGAAGGTCTGAGACCTTGGTCAAGTTATCTGAGAACAAAAATCTACAAGGGTTCCCAAACTTTTGCAAGGTACTCCTTTCCCTTTTTCACTCTAAAATTGTATTCAAACATAATAATACACTAATATTGCTTAAAATTATAGACAAGTGTGTTTAATCTTTAACTTTATGCCTTTTAAAGATCATTTCAACTTGCTTAACTGTTCACAATAAGGGCGGGTTCACACCTGCGGCGCCACTCCGTTCACCGCGAATCCGACCTAAATGTCGGAAAACTGGATAGGGAAAGGTTTGCAACGCTTTGCTTAAAAACCCATTCACTTGAATGGGTTTTTAAAGCAATGCGTGGGTGTGTGCTTACACCCTCTGTGCCGCGAAGCCGTTTTTTTTCGTTGGAAACAAAGTCGGACATGCAGGACTTTGTGTATACGGAAATATAAAACAGTGTCAGAATATAGAGTCAAAGAATTTATTTTTTTTTTCAAAGTTTTGGATTTTTTTAAAAACGTAACAAAAACTATATAAATTTGGTAGCACCATAATACCGATCCATAGAATACATGTGAGGTCATTTTAGCTGCACAGTGAATGCCATGAAAAGGAAGTCTGTAAGAAAGTCCTGAAAATTGAGCTTTTCTACCCCATTCTGAATTTTTTTACGTACGTGACGTATCTTGTGTCACTGGGGAAAGGGCTACAATCTGTGACATTGGCATGGTAGTGGTGATATATATTTTTTTACTTTACTTTTGGGGGCTTTTATTTACTTTTCTATACATTATGTCCCCTATAAGGCTATAATAGACCTTTGGAGGGGCATTTTAACATAACCTCAGTTTTTTTTGTTTGCCATCCATTCTTTGCATCTGAACAGATCCTTCCAGGAAGAATGCAGTCTTCAATAGCCTTGTACTGTCAGAGGGGGGCGTTCCTTACCGACCAGCGATGACACTGAACTGTAAGGCTTGTCCTTCTGACAGTGGAAAGATATCGGTGCAAAAACTACTAGCACCGATATCTCCAGCACTGGGACGCATACCCGGAAAGCTGACTTCAGTGCACTGTCAGTTTTCCAGCGGTATAGAATACTGTCAGTGCCAGAGGACATGAAAGGTCCCCTTTAAGCAATTTCCAAATATGCTGCAGGCAGGTGGCAGATCAACGACAGAAAGCAAATCAAGCTACCAATAATACAACGCTGTTCTGAATAGCAGAATCTGAGGCACCCCCAAGGTTGTCACCAGAGCTGGCCACAAAGCAAGTTGCACTTTGCTGATAGAAACATTAATCTGCACTCCAGAACTGGAGTCATAAAATATGTGCACTTGTGGACTAAGGTCCAAACCAGCTAACTTACAGCAGACAAAAGTATAACACACAAGCCGGGTAAAAACAAGAAAGCACAGGAGTGTCCAAAAGAAGAATCAGAGAGTCTAAGCCTGTACTGAGTCCAGGAGTTCACATATAACGCCAAATCAGCAAGAGATCAGATAACCAGGAGAGCAAGCCAAAATCAGTGACCAGAGACACAGCAGAAAACCACATCAGTTCTGCAAACACAGCCAAATTACAAATGTCATGTAATCATAGGCATCTGACAAGGCTCATGGCCAGGTTTAAAGGGGTCTTCCAGCCCCAAATTGATTTTTCATACTGATGACCTATCCACACCCGCCCCAAACAGATCAGTTGCTGCAGCAGCCTCAGGGTCCTGGAAGATGCTAATGGATGGGGAAGTAACAGGAGCAAAGCAGCAGCCCTGTCCACTGCATTGTGATGTTTCTGGGGAATTGCAGCGCCGCTCCGATTACTTGAATAGAACTGGTGCTGCACGTCTTCCCCGTCCACTAGAAACTTCCGGCACCCGGAGGCTGCTGCAACAACTGATCTATGCTGAGACCATTTGTCGGACACCTACAGATCACAGACTGATAACCTATCGTGTGAATAGGTCGTCAGTTGATTTGGGGCCAGAAAACCCCATTAACATATACTGATGACTTATCCTTAGTGGTTCCACTGGTTCCAGCAGTCACTGGAGCTAGCACAAAGAACAGAGCTGCAAGCACAACTCCGTTCTCTGTAGTAGCCAGGCCAGCTTACTGCAGCTCATCTTCCATTAAGGGAATAGGATCTGAGCCACTACAGGAGCTGTGCTTCCGACTCCTGAGTACCAGGACTTGCTAGGAACCTCTGATCAGTGGGGTACAAAAGACTTGGCACCACTATGGATCTCATATTGATAACCTAATGTAAGGATAGGCCATCAATCTCAACCTGGGTAACCTCTTTAAGGCCAAGGCCACCTGTGTCAGATCCCTGTGGGATGTCGGCTGCAGATTTGGCTGGTCTTCGCCAAGGCTTTCAACTTTTGCATTACCATGGTTGCAACTGTGTATGAACATGCAGAAATAACTGATATGCCTCAACATTTTCGAGAAAAAAAAAAAGATATAGCCCACACATCCCAATATTATACATTGACCTATGTTTCTCAGCAAAATCTACAAGTTCTTAGTATATGTTTTGATCAAGGTATAATAGCCCACTAGCCACTCTGTATAGTAGGTCCCTACTCTTTTAGGTGTGGCACTGAATGGTGACCACCACCACTGTAGCTCAGTGCCCACAGGGGTCTGTGACCCAGCATCCAACAGCACCCCTGCTGCCAAGCTCTAGGCCACACCACCATGACAATGCAGCACTGCACCATGTGAACATGTCATAATTGATATGCTGCAAGTTCACCTGCAGCACAAGACGATTTGTTTAGATGCCATATACTACACTGCTAATGCACTGTATCGTGCCGGAAACTGCCAGTGGATGGGGAGCATGTGCAACAAGCTCCTATTCAAGTAATTCCCCGGAACGACTGCTACACAGTGGAAAAAATTATTTGAGTCTGATAAACCCCTTCAGGCTGAGGCCCCACGTTGCTGAAACGCAGCTTTTTTTGTTACAGAATTTGCTGCGGTTGTTTGAGCCAAAGCCAAAAGGAATGGGAAATATATAGGAAGTTCTTATACTTCTCCCTTCTACTCAATCCACTCGTGGCTATGGCTCAAAATAACACAGCAAAATCTGCAACAAAAAGAGCTGCATTTCCGCAACCTGAGGCCTGAATGTCCGTTGCTCTCATCCTAAGACGGATGAGGGCAACGAGCATCAAAAATGATAGCGTGTACCCACCTAAGTCTACACTGTTTAACTATTAGTAATCTGGACCTCTGTGTGAACATAAAGGGGATGGCATAAGTGGCCCCCACACCTATTTGCTAGAGATGGGAGAACTGATTTGTTCCGAGCCGGGTTGACCCGAATATTTCAAAGTGTTGGAGTTTTTAACAAAACACAAACAATTGGCGATTCACCTCAAACTAAAATGGCCGCCTTGGCATGCATTGCAGTAAATAATTATACTCTGGCGTCTCTTCAGACCCCAGAATATAAGAGGTGGAGGCCCAGGGGAGATGTCAAAACTAAAAAATAATCATACTCACCTTCCCTCACTTCTTTTGGGCCTCCTTTCTGCATCTGGCACGGTCAGTCACCACTGAGGCCTGTGACTGGGCCGCAAAGGTCAATCACAGGCCCCAAAGGTGACCCCCGGTGCATAACATCGCCAAGACCAAGAGAGAGCACCGGACGCCTCAAGGAGGCCCAAAAGAAATTAGGGAAGGCGAGTATTCATGTTTCTCTTATACTGGGCCTCCACCTATTATACTCTGGAGACTGAAGAGACCCCACAGTACAATACTGTCACTACCAGTTGTAGCTGAACTTGTTCGACCAAAAACAAATCTTATAACTAGAGATGAGCGAATCGATTCTGCAGACGTGGAATTCAATCCGAATTTCAGGAAATCTTCGATTCTCCACGATTTCGGATTTCCTGATGCTTCGAGGCAATGAATATTTAGTAACGACCTTTGTGACATCAGACGGTCACATGATATTCTCTAGTGATGTGATTGGGTAGACGTGTCTTGCTTGTTAGCAGATCCTTCCACATGAATAAAAGTTGTCCGCACTGAAGAGAGAGAGAGAGACATGCCCACGGCATCCAAGGGCTTCCGCCATTTTGCCTCCCACCCCGGCTCTCTGCAGCCCAGAAATAGCTGTTTATTTGCCACAAAGTAATTCAGATCGAAGCAAATTTTTTTGGAATCGAACTGCCAAATCAAACTTTTGAGAAATTCCCTCATCTCTACTTATAAGGTTTGCCCATGTCTCCCTGTGGCCACTTAACCCCCTACACCAGGCTTGTAGTGAAACTTCCCACCAGTTTAATGCACTGGTCAGTTTCGTAGGTGACTTTTCAGAAGCAGTTTATAAAATAAAACATAGGGAAAAAAATCAAAACGTATGAGCCGCCTTCCCCAATAGTCCGCCCCGTGGAGTCCGCCATGCCGTGCGCACAGCACTGACAGCCCTCACAGCGTCCTCTCAGCACCGCGAACTTGTCCCAGTCTTGTCTGGGCACGCCGCATGTGACGTCATCGCGCTGGCTTTCGCTCTCCTGCTTTCTGTCCTTCGGCCGCTACCGTACCTCAGTTCCCCAAGCAACATGGCGGCCTCAATGTCACCGGCGCTGAGACAAGTTTTATGGGTTAGGAAAGCAGCGACGGCCATTCTCACCCCGACCAGGTAACTGAGTGAGACGTGTGGCTCGGTGTTAGCCTGCCTGTCATGCTCCTGTCAGGGGAGGGCGCTGGAGAGTTGTGTGACCCAGTGTCCTCAGCCTGCCCTCCTCTGATATTTTGGATACTTACTGTGCATTCTGAATAGCAATGATTTTTTTTTTTTTAACCTGTGGTTGTTTGCAGAACCACAACTCCCAGCATGCTCTGGCCGTCTGGGCATGCTGGGAGTTGTAGTTTGCCCACATCTGTACATCTTGGAGATCAGTTCTGTATAGTAATACGGTATTATTACAATGTCTGTTACACCTGCAGTCACTAGCCCACCGGTCAGGCTGCAGCAACATGGTGGCGTGTGTCATGTGATGACCTGCGGCGGTGGCTCACGTGCGTATAACCGGCGTCCTCCATCTTACTAGTGTTTACCATACTAATATACAATGTGAGAATTAATGGACGTGTCATTTTCTAATAATATCATCCAGACTGACTAGAGAATTAAAATCACATGTTAAAGTTGCAGGACGGCGCAGTCGTGTGTGATTACGTCTCTTCCTGTTGAGCTTTTGGTACGTGTGAAGTAGTCAGTGGCGATTATATCGCAGACACATGTATATCCTACATGTCGTGTATATACTTGACGATTCTCTGTGGGTCACCTTACCGGCAAAGTCTTAGGATGGTTGTCACTGTGTAGTTCTCGCCCAGACCCACAATCCCCCTGTGCAATAAGTGGGTGAAGTCTTCAGATTTCAGTAGTTTTCCCTACAACACATTTCTCAGTGTCTTTTTATTTAAAGGGGTTGTCTGGTTACACCAAGTTACCCCTCATTCTTGCACCCCAGTTTTGAGTTGAGTAGCCGGTTGGACAGCACGCGCTGCCCCATTCATTCGGTAGCTGAGCAAATGAATTGGGTGGTGCTCACTGCTCCGATCCTCCGTTCAAAACTCGAGTCATCTTGGTTCTCTGAGCTCTACTGTGATCAGTCCTGGTAGGTCCATATCTAGATATTACCCTAAAGGCTACGGCCCCATGTAGCGGCTTACGCCGAAAAAGCACTGCGGGAAAAACCAGAGTGGACGTGCATCACGTTTTTTCCCATATCGCAGGGTTTTCCTCTTTGGACTTTCTGCTTCCATTATACCTATAGGGAAGCCGCCATAGTTTCCGTAGGTATAATTGACATGCTGCGATTGACAATTCACGTTTGTTTTGGAAATTGCAGCATTTCCGCTGGGCATATTTTTCTGCAATGTAAGGCCACAACCTAAAAGAGTCTTCTGGGACTTTTAAATTGATGATCTATCCTTGAAGATCGGTGGGGGTCTGATATCCAGGACCACCATGGATCAGTTGGTTGAAGTGGCAGCGGCGCTCCCCGAGCACTGCTTCCACTTCACAGGCCATGTTACATCATCCAGCCGGATCTCAGCTCAGTCCCATTCAAGTGAAATTTATGGTGCTGTGCTTGGTAAGTACTGAAGAGACTGCAGCATCTTCAAACAGATGATCAGCCGGAGTCCCTGGTGTCGGACCCTTGTCAATCTTTAATTGATGACCTTTCCTAAGGATTGGTCATAGATTATAAGACTCCATGTTCTTTGCCAGTGTGTTAGCTGTGTTTTTAACAGCTAGCACACTGAGCCATTCTTTTCTTATGGCCCCATACACATGCTGTGTATTATCAAAGGTCCTTGAGCCAAGGGTCAAAACACAGGCCAGGTCCGATTCCTGTCCAGGCTCATTGATGTAATGAATAAGTCCATGGAGGGCACAGACAGCACACAAATATCATCTCACGGATTCATAAATGCACACGTTCGGATGCACATATTTAAAGGGAATCTGTCAGGTTAATCTGGGACACTAAACCACCCACAGGTCCTTTATAGACCTGGGGTTTAGTGTCCCAGATCGCCCTGTTGTAATGCAATCCGCAGGCGCATTAAAAATAAAAAAACCTTTATACTTACCTAGAGAAGGGTCCGATCGACACTGTTTGGTGAGAACAGTCCGACTTATTCATAAGGCACGCCTCCCGGCACCTGCGCTGTACTTCAGTGAAGCCAAAGATGGACACCCCAGCTTCACTGCATAATTGCAGGGCATGCGCACTGAAGCTGAGGTGTACTGCTCTGGCTTCATTGAAGAACTGCGCAGGTGCGGGGAGTACAGCGGCCGGGTGAGTATAAAGCTTTCTTTGGTATTTTTAATGCGGCCATGGATTGCATTATAACAGGGTGATTTGGGACACTAAACCCCAGGTCCATATGGACGTGTGGGTGGTTTAGTGTCCCAGATTGCCCTGACAGAATCCCTTTAAGTAATGTACACAAAAAGTTTGTTGAAGAATTTTGAGGCTGGCGCCATCGATCTGCAGTTTTCTGTGCCATGATTCCACATTTGGTAACCCATCACAGTTTTTATGAAGTCTGCTTCTTTAATAGGTACTGCATAGTAACTGATCGGCTTAGTTCGGGTACCATGTACTTTGTTTTCTCCTGCAGAAAGTACCTTCTTTATGTAACTGGCTGCTATCTAAGGGAGGACCAATCACCTGAGCAGTGCTTGGACATGTGAACCACTTGCTCCGCTTTGACTTGCTTGGTTTCTAGCCTAATGGAGGTTCTAAAAAAAAAGTTCTTATTAGCAGATACTTCACAGCACTTTTTTGTACTGGAAAGATGACAAAAGTGGCCCAAAGTGAGTGGAGGCGATCTGATACCATACAGTAGAAAAGGGGCTTAAAGGGGTTGTCGGGCTAAGGTTTTATGGGCTGATTGTTGGAGGTCCCTGGACCAGTCAGCTTTATGGAGCCTCTTCTGTAGCCCGTCCTATACACAAAACAGGGCTTGAAGCAGAAAGCTTCGCCCCTATATAGCAGCCGGATGGAGTCACCACAACTCAGCTCCCAGGGGACAGAGCTTTCTGCTTCCTGCCCTGCCTTGTGTATAGGACAGGCTCAGGAGGTGGCTCCGCAAAGCTCATCAGTCCAGAGGCCGCCTTTCGGACCCCCACTGATCAGGTATTTATGGCCTATCACATACTTGCCCAATCTCCAGCCACCCCTATGAAGCTGAAGAGTGTCTCTGAGAAGAGGTTAAGACTACCTATTTAAGTCCAGGGCCACACAGCGACATTTGTTGCGCAATCAAAAATTGCATTAAAAAACTTTTTGTTGCACGACTTTAATGCAAAGCGATGTCGCACAATGAGTGACTGCGTCTGCGATTGCTTGTTTAATAGTTTAAAGATTGTGCAGGTGTAGATAGTTAATTACAAATAGATGACGACTATAAAAAAAAAAAAAAATCTGGACATTATATAAAATTTCAGCAAAGATTATAAAGATAGCAGTTGTAGTCGTGCTCAACTCACTGTGGCACGCAACACAAGTCTATGGGAGTGACGTTGCATGCGACAAAGTCAAGCAAGGTTAAATTTTTGTGCGACAGTCACAGTATGTCGCGTGCTGCATGAGACCCCATAGAAAAGAATCACTTTTTTTGTTTCTTGACTTTAGTGCAATTTTAAGGCACATGAAAATGTTGCCATGTAGCCCTAGCCTAAAGGGTTTTTATCATCTCTAATGTTTGCTGACCATTCCAAGGGTCTGAATTTTTTTTTTTCAGCTAACAGCGCCATTCTTGTCTGCAGCTTGTCTGGTATTGCAGCATAGGCCGATTCATGTGCTCATGTGTTGTCTTGAGATGAAATGTAAAACACAGTTCAGGTATGTTCACATGCTGCAGATTTGTCACAGAATATTAACTCTGTTCCTTACAATTGAATGGTGCTGTTGTTGCAAACCCCGTTCCGAAGCTTCTCCAGCAAATATAATATAGATGAATGTACTCATAGGATAAGTTCACATGTGGTAGAGGTTCTAAAAATCGGCTCCATTAATTAGAGGATTCCACCATGCTGTACTTTTCTACATCGCTTCTCATGTTTGTCTGCTACCAGCGGATTTGTGATTCCCATTCTGTCCATAAATCTTTAGAGGTAATTCCAAGTGTCCCCTGTAGTTGTTTCCAGTATCTTGCCTTCAGGTTCCTTCTGCTAGTAGTAAAGCTGGAATTACATGGCGGTTGTGGCTGCAACTCCCATGTGTTGTCCTATGACTCATATCCTAATGTAAGCGAACCCTCAAGGATTCTATAATGGTGGTTTCTAGTCACAAAAACTTCAAGCATTGGTAGCGTCACAGTGCAATATGGCGATCTTTGGTCTTTCAGTGACCAAAATTGCTGCGTAGCCCCAGCCTTACACCTATGTTGAGGTCCCTTTGACTGCCTGATCTGCATCTATATATGTGCTGCAATAAGCGGGAAACAAAAAGGCAGAACGTAAATGAACAGCCAGGTATGGAGGTACCCATCAATCCCCAAATATTTACCCGCTTCACTGGCCGACTCCTTCTGTGTCCTCCTCGCACATTCCGTTTCTGGGCAGCAGTTATCACCGTCTGTCCAGGAAAATGTATGAGTAGTAACTCTGCACACTTGCAGACAGTTTTTGGCAGAACTCGGCAGGGAGGTTGTTCCCGCCATCTTGGAGAAATAAGCACAGATCTTCTGTGGATGTAGGCTTGCTCCAATCCGTCTGTCTCTTCATGTCATCCCAGACAGACTGGATGATGATGAGATCTGGGCTCTGAAAGCATTCTAAGGGAGTGTTTACATCTACATCCTTGCCTCTGTTCTCCTGGTCCATTGCAGGATTAAGAGAATGGAAAAATGGTCCATCTAATGACAATTTCGAGGAACCCCATTGACTATAATGGGATCCATTAGGTTTCTGTTGCTTTTGTCCTGAGGCCACCAGACAAAAAAGTTGGGTTTACAGGTCTTTTTCATCTGGGATCTCTGATGGACTATGCCCATTCCCCCCCCCCCCCATTTGTTTAAAACTTTTGCACTAGGATATGTCATCAGTGTCAAATGGCGTGGCGTCATATTCCTGTGACTGCCAGTGATGCCATGCCCCTTTATCTCCTGTCTCTTCTCTCTAACTTTTTCCTTGTGGCTCCATGGATGGCCACCTATGTGGTGATCAGAAATAACAGGAAGTACTAGATTGGTCCTGTTTTGTCATGTTGCAGTAAGACTAAATTTACACCACCCGTGAATTTTGGTCAGTGTGTGTGCCGAGTTTCTCAGCCTGGACAGCATGCCAGCAGAGGGACTACTAGCTTTATAATTGTCTATGCTGCTAGCAGTTCCTGCCTCCTGCAACATACTGTCCTGTACTATATTTACCCCAGGACAGTATGTAACACAGAGGCGAGAACTCCTAGCAGCATAGATAACTAGAAGGTTAGGTATCCCTCTCCCACCATACCGTTCAGGCCGGGAAATTTGGTCAACACACGGACCGATCTTCACGAAACCGTAACTTGGTTAACTGAATCTAGGCTAATTCTGTAGTTATGTTAGTTTTGAGAAAGTTGACTGGTAACTAATGTAGCTGTCTTTAGAGCTTGTCGCCCAGCTTTCTCATACTCCTTATGGCACGTTTCACAGTCTTGGTAAATCGGAGAGGTGGTGACTTCAGGAAGAATTCATCATTGGCCATGGATCATCTCATAGACTTGGAGGGTCTCGGGATTGGCTTTGCCTTGATATCACAGTTGTGTTTTTCAGCCTCCCACTGTTTGTCTCCACTGACTTGTGAATGAAGGCCGAGTGGCTGAGAAGTGTATGACGTTATATCTCCCGGCCATAGGATTAGTACGAGCAGCCTTTCCCCAGTACTCAAGTTCAGCAGTTGTAAGAGTTCGGTTACTGAAAAGTTGACCCTCCGAGGAGATTTCTTAGAAATGTTTACAAGAGTTGAAAGTTTTTCTATTAAGGACATTTCTCTTGTGGAGCGCTGCTGACAGCGGGTGTTATAATTGGGCTCACGTTGGAGTATTCTGGGACTTAGTAGGGGTCGTCTTTCAGGGCGACCAAGAAGATCGCTGATTTCTAAGCAGTGGATTAAGACATATTTGTGTGTCATAACATTAACCTGGATGGGTGACAAGAATTTCAGGGGTTGGTCCCCATGGAAAGTTTGTGAAAGTTTATGAAACTTTACCCAGCGTTGTAAACACACAGCTTTAGCCTACAAACTCGGCTCCGGTGCCTGGAATATGTGCATCAATATATAAAATGGTAGAAAGAATTGGCCCTTATGTTTGCTGTGTCTGTGCTTTCAGAAATGGGTTTTGACATGTAAACAGGTACAAAATGTAAAAAGGAAAGGTAAATGGAACAAAATGACTCCAGAACAGCCCCAAATGTGACAAGTGGAAAACTAAGGCATATGGGTAAATTCACATTGCAGATTCTGAGACAAAAATTCCACTTCCCATTCATTTCAATTGGAGGCAGAGGCTCCTTTTTCCGCTAGCAAAAATAAGCGTCCTGTCCAATCCTGGGACTGGATCCACCTGTACCTCCCATTGGAGTGAATGGGAGTAGGAAATCTTTCTGGCCCCGCGGGCCCCTGATGTTTTTTTTTTTTTTTTTTAATAGGCCGTTACCTGCTGGAGTAACTCTAGCAAGTAATGGGCCTTATTTACTTACCGATCCCACAGGGAGTGCGCTGGAGCCCAGGAGAGGTGAGTGACATTGGTTTTTATGTTTGTTACTTCCCCTGGGTCTGGAGTCTGAAAAGACCATAGAGTATAATAATAGTTTGTGGATGGTCCACTATGGGCATAATACTGTATGGAGGGGCCGCTATGGGACGTAATACTGTGTGGGTGGTCCACTATGGGCATAATACTGTGTGGAGGGGCCGCTATGGGACGTAATACTGTGTGGAGGGGCCGCTATGGGACGTAATACTGTGTGGAGGGGCCGCTATGGGGCGTAATACTGTGTGGAGGGGCCGCTATGGGGCGTAATACTGTGTGGAGGGGCCGCTATGGGACGTAATACTGTGTGGAGGGGCCGCTATGGGGCGTAATACTGTGTGGAGGGGCCGCTATGGGACGTAATACTGTGTGGAGGGGCCGCTATGGGACGTAATACTGTGTGGAGGGGCCGCTATGGGACGTAATACTGTGTGGAGGGGCCGCTATGGGGCGTAATACTGTGTGGAGGGGCCGCTATGGGACGTAATACTGTGTGGAGGGGCCGCTATGGGACGTAATACTGTGTGGAGGGGCCGCTATGGGACGTAATACTGTGTGGAGGGGCCGCTATGGGGCGTAATACTGTGTGGAGGGGCCGCTATGGGACGTAATACTGTGTGGAGGGGCCGCTATGGGACGTAATACTGTGTGGAGGGGCCGCTATGGGGCGTAATACTGTGTGGAGGGGGCCGCTATGGGACGTAATACTGTGTGGAGGGGCCGCTATGGGATGTAATACTGTGTGGAGGGGCCGCTATGGGACGTAATACTGTGTGGAGGGGCCGCTATGGGACGTAATACTGTGTGGAGGGGCCGCTATGGGACATTATAGTTTGTGTAAGTTGGGCGTTATACTGTGTGGGTGCCAGGAAAGGGGATACTATATCGTGGGTGGGGGGGCCAAGTCAAAAGTTTGCTGTGGGTCCCAGTCTTCTCTAGTTATGCCCCTGCTGGCACATCTTACGTTCATGGCTTTGATTCGACTTTCGTTATCATTTGGGGAAGGGACACCTCAGCCCGTCAGATTTACCATAACTTATGCTAGAAAACATGTGCGAGCTGTACCAGAAATCTTGGCCGGTCCCTGACTGGAGTAGATTTCAGTTCTGGTGCACGGGACGTCCCAAGGGGCATCAGAATTTTTAAGAGGGTGGAGCCTGTTAATAATTCTGGCAGACCTAGCACCAGCGGGGGAATGGATTAAGACTGGTGTAGGAAACACAAATCTTAATAAATTTTCCCCAATGTAAGTTTCAGTACAGGAACATTATAGCCAATTTCATCTGTTGAATTGATGGAAGTTACTTCCCCATTGTGGGGAATGGGAAATTTTTGAGGATTCGGGGGGCAAAGAGGCACAGCTTCCAGGGAAGAGTATCGGCTACCTAATTTTAGCAGTTGTTAAGAGGACACCTGGCATAGTCGTGCCGCCTCTTTGCCTTTTTTTCCATCATTTCTATAACCGTTCCAGCACAAGATCACGGATCGTGGATTAAATGCAAGCCACGATCCCAGTAGGAACACAACCCAAGTCTACTGTCATCTGTGCCGGGTTATAGTCAGTGGGTTCCCTCGGGATCTGTTTAAACCTGTCACTAGACGGATTGTCTTTGGATTTTAATTCTTTCGTCCCATGACGGACCAGAAGAACAGACCAAACGACGCATATGTGAACACACCCATAGTCGCTGCAGTACTACACTCCCATAGCTTGCACTATCTCCGATCTTTCCCGATTATTTCTCGCCTTTTAAGTGGATTCCCTTCTGTTAGTGACAATATCAAGCCTTGTTCGAAAAGAATTTTTCATAATTTTAGAACAAATATTTACTTTTGTTGTCTCGCTGTTTTTGTGTCGTGACCTTTCTAAGATATGGAATGTACAAAACTAGAAAAAAAAAAAGAAAAATCAATATTTACTCCCCCCCCACGAAGTTGGTTCATTGCGCACAGTACGTTGTGTAATGATGGTTGAACTCGGTCATGGGGTAATGCAGGGCTGATGGTGCAGCTGCACAATAAAACTGTCACTACGCCTCCCGGTGTGCTAGAATAATAAGTGTAAAAGCCAAATTAGATGCATAATCCTGTGTTTACACATTCGACAATTGTGTTTGTAGTTGGAGTAAAGAAGACCAGAGTAGAATTTGCATATAAAAAGTATTTACAGCCAACTTAAGATGGCACCTGCTTGACTGACACTTTGGTCACCAGTATCAAAAACAGATAATGGACCAGATATTCCCTTTTAAAGGGAAGCCGTCAGCGTGATTTGGAAAACTAATGGACTGAGGGTTTACTGTCCCAAATAGAACTTTGTTCAATGAAAAAACCCCCAAAAACTATACTCACTCTACGCCTGTACTCTTGACTTCGTTCTTCAGTAAAGCCAAAGGAGAACACCTTGGCTTCAGTGCACATTGAAGCTGCGGTGTATGTCCCTGTTTTCACTTAAAGGGCTTTTTCGGGGAGTAGTAATTTATTTACCTGGTCCCAGGGATCCCTGATGATCCCCCGGGTCATGTTACCTGAAGCAACGTTTCACCACCACCTGGTCACTCTGCCCCCTCCTCCCCTGATCTCAAATGTAATTTCCTGAGAGATTGAGGGAGGAGAGAGCGTGGTAACCAAGGGGGCAGAACGATGCTTCGGATCACATGACCCAGGGGTTGTGATGTCACCGGAAACCCCCTGCTCCATCATCAGCCAATTTCTAGAACCAGGTAAGTAAATTACTACACCCTGGACTTTCCTTTTTAAGAACTGCGCATACGCCGGGAGCACCAGAGATGAGTCTGATCAGGCTCAGCTCTAGGTGAGTATAAATTTTTTTTTTTTTTTTTTTTTAATGCGGACATGGACGGCGTTGCTACAGGTCTATATGGGACACTGGTCCTTAAAGACCTCTGGGCGGTTTAGTGTCCTATAACGCCCTGACAGGTTCCCTTTAAAGAGGATTTGTCATCAGCTACAAATTATTAAATACCGTACGTCATTTAATGCTCCCCGTGTAAAATAAATAAAAGCGCCCTATTGATCAGGAGTGCAGGGAGCAATAAACAATGTACGGATTTCAGTGTTTTGTACTTGGTGACCTCTTTAAGCCTCCGTTGTCTAAAAGGGAGCCTGTCACCAGAAACCAGCCCGCAGATAGATGGGTAAGGGCCACCAGAGTTGGGTTTTTGTGCCAAAATAATTGTGACTTTTTGTTTTTTGTATATTGCATTTGAAATAGGCGCAATTCTCGTGATCGGTCCAGCCCCCATGGTTTGGGTGATAAATGGCCAACCACTTTAACTGTAGAAGCCGTTCATGGCTACGATGAGCAGAGCTGGCCGTACTCGTGAAAGAATCTCGGTGATCTCAGGTTTTTGTTCTGCTTTTTTTTGTGTTGCTGGATATATTTGTGAGTGCGTCGGAACGCCATGATAAATCATCTTTACTGGAGAACACGTTGTTATATCTCCTGCTCCTGTCATTGCCGGGTACAGTGTGTGTGCGGGGGCTACTCTTGGTCTTCACATGATTGACAGCTGGTGATATTATTGTTGTTATGTATTCACGGCCAGCACGTCCCAGAGGTCCTGAAAGATGAAAGCTGGAACACAATGTTCTCCATCATTATTTGTTGTTTCAACACTTCGCTCAGCATTTTGGTTCTCTTTCATTGAAAATAGTAGAACATTTTAAGGGATCAAAGGTTTACCAAGACCAATCATGGTGGCATTGTTGTTTTGGCACATAGTAGCTTTGTGTGTTCGAAGGACAGTGGCTTAGTCACTCATTGTCCCAGTTGTGTTGTCTTCTTTATTTATTCTCTATTTTAGTTTCAGTCCTTTTTAGTCATTTGTCACAGTTTTATGAGCCAAAGAACATTAAAAAGATTTTCTGGCTCGGGGATAGGTCATCATTATATGATCTGCCGGGATCTGTCACTTGGACCCCAAACAGATCAGTCGCTGCAGCAGCCTCTGAGTGTCGGAAGCTGCCAATGGACAGGCAGGTCAAAATAGCTGATTTGATATTTTGTATTTTTTTGTAATGAAAAGTAGAGCTGGGCAAGTATGACCTAAATAAAAATCGTGATTAATCAGGCATTTACCTTCAATACGATTATTAGTGATTATTTAGCTCACGCCCCCTTTTTAAACCATGACCGTTTTTACAGTATGTATATGTGTTGGACGAACCTAGTTAGATTCGCCTGGTGGTTTCATTCGAACCAAACATGACCGAACCGAAACGTCTATTATACTGTGGGGTCTCTTCAGACCTGAGAGTATAATGAGCACAGGGGAGGTGACCAAACATAAAAACAGTGTTACTTACCTTTCTTGGGCTTCGGCGTAACTCCCTGTGATGCAGCGTGGTGACGTTTGCATACATGTGTCACGGCACCACGTGACCCGCTGAGAAATCCGTCAGAAGTGTCGAAGAGGACAGGGAGCCGCACCAGAGCCCAGAAGAGGTGAGTAACGGTGGTTTTTATGATTGATCACCTCTCCTAGGCCTCTGATCACTTTACTCTGGGGTCTGAAGAGGTCCCAGAGTATAATAGCGGTTCCGATTCGGAGGTCCTCGCAAATGTTCTAATACCCGAACCGAAATAACCAACGTGAACAAAATCACGTCGGTTATTCTGGTTGATGCCCGGTTTCAATTAATAATTTTTCAATTAATTGTCCGGCCCTAATAACAAGTGATCAAAACATCAGATATCCCCAAAATGGTATAAATAAAAAGTACATCCATAAGAAAAAAAAGACTCAACATAAAAAAGTTCCTGGTGTCAGAATATGGCAACTAAAATAATTTTTTGCATTGGTCAAAATTTTAGTTTCAATAATTTTTATTGATTTTCAAAATAAATGTGAGAAAGAATATTGACATACATTATGATATACATTCTTACATAGTTTGTTCAAGGCATATTCTTTGGATTGTACATCAATAAGACAGCAAATAGAAAACAGAAATTGAGTAAGCGATAACAGTAACAATAACACTAACATTTAGGCACATTTCCAGGGTTAGCGTGACATATTTCAAAGACGGTCCTTTCATATGCTCCACTCCGCTTCCACTCCCTAAAACCTCCCTGCTTCCTGGCTCTCGTTATGCAACAAATCGAGAGTTAGCCCATGCGTTCCATATGTTTGCAACTCTAAGATAGGAGTCATTTCCCAGTGCAATTACCCTCTCATAGGTATATGTAGTATTAATAGCCAACAACAATGCGGAGTCTGACGGAGGGGTAACTGATCTCCATCTTTGCACCAACATTAATTTAGCTATTGTCAAGATTTTACAGAGGAGTTTTTTATATTTGTTCAGTTCCTCAGGAATTCCAATTGATAGGATGGCCAGAGGTGAGGAGTAGGGGGAGGCGGAAATTAAATATTTCTGATAACATGTCAAAGACCCTATGCCAGTATCCACAAATTATGGGGCAATGTCCCAAAATATGGATAAGTGTTCCTTTCCCTCCACATCCTCTCCAGCACTCCTCAGAGACTGACGGGTATGCCCTGTGTAAAGTGGATGGGGTTCTGTACCACCTTAAAGTCACTTTCATAGCCGTTTCTATGTGAGTGTTGCATTTTAAGGATGTATGACTAAGTTTGATAGCTTGTTCCCACTCATCCAAGGTGATGGTTCTTCCCAAATCCCTCTCCCAACAACGGAATGGTGTAGATCTGATAAAAGTTGCTACTCCATCCATTCTATCGTATAGAAACCTTAAACCCCTCATCTTAGTCGACATCCAGGTGAATACCTTATTACTGTGGGGTACTGTCGATATCGGGTTCTTAGATATAAAATGCCTTATTTGAGAGTACTTAAGAAAGTCACCTCCAAATTTCTGTGTTAGATCTGTAAATGATAAAAATTGCTTGGTATCAGATTGTAAGTGGGAGACCTGTGTAATCCCCTTCGTCTCCCACTCCGAAATTACTAGGTCTTCTATCGCCCAGGCCATAAGTGACAAAGGCATCTCTGAGGCATAAAAGTGACTTGTAGGATTTGCTTTCCCGTGAAGTAGCTTCCATGCGATCACAGCTGCTTGCATAACTGGGGACAGGGACTCAGGCATAGGAATGTTCCAGAAGGGCGCCCACAGGGTGTCCTTCAGTCTTAAAGGATATATGAACGATTGCTCTATGTGGATCCATGATACCGAGGTATCAGCTAATCTCCATCTAGCGCACTAGGGACTAGGGACGCTATGTAATAATTCCTAACCACTGGCACCCCCAGTCCTCCCGCTTCTCTTTGTTTAAATAGGAAGCTTTTGTTAACCCTAGGTCTCCTTCCATTTCATATGTATTTTGAGATCATCCTTTGCATAGTTTCGAAAAACGAAACTGGGACGGCTATCGGGAGTGTGCGAAACAGATATAGGAGTCTAGGCAATAATAACATCTTAAAAGCCGCGACACGTCCCATCCAAGACACGTCTATTGGGGACATTTTCTCCATCTCATCCTGCAGTGTTTTCAACATGGGTATGTAATTATTTCTATATAGGGCCCCCGTATTGGGTGTCACTTGTATCCCCAAATATTGAACACCCTCCTTCCTCCAATCAAAGTCATATTTCGACTGTAGGGGATGTAGTAAAGAGGGAGGGATATGCAAGGGTAAAGCTTGTGATTTGGCCATATTTAATTTATAATATGATAAGTGACCAAAATTAGCTATAATCTCCATAAGTCGGGAGACTGTGATTGCACTGGACAGTACTGTCAGTGACCGACTGCTCCACCCTAGGTGTGAGAAGGAGCGCTATCGGAAGTCTTTCCTCCCCACCGCGGTTAGGCTGTACAACCAACACCGACCTAAGCGGAGATCATTACACACAGAGAACTGAAATATCTCTCTGCCTGTTAAATCTCCCCCCCCCCCCTCTGCTACGTCCTATCTGTCTGTCTGCTATTAATGTAATGCCTCTCACCTTGGAACATTCCTGTACATGGTGTATTTGTATCTGCTTATCTTATCTTATCTTTGCTGCTGTAACACACTGAATTTCCCCATTGTGGGACTATTAAAGGACTATTATTATTATTATTATTATTATTTAGTGGCTTGGACAAAGTAAGAATGATATCATCTGCATATAATGATATAAGATGAGTTTTGTCCCGTATATTAATGCCACCCACCTCTGGGTCCAGTCTAATTGCTTGGGCCAGCGGTTCCATCGAGAGAACAAATATCAGCGGTGAGAGGGGGGCACCCCTGTCTAGTCCCGTTCGTTATTAAAAAGGGATCTAATACTACCCCGTTAGTGAATACCCTTGCAGAAGGCACAGAATACAGTGCCTCAATTGCTTTCAGAATTGCTCCCTCGAACCCCATCCTCCTAATCACCAGGAAGGCATACGACCAGCAAATGCGGTCAAACGCCTTCTCGGCATCCAATGCGAGAAGCACTGCTTCCATTTTTTTTTGAGTCAATATGATGTATAATATTCAAGATGCGTCTGGTATTGTCATATGATTGCCTCCCCTTCACGAATCCCACCTGGTCGTAATTTATTAGGCTCGGAAGACAAGCTGCTACTCTATTTGCTATAATTTTGGCGTAAATTTTTAAATCTGAGTTTAATAGGGATATTGGTCGAAAGTTTTGGGGGCTGGTGGCAGGCTTGCCCGGTTTAGGCAACGTCACCACCAGTGCCTCTTGATTTTCCCCCCGGAATAGTGCCAGAGTCTACCACAGCCGTTAAAAAGGACAACAGCGGGTTAAGCAAAATTGGAGAAAACTTTTTATAATACTCATTCGTGAGACCATCTGGGCCCGGGGATTTTCGGGGTGGCAGCGACTTAATTACTGACAGCAACTCTGATGATGTGATGGGCTCGTTCAAAGAGTCTAGTTGTGCTTTAGTGAGTGTGGGCAATTGGGCGCTTGCAAGAAAGTTTACAATGTCTTGTTTCGCCGGAGGTATCACAGAAGAGTCCTCGTTAATATTATATAAGCCTTCATAGAAAGCTTTAAATGCGTTGGCGATGCCACTAGGATCATAGATTTTGTGTGCACCATCCTTACTCTGAAGAAACGGGATTTTAGACCTGGCATGTTTTTGTTTAAGCCTGGACGCTAAGAGCTTGCCTGCTTTGTTAGATTGAGAGTAGTAAGTAGCTTTCACCCTTTTCAGGTTCTTTTCATATTTATGCAGTAGACAGGCTGTCAATTGTTGACGTAGCGTCACCAATTTTGCAGCATTGGAGGGGGAAGGAGATTTTTTATTATCGTTATCTATAGATTTTATCTGGTGCAGTAGTCGGTCAATTTCTGCTAGCCTAGTTTTCTTTTCTATGTGACGCAATCGAATAAATGTTCCTCTGATAAAGGCTTTATGTGAGTTCCACAATATATCAGGGCTAGATACTGAGGGAGCATTAATCTGAAAGAATTCCTTCAGGTCATTTTCCAAAATTGCTTTATATTTTGGCTGCGACATTAAGAATTCATTGCACCTCCAGATATACGCTCTAGGGCAATCATATTTTTCCCTTAGGGTCAGGGTTATTGCTGCATGGTCTGACCAAGTTATTTGTGAAATTTCCGACTGCACGGCAAGGGGAATACTAGCTTGTTCTATTAAGAATAAATCTATTCTTGAATAGCTATTGTGTACAGTTGAATAGTAAGTATAATCTTTTTCGGTTTTATGAAGGATACGCCAAATATCAAATAAGTCATGGAGCCATATAGCCTGCGAAAAGGAAGGATGACGTGTCGCTATGCTAGAGGTAGTGTCTACCCCTGGATCTGGAGCCATGTTAAAGTCTCCCATTAATACTAAGCATCCTTGTTTTCTTCGCTCCACTGCTTTCATGAGTTTCCCCAAGAATGACACCTGTCTTTTGTTTGGGGCGTAGACCGAGACCAACATGTACGTGACATTATTAAGGATACAAACTAATATGACAAATCGCCCTCCAGGGTCAGCATAATAGGACACCAGCTGAAATGCCACTGAATCTTTGATTCCTATTAGTGTTCCCCTGCGCTTGGAGGTACAATGAGCGTGAAATATGTGTGGGTATGAGGCATGCTTGATGCGAGTGGCATCCACCTCCAAAAGATGTGTTCCCTGAACTGCAAGAATGTCACAGCCTTGAACTCGGGCCTCTCGCCACAAATTGGCTCTCTTTTGAGGGGAGTTCAAACCTCTGACATTCATAGACATAATTTTAAGTACCATACTTCACATTTAGTAATGCTTCAAAGATCTTACCACAACCACCCACTTCAGATGTTACCAGTAGCGGTAGGGAGCAGAATCGTCCCCGCCTTGTGTAGTCACGACGCCCCATGTGCCAGAACCGAAGAGCAAACAAACTGTAGAGACATAAAAACCAGTGGGTAAGCCACCGAAACAAAACAAGGAAAAGAAATGTGGTACAGTGGACCAGCGACTGTTGTAATCTTGGGGGGATAAGTTCAGCAATAGTGGACATACGAAATCCGTTGTAGAGTGAGTCTCTAGCTGTTTAGCCCTTTTGGTGGACGCCTTGGGGTTTTCGGTCGATGCCATCCATCTGACACAGGGCCAGGTGGTGGTTTGGAGGTCAGATCACTGGTTGTAATGTCCCATTTATTTAGCAACTTTTTGCCATCTTCCGGGGAGTTGATAACATAAGTAAGGTTGTCTCGGGATACGATCACTCTAACCGGGAATCCCCATTTGTATAGGATATTATGTTGGCGTAACGCTGTAGTGATAGGGATAAATTGCCTTCTTAGTTGTAGTGTTGCAGCTGAAAGATCAGAGTAGATAGATATTTTCTGGTATGGATCAGGTAAACGGCCAATTTTCCGTGAGGTCAGCAGCACCATCTCTTTAGTGCGGTAAAAATGGATCTTTGCTAGGACATCTCTGGGTACGGTTTCATCCAGATGTGAAGGTCTTGGGACTCTGTGCGCTCTATCAATAGTTAATTCCATTTTCGTAAGACTTGGTATTAGCGTGCGCATCAGATCTAGAAGGAAAACTGTGAGATTATTCGCAGATACGGACTCTGGAATCCCTCGGAATTTCAGATTGTTGCGCCGCGAGCGATCCTCTAGGTCTGCTATTTTAGATTTAAGATACGACACATCCTTTTCCACCGCAGTGTGAGCATCTATGAGAAGATTATGTGAGGCGGCAAATTCCGCCATTTTAGATTCCACATGAACTGTGCGTTTCTGCAATTCTCGAAGGTCTCTATCTAGCGGTTTAACCATTAAGGACATGTCTGTTTTCAGAGACTTACAGAAGGCCATAAGCATGTTTTTCATGGAGGCCTCAGTGAGCAAACTCTCTGTTGCCGGAATATCCGCAAAAAAAATCGGTGCATGGCGGTGTGTGCTGTGTAGTATCGCTCACCTCTCCTTCTTGGGGCTCCTCTGTCTGGATCCTGGGCTTCTGCCTGGCCGGGCTAGTAGTAGGCAAGGTGGGTGTCTCCACATTATGTAGGCCTCGGTGCGTCGGCCCGAGAAGGCCCCGAAACCGCGCTCTCCCCGGCCCCCCGGGGAGGCGGCCCCGACGCCCCCGGACCTCCTCATTCTATCAGCTGATAAAGCGACGGTGCCGACAGCATTCTCCGCTGCGCCGACAGCATGAGCCCCCCCTCCGGAGGGTCTCGAGTTGGAGTCGAGGCCCCGGAGACCGCGCTGGAGTGTGAGCCGCCGCCATCTTGATCTTCCCCACCTCCGTGGGGGAAGTAGAAATCCGATATTTTCTTCGGCTTTACCGCAGATTTCCTTCTTCTCGGCATCCCTAGAGGTAAGGCAGCTTTCCCAGTGTCTTTTGGGTTAATATAATCCACGGGCACGTCGCTAATTTGTCGCTATAAGAGACTCAGGCCTGGAGCTGTGCAGCTATGCGACCATTCCCTTCCACCGTCAGGCTCCGCCCCCTGCATTGGTCAAAATTTTGAATTTTTCTAAAGATATTAAAACATAACAAAAACTATATAAATGTGGTATCGCTGCGATCGTGCTCACCCAAAGAATATAAGGCACATGTCATTGTTACCGAACAGTGGATGCTGTAAAAACAAACCCCTAAATATGCTATTTATACATGGAAGACTGTTATAGTAAAGGCTACGTCTTGGCATTATTATACCTACATCTCAGTTATTTCCATTAATGTGAACTTTGTTCTCCTCCTTGGTGAAACTACATCTTGTGTTGCAAAAAATATGCGAGAAATTCGTACTCCGCCGTGGCTAAAAATACTCCTCAAGAATGGGAAGAGGAGTAGTTTTACTCTTCCGGAAAAAATTAAGTGTGACTTCTGGGGTCTTTATGGTCCAGAAATGTTGTAGCTGCCGCTCATCTTGTGCCGTAGATTGTGTACTATACATTCAATGCCGCGGTAAATAAGCGCAGTGAGGATGTATAGGACAGATTCACAACTTTTACACACCGTGCAGTTTTTGTTCTCGGTTGTGACACTGGAGAGGGTGTACATCATCCCCGGCTTATCCTCTACATTTGTACTGGGTGGGTTTCAGGTTGTATAGCGAATAGGCCGAGCAGCGTGCCAGCTTGTCGGCGCCTGCAGCGATTCCATCCTTTCACTACTACAGCGCCACGATCAGGTGTTCTCACCAGCGTGTGCCAAGTCTTGTATTTATGTATTTTCTGCAAGTTCCAGCATTTGTGGAAGGAAGTGCACATTATTAATATGTAATTAAATTATGTTACCTGACATGATGTCTAAAACATGGCTGCACATTTGGCACTGGACGTCAAAGAAACCCTTAACCCTTCTCCTGCCAGAAGTCTCCTGGGGAACTGCCGCATGTGCAATGTAATTATTACTATGATGTGTATTAAAGAGGTTGTCCGGAATCAAGTTTTTTTTATATATATATATATATATATATATTGTGTGTTAGGGAATGTGGAAAAATACAAAACAATAAAACATTCACCTGTCCCTGGTGCTCCGGCGCCTCCCAGCGTGGTCCGGTCTTGTTCCTCCGCTGTTTTCTTCAGGCGGAAGTCCACGCTGCACGTCACGGGTGAGGCCAATCAGCAGCCTCTGCAAAGGATACGGGGTGCCCCTACCTGTTATGGGGTGCCACTACCTGTTATGGGGTGCCCCTGCCTGTTATGGGGTGCCACTACCTGTTATGGGGTGCCACTACCTGTTATGGGGTGCCCCTACCTGTTATGGGGTGCCACTACCTGTTATGGGGTGCCCCTACCTGTTATGGGGTGCCCCTACCTGTTATGGGGTGCCACTACCTGTGACGTCACGTGTCCTTTCCTTAGGTCGCTGATTGGCCTCAGCAGTCAACAAGTGGGCTAAGGAAAGGGACCCGTGACGTTACAGCCCGCGAAGATTTCCGGCAAAAGAAGACAGGCGAGCAGCAGGACCAGACTGCGCTGGGAGACATAGATAGATTGGTTTTTTTTTTTGGTTTTTTTTTTTCTTCACCGCCCTAATTCAAAACATATGGTAATTTTTATCTTGGTCTAAGTCGGACTTGCAGGACTGTATCATCCAGCGATTATAGACACAAACTATGATGGAAACTCCCAACGCAGATGTGAACATGTCTTAGTGATGTCTTAGTATTTGCATCCTTTGAAGTTTGTTTTACCTATTTTATGTATTTTATCTTATTTTTATTTTTTTGCTACAATTGCGCAGCCAATTGTATGCTTTGAGCAGTGTGATGGACAGGGACACGTTGGCAGCTGCGGTGCCAGCATCTCTAACAACTGAGCGACTTATTGATCGTGGTCACAGGGGGAGCAATCATGACCGGGCCCATAGGGGTAGTGGGGCCCCACGGCTAGCTGGCAATGGCCTGGCCCCCACAGCATCATGACAGCGGTCGGGAAACGCCTGATACCCTGACCGCTGTCTCCTATGTAATGCAAATATATAGCTATGAAAAATCGATTTGGGGCCAGAAAACCCCTTATGAAAAGACTAGGAAACGCCAGTTATAATAAATTCCCCCCAATATTTTTAGTACATTTTCTACTCCCTTTACTCCAGTTTTAACAGCCACTGGCCATTTGTAGAGCATTTATTTGCACTTTTCTTTTCTGTGGTTTTCTTAAATTCACAAAAATGGTGCCTTGCATCCGTGACTGCTGCTTCCATGTTACATCAGTCATTTTTCGAGAGAAATGTTGGCTGTCATATAATAAGTGACAGGTCATCTAATATTTTTGTCTTCTTTTTTTTTTTTTTGGGAGGGGGGATTGTTAATGAATTGAATAAACGGATATTGCTAATGATTCTGAAAAGTCTGTGTTTAGTGAAAATGATCTGGTGTTTTTCTTGCAGCCATTTCCCATTCCAACACAACACCATTGTTTAAAAGTCCTAAGTCAGTCATTTTTCCAGAAGGTCCAGCACGAGGGGAAAACTTTCCATACAGCTGGCATGTCCTCTATGCTGATTGGCCAATGGTTCCTGTACACCTTGGGGAAAATAACCCTATCGTCCTGCAGTTTAGTTATCTTGGCGGTGGCAGAAGGGTTTATGTAATATTTCTTTTTAGTGCCTTCATTTCCGTTCTTCATTGAATGTGTTTTTAATTTCTGGGGCAGACAGTAGTAGTCGTGTCAACAATCGCCTTTTTAGAGGACGTAAAAATTTTACTGGCAGAGGGTAATTCTAATAAAAAAAAAATTGCTTCACTCCAATTTTGCATTGTTATGAATTTTTTTTCCTGCTCGACCAAAGTTTTCTCTTAATAGATTTCCAAGATTCTGCCTACATAACACAGCAACACGGGCATCGGAAAGGAATTTTTGTACTGAAACTCAGTGTAGTTTTTTTTTTTTTTCTTCTTTTTTGAAATTGTGTCCATGCAGGTGGGCAATTTTTTTTTCTAATATGCTTAACCCTTTAAAGATTTATATTTTCCTTCTCTGCCTTCCAAAATTCAAACTTTTTTTTATTTTTCGGTCGACATTTTTGATTAACTTTTATTAAAGGAGTTGTCCAGGCTAAATTTTTTAAAAAATAATGAGATTTTAATAAAATAATGAGAGAATTGTAGTTTTTTTTTCCCACAGAGTCCCCAAAAAAACATTAAAGGGGTTGTCCAGGCAAAAATGGAAAACCCTTTTAAAGTTTAAATAAGTTGGGGGCAGTGAAAAAAAAAAAAAAATTACATACTCACCGGTCCCTGATGCTCCGTTGTCGTCCCGCGCCTCCCAGTTAGTTTGCTCTCCCTGGTCTCTTGCGGCGTTGTCCTGAAGCCGCTGATTGGCCTCAGGAAGAGGACCTGTGATGTCACAGGTAGTGACTTTCAGACTCTTCGCTGATTGGCCTCAGCGGTCACTTGATCAATCAGAGGCTTCAGCAAAACGCCGGGAGCAGATGACACAGGAGAACACCGTAAAAACAGGGACAGGTGAGTATGCATTATTTTTTTTTCAATGCCCCCAGCTTATTTAAACTTTAAAAGGGTTGTCCATTTTTGCCATATTTATATTGGTTTTATGTTTTTCTGCTTTTACTAAATAAAATGTCATTCATCAAAAATGAATGATTTCCCTGGGGTCACCGTATTCTGATGCCTATAACCTTTTTACTGTTTTGCTGACCGAGATATGTCAGGCCTCTTTGTTTTCAGGCCAATTTTTGGAATGCATGACTTTTTGATAACTTTTTATTGCTATTTTTTGGGGGAGGTGACAAAAATACATTAATTTGTGCATTGCAGTATATTTATTTTTATTTTTTTTTTTAATGGCGTTTACCATATGGGATAAATAACACTATTTTTGGGTAGTACTGACTTCTACGTACATGGGGATATCTAACATGTTTGTTTGTTATTTTGTTTACATTGTGTTTTTTTTTTGTTTTTTTAAATAATAAGATGGGCGTTTTTGAACTTATTATTTATTTTTTTATTTTTATACTTTTTAACTTTGTTTTTTTTTTTTTTGTTTTTTTTCTCCTGTCCAACAAGGGGACTTGAACCGGAGATCTACTGATCCCCAGTGCAATGTACTGCAATGTACATCGCACATAGTATCTCTCCGATCCTGCAATCTCATCACTGTGGATCCAAGGGTAGGAAGGGGGGATGCCATGATCTCCATTGATGGGGTTAAGCAACCAGAATCAGAGTATTTTTACGACTCCGGCATGACGTCCTGGGTCCCAGCTGTGTGTGTGTGTGTGTGTATATATATATATATATATGTGTGTGTGTGTGTGTGTGTGTATATATATATATATATATATATATATATATATATATATATATATATATATAAATACAGCTGAGACCTGGAAGTCATGTCAGGTTCTGTGCCTGTAAAATGAAAGTGCTGTACCGTTATAGCACTGAGTGTTAACTAAACACTTAGCACAACGTAATAGTACAAGGTGGAGCGGGAAGGGGTTAATTAACCTATCTAACTTGCTTTTAATCGAAAACAGACTCCCTAGCAACCCTCTAACTGAGCTGTTACCAGGGAAATCCATGCACATTTGTATTGCCAGTGTAGCATTAGCCGAAAGGGGGCATACTCACTCTATATGGCTGTATCTCTGGTTTTATCCGACCTAGAAAAGTAGTTCTTGTACCACATGAAAGCTGAGACTCTCTGCTCTATCTATAAAAAGGAGGCATCACTAGGTAAAAACACTGGACTGCTGCGGCATGAACTGCGGAATATAAAGCTCAGATTCCAGACCGTGTTATAACAAGTGATATCTCTGGATGTTTTCTAGCTAGTACTGCCATCTTGCAGCAGATGAAAAAGCCCCTTTAAGTTGACTGTTGAATGCTAAAATTTTCCAAGCTCACTGTAATTTTATAACGTGTAAAGAATGGAATATGCCATGTTGTTCTACATACGATTTCTTATGTCTCACTTTTTATGAAGGTTCGATAAAGGGAGTCTGTCAGCAGAATAATCGGTGTTAGACTAATGACAGTACCTTGCAGGGCTACTTTTACAGTTTCAACGATGCTTTTCCTATTCTGCATTGTAGCTCCACTTTCGTGAAATTCATAATTTTATTCTTATGCAGATTAGCTGAAAATAGGGCATTAGGGGTGCAGTGAGTTTTTTGGGGGGATTTTACCTATGGTGATACAGGAAGTAAGGTGTCTCTGCGAGGACCTCTGTGAAACAGGAGGTGGCTATGGGTGGATTTCGGGCTCTATGGGCCTTATCGGAATACATATCAGCTCAGCTGCCCTTCAGACCAAATCTGGTGGGTTTTTACATATACTAGGGCATCTCAATAAATTAGAATATTATCAAAAAGTTATTTATTTATTTTTTTTAGTAATTCAATTGAAAAAGTGAAACCAATATATTATATTGAGTCATTACAAACAGAGTGAACTTTTTCAAGTGTTTATTTATGTTAATGATTATGGCTTACAACCAAGGAAAACCCAAAAGTCATTATCTCCGGAAATTAGAAGAATTAACCCAAAACAGCTGCAAAGGCTTCCTAAGCGTTTAAAAAAGTCCCTTAGTCTGGTTCAGTAGGCGACACAATCATGGGGAAGACTGCTCACTTGACAGATGTCCAGAAGGCAGTCACTGACACAATCCACAAAGAGGGTAATTCTGATGATATTCTAATTTATTGAGATGCACTGGTATCTATCTTAAGTTACTTGAGTAGTTTAGTTTATATGTTTGCCGGATGCAGATTGGGCTTAGTTCACACCCTCCAGGAGACTCTAGTAGGATATTTATACCTCAGACACACCAGATTGTGTCACTTCCCATAAACCCCTGAGGACTCCATGGTTAGTTACGAATCATGTCGGGGGGAGCAGTGAAACTTTCCGCGGGGCATTTATATGGAGTTATCTGCAGACTTACCACTAGTGCATAGAAGACATTTAAGAGCTGAGCTCAACTATTGTACCTAGAATACTTTTTTCCTCCAGAGTAGTTTAGTTTTTAGTTCACACTCATTTCAATACGGAAAAAGTAGGAAGAGACTTGACTTACTGTAGTCTTTTACTTCCTCCCTGCTGAAGTCAGCTGCAGGAGCAGATAGATATAAAGATGGCTAAAATAACCTGAATATCAGACTTATGAAGGGAATGACAAGGTATCTGTGCTCCTACAGAAGAAACATGCTAGTTAATAAAGTCCTGTGATTACAGCAGCCTCGACACGTATTGATTCAAGCAAGCAGTCTCACGGTGTGGCCGTACGAGTGGACTAGTGGTGGAAGAGGGGAGGACTGCTAAGTGTAATGTGATTATGGTGTTTATAGAGATGGTGACCAGGCTCAAACGCAATAGTTGAGGTATGCAGTACAAATGGCTTACAGGGGTTGTACAAGATTTAGGTTTTTATGGCAAATAGGATTGGTGAGGAGCAGACAGCCCACACTGATCAGCAGTTCGCAACCACTTCTAAATTCAGTGGGAGCTGAGCTGCAGTACCAGCGCCCAGCCACTATACAGGACATGGCGCCATCTCCTTCTAGCTTTGTGTTGTGTATAGCACGGCTGCTGGAAATGCCCCCATACAGCGGATCAGACTGCTGGCCCCCCATGGATCAGATATTTATGGCCCATCCTAAGGATAGGCCATAAAATCCTAAATCCTGGACAAGCCCTTTAACTGTGAAAGAAAAGGCTTCACAAATGTACTGCAGATGAGGATTTAAGTGCTCAGTGATGTTTTTCATTTTACTTGGAGGTATTATATAACTTGTATAAGGGGACCACCTGAGACCAAGCCATAACTGCGGGGCTGTCAGCGAGAACGTCCTTATAGATCAAGCTGTCTCGGATTAGGAAGCCCAGGGTCAGATTGGCACTGAATTAAGGACTAAGAAGTTGCGGGGAGTCTTGGGAGCACTCCAGTGTCGGCCATATTAACCAGTCTTTTGTAGAAGATGGATAATCCCTTTATAAACAACCTATAATTATGTGATAAATGGACCCAGTATGGGATTGGAGTTCCTTGAAATATCTTCTCCGTGGCAGGTAAGTGGTGCGTGCCGTGGGTGAGCTGCGCTGCACACTTTCAACTAGATCACAGATGTCTTTATTACTACCCATGGGATGGAGACTAGATGTGCATCATCTGGACATATTGTAACTTTTTTAACCTCATTATTTGATGCTCTCTTGAAACGCTCAGATGTCGAATCAGTCCGGTGGGGTTGGTATGTGATAAACATTCCCATCTGGGTGGGTAGTATGACCTCAAACAATCTGGCGTGTAATTCACAGATACAAAGCTTAGGAACCATCACTTTCAGCCTTACAATTTCCACCTCCTCTCTCTTTCAGGAACTTATATAATTGGCGCATATGTCGGCCCCGGGAATTACAAACATCCTTACGTTGTAATTGGGCTCTGTAAATGATGTGCTATCTGCTGTATTACCATCCGTGATACACTGGATGGAGGTTTTTTTTTGTTTTTTTTTTTCTTTCCTTCTGCAAATACTTGTAATAATGACTTGTGAGATTACGCAGACCATGAAGTAAGCCGTATTGGTCCTGGAGTGAAGACAGAAGACAGACAGGAGATTCTTCCCTTAAACCAGCCCCCAGCGGTTTTTGACGTTTAGTACAGCGTCTCTATGATTTACGATCTCCCTAAAAAATGTTAATGCAGAGTTTTTACCTTCACCATTCTGTAAATGCTGGTGGCTGGTTTAGATCACGTCGGTGGCAGGTTTTTGGCAGAATTTACTTGCCACACAGCGTGGAAGAAGATTAGCCGCGTGAGGCGAGCAATTCTGATGGTTTCTACGGCACTTTATCTTTTTTGTAAATCTTGTCCTAAATGACTACTTACACTTTCGTTACCTTTTTTTGTACAGCAGTTCCGTCATGGAGGAGAACCCATCCCTGCCTTCAGTGCCGCTCCTAAGACCTTGGGGGAATTTTACTGTTCCCTCTATGGCTCTGTGGTTCACATCTGCGCTTGTACACCGTACGGGGATTCCGTTCCCCTCTCCTTTTCAGGCAGAAACCGAACGGAAACCACGCAGACCCCATTATAGTCTATGGTGTCCGCGGGTTTCCTAAGGGAACTGCTTTTTTATGCGGATTAGGTTTCCATTCGGAGGTCCCCAAGCAGATTTTTGCACATGGGCCTTTTTTGCACCAAAGATGCCCCACTTCCCTCTTTCTGCACTGCTGTCATCACTTCTTAAAAAAGTTGGCAAAGTGGGGCTGAGACCAAGGTTGGCCAGGGCTGGGAAGTCTAGGAAATCTATGCCAGTTTCTGACTGTCATAGGTGTCCATTTTGGAACATGGGAGTGCACCTAAATTATTAAAAAGCTGGAACCTCATAATAAGTCAGGGGTGGTTGGTGCCAGTTTGAGACTTCAGTAAGACTGGTGTACTGGACGCCAGTCTTAAAGGGGTTTTCCAGCCCCAAAGTGATTTTTCATACTGATGACCTATTCACAATATAGGTCATCAGTATGTGATCTGTCAGGGGTTGACACCCGGGCCCGTACAGATAACCTGTTGTAGCACCCTCTAGGTGATGCAAGCTGGTAGTGCATTGGGGGGGGCGTGCGTCACAACAGGTGATAGTAGTGGCACAACAGCCCCATCTAAAGGATAGGTCATCAACATGAAAAACCTATTTGGGGCCGGAAAACCCTTTTCTGAGCTCTGAGGCCCGGTTCACATCTGCGTTCGGGTTTCCGTTCGGAGAGTCCGTTTGGGGACCCCCCCGAGTGGAAACCTATATGCATAAAAAAGCAGTTTACCTGGGAAATCTGCGGACCCCATAGACTATAATGGGGTCCGTGTGGTTTCCACTCAGTTTTCGCACAAAACAAACGGAGCACTTTCCTCTCCGCATCCTTCGTGCGGAAACCACACGGATCGGGCCTGACACTGTTCCCCTCTGATCGGAGCTCTGAATCACACCCCCTTGCCTGATCCTGTCTGACACCTCACATCTGACAGTACAGAGCCGTTCCCCAGAACCACCGCTATGCAGTGGACGAGGCTGCGGCGCTTCTTTTGTTACTTGAATAGAAGTAGTGCTGTACATGCTGTCCGTCAGCTAGAAGCTTCCAGCACCCGCAGGCTGCTGCAGCAGCCTTTCTGCGTGGGGTCCGAGTGTTGGACCCCGTAAATCACCTACTTGTGACCTATCCTATGGATAGCTCATCAGAAAGAGAACTTGATTTGGAGCCGAAGACCCCTGGATTTTATTCCCCCTGGGTTTTCCTTACATTATAACGGTGGTAGTGTTAGTATGTAATGTGCTGTGGGTTATTATACCGCTATAATACTCGTGTATATGTATTATAGTCTGTAGAAGTCTGTATAGCTACTTCACCTATTTCTAAATCTGTCTATAAGTGTTTTCCAAATGGTCCCGTCTGAGTAAAGGTCAAGTAAAGAAGTTTCGTCGGATGATATTGACTTATAAATTTTTGGTTAAATTCATCATGTTTGTGGGAAATAACAAAATCCCATATTGTAATGGGGAGTAAACTACTCGAGCCTCCATTCAGAGGTATGTCAGAGCCGGGTCATGGGAACATTTGTGAACTTACTGCAAATATCACACTTTTATCTTCAAAGCTTGTGAAGTATTCAGGCCTCCGAGCTGGCTCCATACCGCATGGCTTGTCGGCAGCGAGGACACCGGGATTTTACTTCTTTTACTATTCAGGCAGGCAAATAAAAGGGCTTTGCAACTTCTGCAAAATACATGAGATCAAAATATCAGTCAGCCAAAATTGTTTTCTTTTTATTGGAGTCTTCCTTTTCTCAATATTCCGTCGTTTCGCCATTACATCACTCTTTTTTGCACTAAGACTGTGTTCACATCTCCATTTGGAGACTTTGTTGCAGTGACAAGTCCCGACTTTTTTGTCTGGTGGTTTCAGTTTAAAACAATGGACACACGACGGACCCTATTATAGACAATGGGGTGTGGCGGTCACAGTTGGTGTCCACTATTTGACGATCCATGTGTTCATTGTTCTCGTCCTCCAAGGGACCAAAACAATGGACACCCGGGTGCAAGTGTGAACTTGGCGTCAATCTAGCAGTAAGTCGTCAAAGTAACCAAAAACATTTCTGCCCTCATCGTTTGTCAGTTTTCAACATGATTCTGGTCTAAACCGTCTTGTAGAAATTCTGCAGTTTTGCTCTTCTTCAACTGGTAGTCAGAGGATGTGACTTAGCCAAGGGGGCAGGACTTCAAGGGGTTATCCAGTTTTCACTATTGATGGCCTGTCCATGGGAAAGGCCTTCAATATTAGGTCTACACGGATCTGACACCTGGGACCCCCGCTTACCAGCTGTACTGAGACAGCAGGGCGTGTGCAGATGTTTACATCCCAGGACCCGCACCGCCCACTCACCTTACAAACTGTATCAGCAGGTTTTGCTACTGCCCTATTGCTGCTGTCCTATTGAAGTATTTGGGGCAGCGTAGCAGTACCTACACCCGGAGTTACACCTCTTACAGCGAATGAGCAGCACGGCTCCTGGAATGTAAACATTATAAGGAGCTGCACTGTCTCTGTACAGCTGATCAGTGAGGGTCTCAGCTGTCGGACCGCTGCAGATCTAATAATGATGGTTTATCCTATGTACAAACTGGAAAACCCCCTTTACCAACCTTTTAGCTTTCTGCAGGCAAGGCTGAGGGGGAGGCTCCTGCTGCAGCCAGCTGTTTTGCAAGCAGACACAGGACAACAGGGAGGAGGAGGGGATTGTGTCTGAGCTCCAGGGATATTTTTTATTCTTTTGTGCATTATCGTTCTTATGCTTGCGTCGAGCTTCTATCATGGGATTTGTTGGGTGTCTGTTCTTTTAAACTGAAACTACCGGAGGAAAAAGTCGGACTTGAAGGACTTTTTATCAGTCGTTTTCAGGCGGACTTTGCAATGCAGTCTCCAATGGAGACTCTGGCACAAATGTGTACATAGTCTTAGTCTTTTTACCTTCCGTTTCATTGCTTGACCATAAAACTTCTTTCATGTAGATGGATCTATCCTGTGGATATATAATAACTGTACCAGAACCCAGCCCTGCAGATAAATAGGTTAGGGTCACCTGAATCAAACAGTGTTTCCTCCTTGGATATTGGTCCTTCCATTGCCAAGATATTGCCGTTTCTACAATGACTCTCACTAGATGCATCTACACACGTCACGTTGTCTAGTGGCTTGAGATGACTCACAATCTCCTCCTCTTACCCAGCCAACCATGGGTTGGGCTGGACCATGGCCCTTCTGAAAAGCTCCATCCTCCATAAAACAGTCCTAACATAGAAAAGTATACATGGAAGGATGCAAAACTATAAACAGTGTATCACAGACATAATGCACAATGTGCAGCAAATGTTTAGCAGGGTCCACTGGGATGCTGCATATATTTACAGCCATGGGTGCTTATTCTGCACCCATGAAATTAGGATGTTTTTGCAGGAAGTCTTTTATCCCTACTGGCATCCTTGTCAATAGTCTAGGCTCGATGACCTTTCCGGATGTTTCTCAATCTTTGTTTCTACATACAAGAATCTAGATAATTCTTAAACAGCAGTTTCCACTTATTAGGAGATGTTTTGACGTCACAAGAAACAGATACCAGATTAACATACTTTAAGATTAGGGCTGCTTATACCGTTGGGTTTATTTGATAAATGCTAGGAACAATTTTGGCCACCATTATTATCGAAAAACATATCCCAGAGCCCATTAAGTACAGATGTCTTCTCAGCCAGTAATGAAGTATGGACTTAAAAGGCCCTGTTTTTACCAACCAAGATTAAAGGGGGTTTCCGGCCCCAGGTCATCGGTATGTTATATGTTGGAGTCCGACACCTGGACCTTGCACAGATCAGCAGTTACAGCAGCCTTCAGGTGCCAGAAGATGCTACTGAATGTGTAGCACCGCTCCGATCAAGTAATAGATATGGCGCAGCAGCACTGCATAGTGGTTCTTCCAAGGAACTGCAGTGCCGGTACTGTTACTTGAACAGGAGCAATACTGTACGCGCTGTCTGTCCACTAGCAGCTTCCAGGGATAGACACATCAGATCCCGGGGTAGCGCCCCCCAGCTGTCAAGATTGCAGGAGCTGTTTGATTACTATGGCAGCCGAACCCAAGAATAGGGAGCCCAGGCAGGCTTCAATAGTTATAGAAGAATTTTACTATAGACTGCAATACAATAGTACTGCAGTCTATGGTACAAGTCATCTAATGATTGCAGGTTTAAGTTGCCTGGAGGCTGAAAAAATATTCTAAAAAAAAAAAGTTTCTAAAAATAAAATTCAAATCTCCTTCCCCTTTCACTATTAATACATATAAAAGTGAATAGAAAAACATTTAGGCATCTCTGTTTTACAAAATGCCTGGACTGATTCATCCCATACAGTGACTGCTGTAAGAGGAAAAAAAAGTTAGCCCGAATCGCAGTTCATTTCGCCATTTCTCCTCTTGGGGAAAAAAAAAAGAAAAAAGGAGATGCAAAAACATAAAATGGCTGTGGCAGTGAGAGGTTAAAATGGAGAACTACAAGACGCAGCATGGCACGATTTAAGTCCTGCAGCACACCCTCCGTCAGAGCGGCCCACAGCCCGTTTAACCAATGGTATTTTTCATGCAGGTTTTCTCCTCCCACCACCAGCCATGATGGACAAAGAAGCTGCATCAAATACATCCGAGGATTCCTGGTGCCAAGTCAAAAAAAGTTTTTTGTTTTTTTTTTCCTCTGTTATTCCCCCTCTGTTATTCTTTTTCCACAAAAACAAGAAAATAGAGATTAAAATAGAAAATTACCCATAAACTTTAAAAAATTAAATAAATTGCCCAGCCCTAACTTTTAAGTTTGGTGATCTTCTCTACCTCTCAACAGGAAATGACTACTCGGCCAATCAATGGTGGCAACGATGACCTCAGCTAGCGATTGGTCGATGCTAGGTTCACACCTGCGCTTCGGTTTCTGTTCTTTGGGTCCACTTGGGGACCCGAAAAACGGAAACCCAATCTGCTTAAAAAGCGGAAACCCGTGGACCTCATAGACTATAATGGGTTGCTGGGTTTCTGCCCGAAAAATGCAGAAACCAAGCGCTGGTGTGAATCTAGTCTAAGTGGTCGTTTCTTGTGTGTCGAAAGGGGCTAGGAAGATAAGACCACTGGGGTACTACAGCAGTGTCGGAGTGGAAGTGATTGGTGACCATTTGCGTGCAAATTTTTTATTTTTTTTTTTAAACCATTCAGAGCCTTATATCAAACCTTTTCCCTTTAAGTACTGTCTTTCACTTTCCATTGGTTGTTGAATTGCCAAATGGCCACTTGTTCTGAGAATCTCATATTCGTGTTGGGTGCCGTAGTTTAGCATGGCAGGCGGTTGAGCACGTCTGGTCCCGATAGTGCCACCTGCAGAGCCGTTATTGTGTAAGGACTTCTCTTATGTGGTATATAGACCCATTTATTTATCTAGTCTATTTTACATGGAAGCAAGGCTTATTTCTTCAGTCGAGAAGCACCTAAAAAAAAATATAGACACAGAACATTTGTTTTAGCACATTTCCATGTCACTATGTGCTAAAAGATAATCTGAGGGGAACATGTTCAGATGTCTGTTTGCAAATTCTAAAGAATTTGAGATCAACCCAGACTTAAAGGATTGAGCGCTGTAAAGCTGGCGTGATGGCACATCTGATTGCTTCCTGATCTAGACAAGCCATCTACGCTATTCACACATCTGAGGCTTTACAGACGCTGCTTCTATTGAAGTGACTCCCACACAGTCATTGGTCCTTACCTCTGAAACTCAGACTTGCATGGTTCAGAATTTATTTGCATACCCACTTGGTAGACGGCTGTAAAATTTACCTCTAAAGATGAAAGCTCAGTGGCACCCATCGGTCTCTCCTAGCAGTCATGTTTAAGTTTCCATGTCTGCTAGGTGCACACACTATATATAACTATGGCTAACTGGGGGTGATGTACTAAGTTATCAATGGAGGAATTGCTGTAAGTATAACATGCTGCCCATTGCAATGAATAGGCTTTCCAGTCCCAAACGGAAAAACTTGGGAGCCCAAACAAATTGTAGTTTCCACAGGTTATAATGCTCCACACACACACACACACACACAGTATAATGCTACACACACACACACACACACACAAAGTATAATGCTCCACACACACACACACACACACAGTATAATGCTCCACACACACACACACACACACAGTATAATGCTCCACACACACACACACACACAGTATAATGCTACACACACACACACAGTATAATGCTACACACACAAACACACACACACACACACACTATAATGCTACACACACACACACTATAATGCTACACACACACACACACACACAGTATAATGCTCCCTGGTGGCCTCTTGCACACGGTATAATGCTCCCCAGTGACCCCTTGCACACAGTATAATGCACCCCATTTGCCCGCCCACATACAGCATAATGCACCCCAGTAGCCCGTCAGCACACAGTATGATGCTCCCAAGTGGCCCATCCGCACACCGTATGATGCTCCCCAGTTGTTTGCCCACATTGTATAATACTTTTGAGTGCCCCCTACATTTCTTCCATACAATTAAGGAAAATAAAACTTTATTAAGCTCTGTTCCCACAGAGCTCACTTCAGAAAGCAGCTGCAAGCAGCAGGCCTGCTCCTAGTCTCAGGCAGTACTAATATAAGCCTGAATGGTGGTGCAGGAAGCTGAGAGCTTCCTGCTTCACCTTTCTGTTCAACTCAACATGAGGATGCAGGTACAGTTGAGATTGACTGACTCGTGTGGCTGAGTGTGTCACGTATGTGTATTTTTTTTTTTTTTTTTAAAGAAGCGAGTCTAGTCTCTGGACCTGCAAGTCCTACCAAGTCCTCTTTGTCACTGCTCTGGCTAATACATGGATTCCTTGAAGGGAGGACCATCTCTAGTCACACAGAATACATTAGTAGGGATTAGAAAATGGGGCTACAATTCTAGATTTATTTTGGTAACCTTATATTAGGGAAATGTCTTGATATTAAGGATGATTTCCTTTAGGCTCGGCACATTTTTTTTTTTTTCTTTATCCGAAACCTGGCCAAACCATAGGTGTTGTAAACGTAGTCTAACTATGCGCTATATGGATGATAACAGCATCAGTCACTGTGATCAATCTGGAGAACTGTAAAACTGTCTAGTCTAACAAAACGTTAAAAAAATCTCTAAGAGGAAACAAACAAGAAAGTTTAGTTCTCCTCTCTTGGACCTTAAAGCGTTAAACTAATTTCATTTTTTTTTTTTTTTTTTTATTATAATGAAGACTTCATACCAGACCTTAGATGACGTCCTTGGATGCCCATCATTGTGTTAGCTTTTTTTTTGTCGTACGCTGCTTTCATTCTGCGCCTCAGGAAAGTTTACGGATGTTCGATTCATCCATTTTCAGTGTTTGCTCACAGAGAATTAAAAAAAAAAAAAAAAATCTTAAAATGGAGAACCACACCTTCTTAAATTCTGTTCAAGACCTTTTTGCCCCCTCTGTGCATTCTGTTTAGTACTTTTTGTCTCAAGCCATGCAGTTAATACAATTTAACAAATACTTTCTTTTTCTTCTTCACCTCTGATGCCATCGTTTTGGGTTCACTCTCAAGCTGCTTTCTTACAGCTTTGTGTTCCTATGTCTGTTCGTGACAAACCCGCTACTGTACGTTCACATAGAGCAATTTTTGCCACCGGCGGTCTCTCTGTGACAGGGAGCCTGTAGCAGACATAAAGTGCAGCCTGTTGTGAACTGCTAAATGGGAGACTGCCAAAAACTCTGCAGCCTGAACTGCTGTGACTGAGGAGAAAAAGGAGTTTTGTGTCCTCTTTCTTTTCCTCGTGCTCTTCCTCTCTTGCTCTGTCACCCTTATTTTTCTCTCAAGCTCTTCCTCTTGGTTTCTCTCATTCTTTTTTTTTTTTCTAGGTCTCTCTTTTTTTGAGTTCTTCCTCTCGATATCTTTGTTTTACTTTTCCTCTAGGTATCTCTCTGTCTCTTGCTCTTTTAGGCAGATCTCTTTTTCTCACTCTTCCCCCTAGACATCTCTCGCTTTTCCCTCTAGGCAACTCCTGCCCTTGCTCTTCTTCTAAGCATCTCCTGCCCTTGCTTTTCATCTAAGTATCTCCTGCCCTTGCTCAAGGCATCTCCTGCCCTTGCTTTTCTTCTAGGCATCTCCTGCCCTTGCTTTTCTTCTAGGCATCTCCTGCCCTTGCTCTTCTTCTAAGCATCTCCTGCCCTTGCTCCTCTGCTAGGCGTCTCCTGCCCTTGCTCTTCTTCTAAGCGTCTCCTGCCCTTGCTCTTCTTCTAGGCGTCCTCCTGCCCTTGCTCCTTTTCTAGGCGTCTCCTGCCCTTGCTCCTTTTCTAGGCGTCTCCTGCCCTTGCTCTTTTTCTAGGCGTCTCCTGCCCTTGCTCTCTTTTCTAGGCGTCTCCTGCCCTTGCTCTTCTTCTAGGCATCTCCTGCCCTTGCTTTTCTTCTAGGCATCTCCTGCCCTTGCTCTTCTTCTAGGCATCTCCTGCCCTTGCTCTTCTTCTAGGCTTCTCCTGCCCTTGCTCCTCTTCTGGCGTTCCTGCCCTTCTCCTCTTCTAGGCGTCTCCTGCCCTTGCTCCTCTTCTAGGCTTCTCCTGCCCTTGCTCCTCTTCTAGGCGTCTCCTGCCCTTGCTCCTCTTCTAGGCGTCTCCTGCCCTTGCTTCTTCTAGGACTCCGCCCTTGTTGGCTCCCCGCCCTTGCCCCTTCGGTTCCCTGCCCTTGCCCTCTTCTGGCGTCTCCTGCCCTTGCTCCTCTTCTAGGCTTCTCCTGCCCTTGCTCTTCTTCTAGGCGTCTCCTGCCCTTGCTCCTCTTCTAAGCATCTCCTGCCCTTGTTCCTTTTCTAGGCGTCTCCTGCCCTTGCTCCTTTTCTAGGCATCTCCTGCCCTTGCTCTTCTTCTAGGCATCTCCTGCCCTTGCTCTTCTTCTAGGCATCTCCTGCCCTTGCTCTCGCTCTTTATCTATGTCTCTCTCTCACTTTCTGTATCTTCCTCTCCCTCATATATACTTCTTGGTTCCTGTTTTCTCTTTCATGCTTCCTATTGGTCTACTTCTTCCTATCTCTTTTCTTTGTTTTAGCATTTTTTTTTTTCTAGTTAAGTCTCCTTCTATGTTTGCCCCTGTTTATTCTTATTATATGGACTTTTATTAATTTTGAGTCTTGTTTTGCAGGTCATTGAGCACTTCCACATGGCGACAAGCACAGAACCAAACTCAGGATGCAGAACTCATCACTGTAGATGAAAAGCTGGTAAGTTCCACAATGGGTGGTGCATGCGCTTCTATGGAATTAAACTTTGCGTGAAAGTTGCTAGGTATCTGCACTGCTGGAACAAGATGAGCGTCATACTGTGCCGAAAATGTTGTTACCCACTTGGAGCCGATGTTATGCTCACTTTTACATTTTTCGGACTAGCTTGCTTCTATGATTAAGCAATGTTGTCGATGGGGTTAACAATTTTTCGTTCCTATAAGCACACCATAGTAGCAGCATTTAAGTGAAGTTACATTTTTGAGACAATTTAAGGGATTTTCCAGGGTATAACATTGATGGACCCCAACCGATCACATCCTAGGCTATGCCAATGTCTGGTACCTCCCATCAGCAGGCGATCAGGTGTGATGCTGCCCCTTTATTGCAGTGCTCAGATGGGCACCATACATCTTAATGAAATTGTGTTTGGTGTGAATGAGACTCATCTGCAGTACTAGGCGGCCAGGTAAAGGAGCACAACTCCTGCTAATACTTCCATAACTTGTACCGCCTTTTCTTTTTACAATTTGGTGATGCTAATGTGTCCCTAGCACTCTCTTTCTTATGCCCCTGGGTCCCCATCACTCTATACTTTACTGCAGTGATGACTTCCCAACCCAAGTCACCTCTGTGGTCTGCAAGTCTTTTTTCAAAATTTTTTTTTACACTATTCTGAACTGTATTAAAAATATTTTCTCTTTGCTGATTAATTTTATAATCCAGAAAATGCATTTTAAAGGGATATTCTGGCACCAAATCGAGTTTTCATACTGATGACCTATTCACAGGAAAGGTCATCAGGATGTGATCTCTCTGGGTCTGACACACGAACCTTGCACAGATCAGTCCTTGCATCAGCCTCCGGGTGTCAGAAGCTACTAGTGGACGGGGAGCGTGTGCAGCACCGCTCCTATACAAGTAATAGGAGCAATGCTGCAGTTCCCTGGAACCACCACTATGCAGTGGACGGGCTCCTCCGCCGCTCCTATTACTGGCCTGTTCACTAGCAGTTGATCTGTGTTGGAGCCCAATAGATTGATAGGTCAACAGAATGAAAACTCAATGTGGGGCCGGAAAACTATTGTTTTTGTAAATCGCAGCATGTCAATTATACCTGCAGAAACGCCGGTGTTTTCTCTATAGGCATAATAGGGGCAAAAAGTCTGCACAGGAAAAATCTGCAGACTTTCTGTGAAAAACGCAGCAAAAAAAAATACGATGCGCTTCAGCCGTTGCGTTTTTTTTGCAGCGATTTGCTGCGTGGGGCCTTATCTTAAGGCTAAGGATAGTCGGAAACGCAGCGTTTTTGTAGCAGATTTTGCTCCGTTTTTTTTGAGCCAAAGCCAAGAATGGCTACAAAAGGAATTGGAAATATATAGGAGGTTCTTATACTCCCCCCTTCTGCTTAATCCACTCCTGGCTTTGGTTCAAAACACCGCAGCAAAATCTGCAACAAAAAAAGCTGCATTTCTGTAACATGGGGCCTCAGCCTCTAGGGTATGTTCACATGGCGGAAAATGAAGAGGAATTCCTTTTCGTTTTCACCGCGGTCTAGCATCGGCATTCCATCACGGCATCCCGCTACTGATTAGGCCCGCGCGCAGAATCCGCGGCACGATCAAGCAGGACGCTTTTTTTTTTTCCGCGTCCTGCTGTGATCTTTGCCTCCCATTGAAAGCAATGGGAGGCGGATTCCGGGAGGAATCTGCTCCGGATTCGGGGGCGAAATCCGCTCCCAAATCCGCGGCAAATTCCTCCATGTGAACACCCTTAAAAAGTGTAATTTTAAATAATTGTGTAGTGGTCAATAGTTCGAGTTTCTGTCATGCAAATCCCTGCTATACAGGTCACAAATGCGAGACTTTTTGTATCCCCTATGTCCGAGACTGTAGCTGATATTCCAGCATTACCGTTACAATCGCCATGTACGGTATTGTTTCTTTTAGGAGCGTTACTCATCTTTCTTTCAATCTTGCCCATATTTGAAATTAGGAAAAATAAGAGCGATTCAGCGATGGGGTATAATATATGCTAGATTTCGATGTAAACATTATAAATCACATGTAATCTGGATTGCTTTTTCTTAGTCTGGTACACTGTGCTACACCTGGAAGCACATCCCGTGTCCAGTGTCCCTTGCCAAAAACCATTACAGGCTTTAATGGGAAGACAGGATGAATGGATTTATGTCCATAACCATTACTCTGGAGATAAAGTATCGGATACTGGCGTCAGCCTCGCGAGCTCTTGGTGACGCCTGTGGAGTAGCTGAACACATTGAAAAATATAAAAATATGTCAGTGTTTTGTAGAAAAATGTTAGCTGGAATAAAAATAGATGACATAACCGTTCCTAAAGGAGTGGTCACGTAAATCAGATACAGTATTGTGCAAAAGTTTTAGACAGGTGGAAAAAGAAGAAGAAATGTAAATCCCATCAATATTTGGTGTGACCTTTGCCTTCCATCAGTTCTTCTCGGCACTTGCACAGTTTTTGGCAGAACTCGGCAGGGAGGTTGCTCCCGCCCTCTTGGAGAACTAAGCACAGATCTTCTGTGGATGTTGGCTTGCTTCAGTCCTTCTGTCTCTTCATGTCATCCCAGACAGACTGGATGATATTGAGAGCAGGGCTATATCTGTGGGGGCCGGATCATCACTTCCTGTCCTTCATTCTAGACATTGGCTTTATGTTTGGGTTTGTTGTCCCAATATATTTGGAGCCAGATGCTCCTGCCAAATTTGTAGAAGCACCTAGCCGAAGGCTACTGGAACAGCGGATCTGTGCGGAGTCCAGGTCTCAGACCCCCAACAGATCACCTACTGATGACCTATTGGGATGAAAGATCAGTTTGGGGCCAGAAAACCCCGTTCAATGTGCCGCTGTGGCCGTAAAACGGAAAAAAAAATTTCCGTCATTTGCTTGCTGTTGGCGTACTTATGTTGGTATTGGGTTGTCAGATGCATGTTCTCATACTCATGTTATGTTGTTGTTCACACAGAGTGATCCTAGAATACCCAGGTTTTTTGCCAGCTTTCCAGAAGCTTGGAAAATCTTACATATTAGCATTTCCATATCTCAGTGGATTTACATTCCAATGAAGAATTTCATGTTGTCAAAAATTCCTCTCATTCTTTTTATTCTTCCCCTAACCTAAGTGCGTGGCTCCGGGACTTCTGGCTTACACATTTTTGTTCCTGCGCCTGGTAAGGTGGAATAGATTCAGAGTTGACCAAGTGCGGGGAAAAAAAAGCCTGAAAACTGTGTTTTTAAAAAAATATGTATGTTTTGTCTGGACCGTATATATTTTCCCTGGTTTGTGACCAGACTCATTCTAATTTTTAATTTTTTTTTTTTTGTTTCGGTAGATGCGATTTTGAACTTTTTTTTTTTTTTTTTTCAGTTTTATCAGAAATGTTTTCCATCTTTATTTGCTGATACATAAGGCTTACGTTTTATTTTTGCAATTTTTTTTAAATATACGGATAAAGCCAGAAAAAAGGGGAGGAAAACTGCTGTTTCTCAAATTTTTATTTATTTTTTTTATAGCAGGAAATACTACAAAAACTTTTTTTTTTTTTTTTTCTCATTGAGCATTGTGTATACAACAATTGGTCAGATGGGGGCAGTAATAAATTGTCTTTTTATTTATTTTATATCTCTCAAACGCCAAGACATATAAAGTCAATGGATGGTTGGCAAATGGTTAAAGAGAACCCATCCGCAGGTTTCGGGATGCTAAACCACCAGCATGTCCTTATGTACCAGTGGTTTATTATCCTAAACCCGCCTAGGCCATGTCTGTCCATCCAAGAGGTGGTTAATACAGCTGAGGGTGCACGTGCATTGTGTGGATCAAGTCGATACCCTTCAGCGTCCCTGCGCATGCGCGCAAGGAGCACCAGAGATGAGTCTGATGTTGAGTCACCTCAATGAAGATATCTCGGGGCAGACAGAATTGGCATAGACAGGTTTTTCGACTCTAATCCACTGGTGAGTAGGAGTATATTGGTGGTTTAGCCATCCTAAACCCGTTGCCTCCTACACATTTTTTTTAATAAGATATATGATATAAATTATAGTGCGACTATAGTCCAACTCGCACCTCATCTGATCTGTGGATAGGAAGTCCAGTTCTCTATTCCGTCCTAGGAGACTCACACCAAGGTTTGTATCCACACATAAGACGCCGTATCAGTTGGAGAGTCTTACTGCTGGTCACGTGACACCGTTGAGGACCAGAAAGAGAAGAAAACTCACAAATATAAGAAGATTGCCTTCACTACAATTTACATAATAAACCTTTTTAACAGGCCAGAGACTACATTTTTTTGTGGGAGATCTTAAAGGGCACCCAGTCCATCCCCATCATGGTTATGGCCTCCGTTTTACTTATATCCCCGGGTGTTTGTTAACCTGTGGTTGCTGCATTTACAATTGTGCTAACTTCAGAGCTGATATTCCTACTACATTATAGGAGCCCCTGATGAAACCTACAGTGTGAATATGAATCAAGCTTTAGCACATACGTAGTTGCTTCTCCTTCATAGCTGCCTTCTATCCAGGATATTTCTGGTGTTTGGATGCTCCGAGCCCTGGCTCTCGCGAGCTGAATCATCCCCAAGTCTCTCACCTTGGTTTAGTGACAGTGACCTCACTCAATGAAGTGCGTTGACCGTCAGCCTGGCAGTCCTCGGCAGTCCTGAGGCCATCATGTACTGTATACATAGTTCTGCCAGTTATAGTCCGCTGTTACCGGTTTGGATAGAGACAGAACGCAGACGCCATCCGTGTATGTCACAGAAATGTAGTTTTATGAACTCTTATATTTATGTCCATAGACTAAAAGGAAAGAAGCCAGGGGAATGGTAACAACAAGCTATTTCCAGGAGGAATAACTGAGGAACTGCACAACGCCAAGTTCTAAGAAAACGTGCTCCTGAAATTTTTTTTCTGGGGGGGACGAAAAGTGTGTATTAAAACAGAGATGTCCAGAGGGCTGACACATCTGCCTTAGGGAATGCTTTAACGGGGTTGTCCTGGCAGCTTTATTTTACTTACCAAGGTTTTTTGATGCTGGACCTCGGGGTTCTATCCCTGGGTCACGTTATCAGAACCAACATTTGGCCCCTCAGGTCACTCCGCTCCCGTTTTCACAGGTAGGTACTCTAGTCTGCCAGCACCCATAGCACAGGTGAAAACTGGAAAGGAGGAGGCAGAGTGACCTGGAGATGGGGTGCTGGTTCTGGTCACATGACCCAGGGTCGGCACCTGTTCGGAATTCTCCGGGTCAGTACAGTAGGAATCGAGACGCAGCCTAAAGGGTTGTCTAGGACTATGATATAGAACATCAATATCAGATCAGTGGGGGTCTGAGGGGTCCAAATCATGTGAACGGGACTGAGCATGTGACCGATGTGATGTCACTGGCCTGAAAAGTGGGAAGTGGAGCTCACCCAAGGGCCGGAGAGGCGCTGATCAGTGGAGGTTCCTGGTGTCAGACTTTATCAATCTAATATTGATGGTTTCTCCTAAGGATAGGTCATCCGTATCGTAGTCCCTGAAAACCCCTTTAAGGCTAACGCTCCATGTTGCGCAAGCACATCGTTTTTGGCTGCTGGAGAAACGCAGTGGGAAAAAAAAACTCGTGTTACAGCACTAGCAAAGTGGATGAGATTCCATTTCATCTCTTCCACCTGTTGAGGAAAAATAGCTGCAGTGAAGCAGTGGGAGAAAACGCAACAGGAACGCAGCATTTTTTTTTAAAGATTTTAGTGGGGACATCTTTTGTCTTGATCGGTTGCCGATGGATACGACCATGAATGTAGGAACTTTCTAAGGTCAGAACCCCAGCCATGATGTCCTTATTGTGGACAGGTTATCAGGCAGGGACACTACATGTAAGAGATGATAACCCGGCCACAATAAGGAAATCATGTGTGATATTCTGACCATAGAAAGTTCCTGCATTCATGGTTGTATCCATTGGCAACCGACCAAGACAAAAGACAATACCGAGATGTTCAGAGAAAATCTTTAAAATTCTGCAAAATTTTTAATTCTTTATATTTGTAGCCATGTTTAACTCTTAATTATCTACAAAACTAAATACGGTTATGTTCGTGGGAAAATCCCTTTAAGACTCCCATATATACGGAGACTGAAGTCATTGGGGGAAGGAAGGCGTGGGCATGGTGAATCTTATCATGTCCAATCCTTTGTGCCCCCGGGGTATAAGCCATCACCAGAGGAGACTGCAGATTGCTCTCCTGTCCCCGTAAGGCGGCCATATTCTATGGGCACCTTATAGGTGCTGTGGTTAACACCCTTAAGTGCCGTCCGTAGCCATTTTTCACTTTTTCTTCAGGCATTTTAAGGATAACTACAATAGGTGGTCTGAGACTAGTCCTCTGCACCCAGAAAATAAAAATAATCATAGTAAAAAAAAAAAAACTATAAATGTTTGCTTGGCCATCCTCCAAACATATTACATTTTCCTTCTTGGACTTAAGTAATCCTTAAAGTTTTCCTAAGACTCCCCTTACCCCAGGAGCCGCTGACCGGAGCGCAGCTCTGACTGTTAACTCTTTAGTGAACACGTGGAAGGATTGGCTAGTCCCCTCCAGCTATGAAGGTGTGATGTCCGTGGGAGAATACACTCACCTTCCCTGGACGTAACCTTTCTAATGTGTAGCAGATTACAGTTTTGGCAGATCTCTCTTACAGCGCTCTGCAGTGTGTGGTCTGTTATTTCATAGGCAACCCGATATTTAGACACGACCTAGTCCAAGCGCAGCGTTCCCGCTGATGGCTCACAGGGAATACATACTTATCATCTAGGTTACATGCTTATTTTTTGTTTTTTGGGGTTTTTTTTCCACATGTGAAGTTTTGTATATTTTTGTATCATTCAGAAAAACAAATTTTGATCTTTCGCAGGTGCGGAAGCAACGAAATATATAATATACACCATCAGCCATAATATTAAAACCACCAAATATCATCGATCTTGTGCACAGGCTGGTGGAGAATACACGTAGACGTCTTTTGGCTCAAAGCCATGGAGTCCACTACTAAACTTTGCACCCCTGGAGCGGCCCGGCCTATGGTCTAAGAGTGTCTGATGTTGGCAGCACCCACTTAAAGGCAATGTGTCACAACGAAAATGGTCTACTTTTTAATCCAAGTTTTTATGCTAAACATATTTTTTAAGATTTTTTTTTTCCATGTGACTATCTATAAGTACTATAGCATGGAGCTTTCACTCTGACCACTAAGCCTAATAATAGACCGGCGCTTGCCATTTTTGTAGGGGTGTTTGACAGAATTGCAATAGAAGATAACACCTCTATAGATAACACCACTGACCAATCATTACATCCACTTCTGATAATAGATGATGTCACAGCTTATCTACTCCCCTTGCACAGAGCATGTCTAGAAAAAACTCTCCCATAGACGTGAGTGAGTCGGCTCCAGGCTACTGCTGCCTATGGCCCTGACTATGCTGTAAAGCATATCTCTAAATGCTGTTAACAGAGCAGAAGTTCAGGCGAGATGGCTGCCCCCATAATCACGTACAGAAAACATGAAAATAAAATGGATAAGAATTTTTTTTCCCCAGGTTTTAATAAATTAAAAAAATTGTCTATAGAGTCCTTTAAAATGGGTTGTTCAGGCTTTTGAGGACCTAACCTTTTCGGGAGGAAACCCGGCGGACCCCATTATGGCTCAAGCGGACGCGAAGAATAAAAAAATGGACATGTGAAGGGATCTGAGCAATTTTTAACAAGGGCCAAATTGTAATGGTTGGGTGACCAGGATAGAATACCTCCAGAATGGCAAATTGTGTGGGACATCCTGGTATGTTGTGGTTAGTAACTACCAAAAATAATAGAAGGAAGGATAACCAGTGATCTGGTGTCAAGATCATGGGCAACCAAACTGCTAGTGGGTGTGCAGTGCCACACCTACTATTGAAGTAAGAGCGGCAGCGCAGCAGCCCCGTCCACTAGATAGTGGTAGTTCTGGAGAATTGCAGCACTGCTCCTATTTCTTGCAAGCTTCCGGCACTTGGAGGCTGCTCCAACAGTTGATCTGGGCAGGGTCCCGGGTGTCAGACCCCACAGATGGTAACACACACAGGTGACATATCTTGCAGACCTCTGAGGATTTGCCCAATTTACGTCGCTTTAAGCATACTTCCATTGAGTTGGGATAATCAAGACCGACATGGAGAACGTTGGTCTTAATAAATCGGCTCCATTGGTTTTAATGTTATGGCCGATCAGTAGGTGTTCCAATTTCGGGGGTGTCTAGTTTCCATACAGTTCCACCAGGGCTCAGGAAACCTGCTGTAGAGACCCTGCTGGTCCCATCTATGGATAGGTGATAAATGTCCATGGTGTGGGAAGTCTCTAAACCTGATTAGTCTCACCGTTCACTGTAAGCAGTAACAATGGGGGAGAGTTATCAATCCCACTATGCCAGTTTTCTAGCCTAGAGGGAGGATATTGTGGCACACATTTGGCGCAAGGACCTTTCCTGCACCAAACATGCAACACAACCCACTTTCTGCACATTGTGAGAATGTGGGTGAGTCAGGACGGGGACATCTCTGCCCAACGACTGTTTTTCGACGTGAGTTACAATGGAAATCTACGCCAGGTCCTAGCTGCCATAGAATTAAATTCTGATGCTGATTGATGCCGCAGCAGTCGGGGTAAATGATATATGCCAGTCTTAATAAATCTGCCCCACAGTTTGATAAAATTGGAGACCAGCGGCCTTCATGGCCACAAGATGTAAGATGTCAATCTCAGAGAAATCGCAAACCCTATGAGCTCTCCTAGAAACGTGCCGTAACAGTCTAATCCAGAAATTCCCCTTTTAAGGCTAGGTTCACACTATGGTGTTCTGGTCCATTGGCGGTGCCTAAACAACAGAGAGGCAGACGGCAAAAACAGCTATAATAGACAGAGAGCCCGCTGGACCTCACTGACTACAATGGGGTCCATTATTATAAAACTGAAATTGGCGGAGGAAAAGGTCCCCCATGCAGGACTTTTTCCTCTGTCGATTTTCCGACAGACACTTCAACGGAGTTGACTCCGATGCAGATGTGAACCTAGCCTTAGTTGCGAGTTTTGTCAGTGGGTTTAAAGGGGTACGTCTCAATAGTGCGATTGACCCAAGACTCGGATTCCTCATTTGTTCCCCAGCTGAGAAGAAACTTCTGAGAAAAAACCTGGTAGTTGGATTCTAGGAAGTGGAGACGTTCCTAAAAAAAAAAAAAAATGTTGAATCAAACCTCCTGTCCACGATGGGCTTCTTACATACAGATGCAAGGCCTTCAGCTTTTTGTTGAGAGGTCGAACGTAATTTCTTCCAGGCAGCAGCTTGAAGAAAAATCCCATTATGTCCTGTCCTCTCTTCTTTACTTGATCCCGCGCCGCGCGTACTATTTAGTTCTCGCATTGATTTCCTCACTGTTAAAATGAGTTAAATACGATGAAGTTTGTGCTTGTCGACTGTTCAATCGAAGGCAGTTTTCACACTAAACCTAGAAAGCAGCATGATACTGGCACCCGTAAACATGACCTAATGCTCAAATTGGGTTACTCTTCTACTGTGCAGCTGCCGGGGAAGTGGATTACACCCAAAGCTATAACGTATTACATGACAAATACCACAAGGTTTCTTTACATTTTCCTATGTTGCGCGCTGCTGAACATCAGGAGCCTTTACTTATTTCATCACCTCGTGCTTCATGTTTTCCTGAAGTTGAAGGTATTGGAATAAGTCGCCAAAAATAAAAGAAACTCTATGGATGGTTTTCTGATAGAGATATATATATATATATATATATATATATATATATATATATATATATTTTTTTTTTTTTTTTTTTTTTTTTATATTTTTATCACTTAAAAATGTTATTTTATTTTGTTTTGTCACTTAAAGTATAGATTACTGTATAGGCCAGTGATGGCAAACCTTTTAGAGACCGAGTGTCCAAACTCCAACCCAAAACGCTCTACTTTATCGCAAAGTGCCACAGCAACTTAAACTTAATACTGTGCGGATCCACAATTGCGGAAAATACGGTTTTGTGAATGGGGCTTTACAGAGCTTTCAATGATACAAAACAAGTTTGTACCAAAAGGTAACAGTTTGCATTTGGCATAATTTTGAACAATTAATGTTCACTATTTACATCGCACAGGATCTGTTTTATAGTGACCGTGCAATGTTATTACAGCCTGTAATAATATCACATGTCTGCTATACAACAGATACCATGTGATAGAAATAGTGAAAGGACCCCACACAGTATAATATGCTCCACAGTGGCTCCACATAGTACAGTTTGCTCCACAGTGGCCCCCACACAGTACAATCTGCTGCAAAGTGGCCCCCACAGAGAGGGCTTGAGTGCCACCTCTGGCACGCGTGCCATAGGTTCGCCACCACGGGTATAGGCAGCTCTGTATACTTATAAATGTAAAGTTTTATTTACTTGACGCCATAGCAAGCGCTATGAGATTGAAGACTTTTTAACCACTTCAGGACTGGACACATTTTCAGTGTTTTTTCGTGGTTTTAAAGGTTTAACTTTTTTTTATTATTATTTATTTATTTTTTTCGCTTGGATTATTCACATAATTTTTGTGTATTTTTTTTTCGGTGACAAATAGGGCTTCATTTTTAGGATGTTTTTTCTTTTTTTTTTTTATATATTTTTTTTAAATAAAATTTATTTATTTTAATATTTGTGAAAATGTAAACAAAAAAAGAAGGGAGACGTGTCTCTTATACATTGTGCCCACAACCCCGCCCCCTACCTCCATAAGCTCAGAATACACCTTTGGGGGGCATTTTAACATTCATTTTTAATGTTTACTTAGTGGTCAGAGTGAGAACTGCAGGATTTTTAGGAACTTTAAATCTAGATAGTAACATGGAAAATTCTTTTAAAACATGAGATGAGATCACATACTAAGACATGATCCCGTCTGCCTGCTTTTACCCTGACCCGTAGTCTGATGTACTAGATTACTAAGCGTCCTATTTCTGAATATCATTACTGCAGAGTAGCGTCCAGGCTGCCGTAGATTTCTGTGCTTTATTATATATAACCCTCAGTGTCTTTGATCCTTTGTCTCTTCATTCTACCATGGTTATAATGAGGACAGACTGTTTTAGAACATGGCTTGTAATTCATTGTACAGGGAAGACGATGTTTATCCATAAAAAGTGGAAATCACATTAAAAAAAACGAAATTATAATTTCAGAATTTGTAGTAAAAAAATATTCACTCATTCACAATTGGACAAAATTATTGTCTCTCCGTTCATTTGACACAAGTGTTTCCATGTGTGCCTGTGTATGCTGTTAGGCTAGGTTCTCCTAAGGCAGGGGTCGGCAACCTTCGGCACTCCAGCTGCTGTGAAACTACAACTCCCAGCATGCTCCATTCACTTCCATGGGAGTTCCAAGAACAGCGGAGCAAGTGTGCATGCTGGGAGTTGTAGTTTTACAACAGCTGGAGTGCCGAAGGTTGCCTACCCCTGTCCTAAGATAGAGATTCACTCGAAAGAAGTCCCGAATATTCTGTCATACCTCTCGCTAGGGCGAAGGAATTTAAGCGAAACAAAGTGCAATGTGCTCCTCAATATAGAGAGTTTGGGACAAGTTTGATGTTCTTTTTTCAGCTCTCTGACCTGTCAAATATGTTCTCCCTGTCTCCTGTGCTCAGAGGTTTCGTAGGTGACAGCGTTGCGCGACATTAGTTCTTCAGAAGTCATCCACCCTGAGAAGCGATCAGTTTCCAGTTTCCGTACCATCTTCTGAATATCACTCTTGTCATGAACGCCATTGGACAGATGAAAGTACATTGTAGGGCGGCTTCTACACTTTCCAAAGATGTCTTTCTTATTCTGCATTGCAGCTCCATTTTCATGAAAATCAGTATTTATTTCTCACGAAAATTAGCTAAAAAAAAAAAAAAAAAGTTTTGGAGCATTTCTTCTACTATAGCTCCACTCTCTACTCTAGGTAACTGCCCCTAATTGCTCCCCAGCTCTGCCCCCATTGCTTGAATGACCCCTAACACTTTGCCACACTTAGTCTACATGAACATGACCGTGGTGGTTTTTACTGTCCGCAGAAAACATGTCAGTATGTCTTCTGTAAACATGGATCCGCAAAAAGACTTGTATGATTCCCTACACTTGTCTGTGCCACAAATGCGGCCAAGAATAGAACATGCTTCATTATTTGTGGTCCTTTCTACGGCATGGACACACGGTCGTAAACACTGTGAATCTGCAATTGTGTGTACATGGAGCCTTTGTCTTCAGGTAGGGGCGGATATCTAGGGAGAAGTGCGAAGCCCCAGCAGAAGAAGAAACGCTCCTAAAGCCCTTTTCAACTAATTTGTATAAGAATAAAATCCTGATTTTTATGAAAATGGAGCTGAAATGCAGAATAAGATTAGACATCTTTGGAAAGTGTAGAAACCACTCTACAAGGTACTGTCATTCATTTGATCCTGATTTTCCTAATTGACAACTCCCTTTAACTGTCATAAGGGATCCTTGCTCATCACATTGGGGCATCCGGGCTTGTTCGATGCTCCATATACTGAGGCGGAGCGCATTGCACGTTTCTTTCAGATTTCCTTGTCCTAGTGAGAGTTATAAATAAGTTATATTTGCCAAAAGAGTGTCCTTTGCCAAAAGAGAACCACTGCTTCCAATAAGCCTATGTCAACACAACTTTGGACACATAAGAAAGGCATCGAAACCGATCCAGTGAGGTCAGAGAACCTGTTCCCAAAGAGTCTATTGGTGACCTGTGCTGAGAAGTTAGAGTTGGGACCAATTTTAGGTGGAGTCGGAGTAGGGAAAAAAGTTACAGAATCAGATCCCCACTTCAAAATAAAATTATTATTTTAAATAATACTGTATTATTCAATTATCGATATTGTATAATTAATTAAATGCATAGTTTATTACATATTTACCTTCATAGGAAGTTAATCTGTACACTTTTTAATGATTTAGAAGAACTTTACTGCTTCTTACTGACCATGGAGTCGAAGTTGGAATCGGTGGTTTGGCCTACCAACTCCACAGCCCTTATGGTGACTTTTAAGGCTACATTCACATCTGTGCCAGAGAGGAAGTGTCCGCCTGAAAATCGATTTTAAAATGACAGACCCCATTATAGTCAAATGGGGTCCATCAGACTCCGTGTGTGTCGCTATTTTAGTGGTTCGGCTATGGACCAGATCAACAGAGAGGCAACTCTAGTGTGAACCTAGCGTAACTGGGTGATAACTCGGGGAAATCAAGAGAGTTGTGGATCCGGTTGTATAGCCGGAAGGATACTTCCATTTTGGTGGTTGTCATAGACCAGTCAGATCTCACCAGTCATCGTCCTTGACGATCATAATTCTTTATTTCTAAGTTCTAATTTTTACCAATTCTATAGAATGTATACCCTTGGCCAAGGCTAGGATTCCCAAGCGTCAGAAACCACTCAGTAGATGTCCTTCATTGCCTACACATGACCTCTGGAAACTATGCTAGATGCTGAGCCGACAGACTTAAAGCTTCAATTGAGCTAAAATAATGTTTTTACATGAGCGTTAGCTAGAGGAGGAATATTTCTCAATTTAGGGAAAGGAAATCTACAAATTAGAAACATGCTGACAGATAAGGAAATAGATTTGAGGAAGTCTGACCTTGATCAAGTTGACACAGCTCACGTTTCATGCGAGGCATGTCCTGTATTGCTGCGAGGAGGAGGAGAGAATAGGTATTGATGAAGGTATGGCGGATATTTTTCACATAGACTTTGATCAGAAGAAGGCAAAAATACCGGACTCCTGGTCAAATAAATCTGAAGTCATACAA